>CM069148.1:37774218-38151718 GCA_035221665.1 Okamejei kenojei
GGTGGGGAATGAGAACTGGCAGTGGAGGAGGAGATGGCAGGCTTGTTAGTATGTGGCTTCAACCTGAAGCATTGACTTGTTTCTCTTTGCTGCTGAGTTTACCCAGCATTATCTGTCTAATCTCGCCCAGAATGACAGTGTACAGCAGCTGTGACGGTCTGCTTGCTTTGAGTTCATGATGAACAAAAGGAAAGTTCCGGCACAGAACTCGATTTTTCCAAATGTGCAGATGAACGCATGCACGTGCAGACCCAGAGCATTAGTGCATGCACAGCTCACATGCATACAAACGTGCACAAAATATATACATGCCGATATGCAGACAAGAAACAGATGTGTTTGAATGCATAGATGTACACACAGTCATTCATGTGTACCGTATTTTTTTTTTTACGTTTGAACTTGCTGCTCTGGTTCATTGTAAGGAAATGACAAAGGAACTCAGCAGGACTAGGATGGCTGCAGATGTAAGGTTGTAAGCTTCTGTGGAGACCATCTAATCTGCACCGATCTCTCGGGGTCAAAAGAATGCCCTGTTTGCCGAGGGAATGATGTCACTGCTGGCACCATCTGTTTCTTTCGGGAAAGCTGGAGAGTCGATATGGGAGACCAAGTGAGGCAATGCACGCAGCTACTGTGTGCTGCGCAGAATATCGAGAGACCCCTGGTCTGGAGCAGCAACAGGGAGAAAAGTACTCGGTTATTTTGTGGCTCTTTGGAGGTTTAACCTTGAAAGAGACTTCTATAACAAATTTTATGTTTTCCCAGTCCTTCTGGGCAGAGAGATGGAAAATCTCAAGTCTACTCAGTTTTTTTTTTCCCTCCGCGCTGAGCATCTGAAAATAGTTATTTTTGTTCCGGAGTGCATCAGATTATGATTGTTGTCTTATTAAATCTCAGTGCTGTGCCGATGTCACAGGCATTTCTGGTCAGACTCTTGATGTGATCTTTGCATCAGTCAAAAAGTGAGTGATGTAGAAACAAGGAACTGCAGATGTTGGTTTGCCAAGAAAAGGCACAAAATGCTGGAATAACTGCAGGTCAAGGCGCATCCCTGGAGAACATGGGTAGGTGACGTTTTGGGTCAGTGCCCTTCTTCAGGCTTCACTGGGTAATGTTTACTTTGGCTTGGAGATACAGCAGGGAAACGGGCCTCTTGGTCCACTGAGTCCACGTCGACCAGCGATCACCCATACACTAGTTCTGTCCTATGCACTAGGTATAATGTGCAGAAGTGAATTCACCTACAAACCTGCATGTGTTTGGACTGTGGGAGGAAACTGAAGCACCAGGCGAAAACCCACGTGATCTCAGGGAGAAGGTACAAACTACATACAAGCAGCACCCATAGTCAGGATCCAACCCGGGTCTCTAGCGCTGCGAGACAGCACCTCTACCACTGTGCCACATACACTGCACCTTCTGGAGGGAAAGTTAACAATCTTCTCCCAAGACTGACCAGCTGGGTGTTTAGAATGCAGTACTTAATCGAGACCTCAAAGCTGTGTATCTTTTGATCTTTCAAACCTATTTCCACCGTTGATGAGCAAAGCTTGTCCCCATCTAAAGGCTACTGTGTTATGCTTTCCCACCTAATCGCTTTTGCATTAGGAGACTGCCTACATGATATGTTCCTGAAATATATGAGGTTGCTCTTTGAGCGAGCCTGATGACAGTAATTTATTAGGTGACGTTTTTGGTTGGGACCCTTCTTCAGAATGACTACAGGGAGAGAAGAGGGGGCGGCCAAATACCGCTCCCCTCTGCAATCAGTTTCAAGAAGGGTCCCGACTCGAAAGGTCACCTATCCATTTTCTCTAGAGATACTCCCCGACCTGCTGAGTTACTCCAGCATTTTGTGTCTGTCTGGTATAATAGTAAGATTAAACGAGAATTTACCAAGTTTGAAGTTTGATCTGTATTTTACGAGGAGTCGCGGGTGAGGGATTTCGTGAAGACCCCGCCAGCACGCCTGCGCAGCATCCTTCAAAGCAGCGGTGTGGAATCACAGAACCAACCATGACTGAAAATAGTAAGATGAAAACCGTAGTTAGAACTACCTGTTTGACCCTGATGATAGAGGGTGGGGAGGCGGTGGGCACGAAATCCTTCACCGCGACTCCTCGTAAATACAGATCAAAACTTCAAACTTGGTAAGTTCTCGTTTAATCTTACTATTTTACTTCGGAGTCACGTGAGTGACTTCGTGAAGATTTCAAAGCTCTGTGATTTCACGCCCTGAACAACGTCCATGCTTATCACACTGCCGCCATTTCTGATGGAGTAAGACTGTTAATGGAGTTCAGTTGACAGCGGCTGAAAAAATCAACACAATTTATTAATCAACTAAACAACAACCCCTAATTCGGGCCAGACATTTACTGAGCGGTACCCAGGATAGCTTCTGCGAATGTCGCAGGAATGGCCAGAGACTTGTTATAGAACCGTTGAAAGGTTTTTCCCCCCACTGGCCCAGCCCGCAGTGGCGAAAAATGTGGTCCATGGGCACCTTCATGGCTCTCGCTGCAGCCCTGGTGGAATAAGACTTAAAAACGTTAGTAGCAACTCCTGTTTTAATAACTCTTTACCAAAGAATTTTATTTGACCAGGGTTGGCCACCATGGCGTCCAGTCGCAGTTTTTGTAACATCTGGGCTCGTTGGGCTGTCGCCAGTGCATGAGCATCACCACCTTAAGGGTGAGCTGTTTCAATGGTAGCTCATCTATTGGAGCCCAGCTCCTCAGTAGGGTCAGCATGATCCCCACATCCCACGTTACTGTATATCTGGGTCGTGGAGGGATTGGTATTGAATACTCCCCTCATTAGTTTAGACACCAGGTGGTGGGAGCTGATACTTATATCCAGGTATGAATACAGCGTACTCCTGTCGCTGTTGATGGCACTGTAGCTGAGGCCTGCATCAAAATGGAGGCCTGCTAGAAACTCCAACACATCCAGTATTGTTGCCGAGTTGGAGGACTTGTGTTGTTCCGGGCACAGAAACCTCCCACTTTCTGATTTGAGTGAGATATTGTTTGCGGGTGGATTCCGATACGATGCTGCAATAAGGTTCATGGCTCTTGACGAGATGCCTGCCCGGTTGAGCGGTCTTTTCAGAACCTGCAAGCCAACAAGTTTAATGACCATGGCAAGGATGACTGACCCCCCTGTAATGGAGTGAGTAATCAATTTGGGATGTTTCCCAATCGCCATCCATGGTTGTTGTACATTTCTACAACCATCGGGTACCATGGTTGTGTAGGCCAGTCGGGAATGATCAATATGTCAGTTGCAGAGTCTAGTTTAATTTTCTGCAATACCCGACTGGTGAGGCAGCATGGGGGAAACGCGTAGCAACCCATTTCCCCAATGGATAAAAAATGCATCCAATGCTATTACCCCAGGGTCTGGTTCCCACAACACATACGTTGGTATTCGATGGTTCAGCCTGGACGCAATAGGTCAATATCTGGTGTCCCCAATTTGAGCTATAATATCTCCAAAATCTGGGGGTTCAACATCCACTCAATGTTGTCATTGAAGACACGTGACCTGGTGTCCGCCACTGAATTAAGCTTCCCAGGCAAATAGGTCGCAGTAATCCAAATATTTCTTTCAATGCACCAGTGCCAAATTGTATTAGCCAATTCATTGCAAACTAGCGACCTAATACTACCCATATGATTGATGTAAACCATTTATTGTAGCATTATCTATTCGAAAGCGGACATGTAATCCCATGAATTAGTACAGAAGCCCGCAGTCCATGAAACACCCCCAGCATTTCTATATAGTTTATCCCATGTGACTCCAGGAATGTAGACTCATGAGAGTTCCATCTGCCACCACAACTGGACATCGTACCAGTTGCTCCCCAGCCTGGTGCACTTGCGTCAGTTAGTAGCACAACATCAGGGTTGCTCCATATAATAGGTCAATGACATTCTTTAATATTATCTACCCACCATTATAGCTTGTTTCTAGCTTCCGGTGGTAACCAAAGTGGGCCGATCAAAGCAGCCAGCATTTGTTTTTTAAATGCTGTGATTTGTGACCTCTGTGAATTTCGGTAGTGTAGCGGTCCGAATCGTGCAGCTGGGAATGTAGTTACCAATTTAGAGTTACCAATACCAATAACTTTCGCTGTTTGCCACATGGTCGATACCCTGGCGCAAGCAAGATTGTGGCACTCTTCTGATATAGCAGTAGCTTTATTAGTGGGGATGATAAACTTCATTAAATTAGTGTCTAAGGTGAACACCAAAATATCCATAACTCGTACCGGGTGCAGTTTTTGATTTGTCTGGATGGATTACAACCCCAGCTTCTCAAGCGGAGCCTTGGTTGCAGCCACTCCTTGAATTGCCAATTGGAGGGTCTGCCCCATTATAAGGATTTCATCCAACATGCCATCACTATAATCTTGTTGTCGGAGAAGAGCCAATACAGGTAAATACCAACTTGGTAAACAACCTAAGCTGTGATGGTTCCATTAGGCAATGCACCCTTCCAGACAACTTCAGAATTCCCTGTGAGCCTCAGCGATGGGCACCGTATAGCATGCTTCTTTCAAACTGATACATGCCATAAAGTACCCTGAGTAAAGCATCCACCTAGCTGTTCCAAAAGCATCCATTTTGACATGGGTATATTGTACAAAAGTGTTCAACTCAGCCAAATCGATTATAACTCAATATGTCCATGCTTGGTTATGCCAATTACCACTTTTTCCCTGCTCGCCATATAATTTCAGCATGCCCTGCCTCCACCTCTTTTTCGGGATAGAGTAAATTCCCACGAGGCGAAATGCTGGGTATGGGAATCTATACCTCCCACGAATTATATACCCTTGAACACTTTGTAAAATAAAACTAATCTGTGGTTAGTTTTCCCCATATGTCCAAGGCCGCCCGCAATCGCCCACCTATTCGTACAGGAGGGATACTACGGCGTGAGAGGAGCCAGACCCCCTTACCTCCATAGTGAACGGCGGTTCCATACATACGGTGCTTCGGGTTGACGTTATGGAGGTTGACGGCCCGGCGGCCGCATTTCCCATGCAGGCCGCTGTTGGCCTTGCCCTAAATGGTCGTTGTATTTATTGAGATGGAGGTAGGTAGAATCTTTGTGCCCTATCCGGCAGCCTTGGTTCACTGGTTGTATTAGGCTGTTGCCGGTGATATGGGTGAACTCTGGCCCGATGGAGTTTCATGAGGCCCACTGTTTTGGCCTCCTTTGTCCAGTCCCTTCACCTGTTTGTACAGGTCTCCAAGCAACTGATGCGGCGGTGGAGCGGTAATGGTCGGCACAACCCCGCGAATTTGGGGTTTAGTGTGGGCTATATGGAGCTCTTACGCAGGCAATATATCTCATACTGGGCGTTGCATAGGAGTGCCAGTGCATCATGCTATTTACTGGACACATTATCCCCGATCAGGGTTTTGCAAAACGCCGTTATGCCCGTGGAGAACCTTTCTCCAAGGTATTATTGAGAATCTGACTCCAGAGTTGGTGCATACGTAGGCAATCAATGGTGCCCGCCAATTCGTGGTGCAGGGTTCACCTGTCTGGGTAGAAACGGCAACTTCACTCACCACATCCAGCATCCTCCTCATGCTCTGGTTCAGCGGTCACTGGCTGTCCCTGGTCGTCGTCAAACTCAGCAGCTGGGCAATCATTAATGCTTCTGGCTGGAGACGATGAGGAGCTGAGCGGAGTCCTTGCACGGCTAGTGGATGCCGTTCTTCACGTTCTCGATCCCGCTGGAGATGTTGGACCATTTAAGAGCTCCAACCGCTCAATGCGACCGTCCCTGCTATATGCAGCAGACAAGCCGACTTCCCCAGGCCCTGCGAATTCACTGGGGCTTCCACCATCGGACCTCACCCCCTTAGGGTCTATGGTCCAATGGCAGGTCGTCGTGACCTACAGCCCAAGTAGGGTCATACGACTCCCGCACGGACTCTCCGCTAGTCTGTCTTCTCCCAGACTGTGGCTGATAAGAAGGCAGGTGAGTTGACTCGGCGCCGGCCCCCGGAACCTGGCTCCCCGGAATCCGTGCAGGCTTACCTCCACACTTACACCATTACTTGGCGTGGAGGCGCATGGTCGGCCGCTCGCAGCGCTGAGCTGACCGACCGCTTCCTGCTGCCACCTCCGCCCTTGACCGCAGCCTGACGGGGTGTGTTGTCGGCGGTATCTGCTCCAGCAGGCCTACACGACGCAGCAGTGTTATGCCCGGGCTGCACGATGGCAGATATCCCTGGCTGCGGTACGCAATGCACTTTGCAGGGCTCCCCTGTCGTGCGGCTGTCCCCCCCGGCCCAGCCCCCTCGGGTCTACTGGAGCTCGGGGAGAGGTTGCCTGTAAAGAAAACAAGACCCCTTGCCACGTACCTGTATCCCCCCCCTTATTCTCTTGGGGGATGGGGGGCTCGGAGTCTGGACCTGTTGCTTGCAGCTCCATAGCGGTAACCCATTCGGGTGAGTCGGCCCCTGTATTAGCGGGAGCGCCCGACTTCCGCATTCCTGCCCCCACCGTTGCGATAAAGCTGCCGGCGTTCCGTGCAGCTCCGGGGACAAGGGCCGTCGGCTGGCCGCAGCTCAACTCAGCTCCCTGACAGCGTCGTCCTGCGGCCCTTGTCCATGCTGTAAAGGAAGGTAATACTTACCTGCCGGTCTTGTGAAGGAGGCCGGTGGGGAGAGCGCACTCCCCCCCCCCCCAGCTGCCGCTGCAGATGCGCGCGACGATATGCTGTGCTGGCGGGTTCTTCACGAAGTCACTCACGTGACTCCGAAGTAAAATCTGTACCTGCAGTTCCTTGTAATTACAGATGGGAAACGGCATGGTAGCAGCAGCAGTTTGTGATACTACATCTCAGCTGTTGGGACCCAGGTTCGATCCCGAACTCCGGAGCTGTCTGTACGGGCTTTGTACGTTCTCCTGAATGTACCCTGGTGCATCTTTTTTCTCCCCCATCCCAATGACATGCTAGAATGTCAATTGGCTGATGGAAATGAGCCTCTAATGTAGGTTAACAAGAATGAAAAAAGGAAATGATGGGCATATGGAAAATAATAAGTTGCAATGGTACAGGAAAGTAGGGAGAGGGGGAATGGGGCACATGACACTGAGTGCATGCTAGCTCCAGGGAGCGATGAGCCGATAGGTCTCTTGTCTCATTATACTGCACAATGGCTAGTTGCTCTATGTTGCCGAGAGGTGCATGTTCCCAGTGCCCTGCCCCCGCAGTGCTCGAGTGTCCGAGCTGCATTATGTCATGTATAAACAATGCATGAATGCACTTTAGTTGTATGATGTCACATCCATGGTAGTTATTTGCACATCTGTTTTGCATTTGTATGTTTTTGTGCAACTGTTAAAATAGAGACTGGTGAAATAGGCTTTGTCATTATGTTACAACTTGTGTTATCCACCCTTTATATCCCTTGGCTTGGTTAGTCATCAGATTAGTTTTTTGTTGTTCTGGTGGAGACCTTTCTGCCCCTTACATGTTTTGTTATCTTATGAGGAGTGCAAAGGTTAGCAACATGGGCGGTTGCTATTATTGCCATTGGGCGAGCTGTTTTAAAGCAGCACGCTTAGCTTGGGCTCGGAGCCAGGGATAACGCAGAAGAGGGCGGCACAGTGGCGCAGCTGGTAGAGCTGCTGCCTCGCACCGTCAGAGATGCGGGTTCAATCCTGACCTCGGGTGCTGTCTGTGTGGAGTTTACCCGTTCTTCCTCTGACTCAGTCATTTTCCTCCCAGTGCTCCGGTTTCCTCCCACATCCAAAAGACGTGCTGGTTTGTACGTGAATTGGTTTTTGTGTAGTGAGTAGATGAGAAAGTAGGATAACATAGAACTAGTGTGAATGGATGACCGGTGGTCAGTGTGGACTTGATGGGCCGAAGGGACTATTGCCATGCTGCATCTTTAAACTAAGCTAGTCAGAGCTCAAATGAAGTTGCAAGTTTTAGGATCAATTGGAGGGAGGGTCAGGTGTAACATGAACATGTTTTAAAGCATAGAGAAGAAGCTCTAAATACACTGCAGCTCAATGGATTTCCAACATTAAAGCAAAATGGGACCTGGATGTTCTTAAAAGGTACACTGAGCTGAAAACTGGCAATAGCTTCCTTTAATTGAGAAGGGAAGCTCCTACCAAGAGATGATCTTCCCAATTCTTCATAGCGTGGCTTCTCAACTGGAGTGAGCTTCCGGTGGAGTAATCCTCTCTTCACACTGGGTGTGGTCACAGATTGACAACGTTTGTGTACATTAGGCCATTGATTGCATGGAACATGCTGCAGAGCTTCCACTAGAGGGGGAATGCCAGCCCTTCAAGATTATACTGGGTTCCCTGGGATTGAAGATTCATCTGATTATTGCAAAACAGCCCGGGAGATAACATTTCAGGGTATCTAAAATACAAGTGCTTTAGTTTACATTATTTTGCTTCACATTTTCATTCTTTTATTATAAAATAAGTTGGGGATGGAAATTAAATAGGGGACGGGTGTTTGAACAGTGGAGGAAGTTGGAGTTGGCGGGTCTTTTAAGTAAACCTCCAGAACTTTGTACATATGGTCGTGGGAGGGGGTCTGTTAGATTGTTCATAATTTGATAGAAATTATTTCTGGGCTTGACGAGTGGGATTTAGAGAGGACATTTCCTGTGGCTGAAATCTAGACCCAGGGATCATGGTTTCAAAATAAGGACTGTTGTGGACTGAGATGTGGAAAAATCTCTTGTGGACAGAACATAAAAGAGTATGATGTAGGAACAGACTCTTCGGCCCATAATACCTGTGCTGAACATGATGCCAAGTTGAACTAATCTCCTCTGCATGCATGTGATCCATTCCCTGGATATCCAAAAGCCTCTTAAATGTCACTGTTGTATGTGCCTCCATCACAACCTCTGGCAGCAACCACTCTCTGTGTCGCCAATAATAACTTACCCCACACGGTATCTTTAAAGTCTAAAGTTCCTTTACACTTGGCCACTTTCACCTTAAAGCTAGGCCCACAAGTCTTTGACATCACTGAGGTTGATGCATCTCTGGAATTCTCTATCCTAGAAGGTTGTGAGGCCTCGGTCACTGGTTCCATCCCAATATATATCAAAATTAATAGAATTTGGAAAATGGCAGATAATGGAACTGAGTTAGAAGAGCAGCCATGACCTTGATGATTGGAGGAGCATTATGTTACTGTGCAGCACTTCCACCTCGCAAGCCACAAGAGCCTGCAGAGAGCGGTGGACCCGGCTCTATCCATCGCATGCACAGCCCTCTACACCATTTAAAACATCTACCTGAGGTCCTGCCTCAAGAAGGTGGCAAGTATCATCGAAGATCCCCAACATCCAGCCTTTCTCTCTTCTCATTGCTACCATGGGGCAGGGGTGTGTAGAAGCCTGAATCCCACATCCCATATTCAAGAACTATTTCTTTTCTACAGCCATGAAGTTCTCGAATGGACCCACACAACCGTAATCCTGTTTCAGCAATGGAACACTGCAGATTACCTTTTGAACTACCATGGACTTGGGTTTTTTTTCTGACTGTGCTCTGCATTAATGTCTTGTTTCAGCACAACCACCTTCTTTTCACTGTCTTGCATAATGTATGTTTTGTGTGTTATCTCGGTATGTGCCTGTGACGCTGCTGCAAGAATGATTTTCTTTGCATCTCCACCTCACTGTACTTGTGCATCTGACAATAAACTTGACTTGACCCTAGCAGACGGGCACAGCGGCAGCACAGTCACTGGGCTGGCTGGATCCTGTCACCTTCTGTTTATGTCGCGGCTGTTTCAACAATCAGGCTTTGCTCACACTCTGATGCAGCGTGATGTCTTCATGTCGCACCTTCCCTTTTTCAAAGGCTCTCTGTATATTGGGTTGGGGTGAACGGGGGCATGGAGAGGCGGTGGTAGGAGGTGTTGGATATGATTCTTGTAGATATTCTGGTTGGGAGTGGTGTTTGGCCATCCTGCCACTGATGCCAAGCTGTAGAGATGGGAGAGCTAATGGGGTTGGGAAGTCATGATGATTACAAAATGTTGGAGTAACTCAGTGGCTCAGGCAGCTGGAGATCTGGAGACAATGGATAGATGATGTTTCGAAATGTCACCTCTCCATTTTCCCCAGAGATGCTGCCTGACCTGCTGAGTTATTCCAGCATTTTGTGTCTATATTTGGTGTAAACTAGCATCTGCAGTTCCTTGTTATTACATGATAATTACATATGCGTCAGACTAGGGCAGATTGAAAGGACTTTCCTGAGATATAACTTTTAATGCTTCATCATTGTTGTTTGAGAGGTGGTTTGGAGAAATTCCGGTGTTGCCGGGGCAACAGAGTTTCCAGACAGTTGGATGTTAATCCTATTAATACCTAAACATGCCTTTATTTCACAAAAGGACACAAAGTGCCAGAGTAACTCATCAGGGTCAGGCAGCATCTCCGGCGAACACGGTTAGGCGACATTTCGGGTCGAGACCCTTCTTCAGACTGATTGTAGGGGAGGAGAAGAAAGCTGGAAAAGGGGAGAGGCAGGACAAAGCATGGCAGTTTATAGGTGGACTTGGTCTTTTACTCCCGTGTGAGTTCTGCAAGTCACAAAGGAGTATAACACCTTTTCCAGTGAACTGGTGAATGTAACAGTAGTGGGCAATGTACAAGCATTCCCGAACTCTGCTCCGGCCACCTGATCCCTGGCATTCCAGCCATCCCTGGCTCTGGCACGCACCAGCCCTGCATAAGGGCCCTGGCCCCAGCCACTCTCCAGCTCCCATACCCGGCGCTTCCCAATCGCATCAACCAGGCGCCAAACCATCAGAATTTCCGCACAAGCAAATGCTGGATTATCAGGAGTTTTACTGTAATTTTCCAGTGAAAATAATCCGCTGGGACCTTTGTGAATGGGGAATGTGATTGCCTGTTTACACTTCTTCCTTTAGGTACCATACGGTTCCACATGTTTTTTTTCCCTACATATTAAATCTCAATACCATGAAGTATTAGAGAGGTCGGGACAGAGCTCGCAGGGACTGAGCTTGGGTTTAGTTTAGTTTTTAGTTTAGAGATACAGCACAGAAATAGGCCCTTCAGCCCACAGAGTCTGCAGCGATCCCCACACACGAACACTATCCTACACACACTTGGGACAATTTACGTATACACCAAACCAATTAACCTACATATCAGTATGTCTTTGGAGTGTGGGAGGAAACCGAAGATCTCTTAGAAAACCCAGGGGGAGAACGTACAAACTCCGTACAGACATCACCTGTATGTTTGGATAGAACCCAGGCCTCTGGCACTGACCGGCAGCAACTCTACTACTATGCCACCTCTAAGTATGCGCAGACGTATTTGAGATGAGAGGGTTGCATGCAGCTAGATCTCAAACACTTCACACCTTGGCTTGGTTGCCTACAACAGATGAGGGGAATGGTCCCAATACTTCCCACTTCCCAATACTTCAGTCTGAAGAAGGGTCTCGACCCGAAACGTCGCCCATCTCCTTCGCTCCTTAGATGCTGCTGCACCCGCTGAGTTTCTCCAGCCTTTTGTGTGCCCCTCGATTCTCCAGCATCTGCAGTTCCTTCTTTAACACAACCAATACGTCCCACATTGGGTGACTGGGGAGGTGCCCAGTGCGGATGCCTTTGGATGAGTTTTAGTGGCTGAGAAATGCAGAGAAGCAGCGTCTGTGACCACTTTGAAGGGTTGCCAATCATTGTGTAGTCCAAGTTAAAGATTAGTCTGACAGACAATGCCCAGAGCAGTCTGGAGAAGAAAAAGAAAATTGCTGGACTGTTAAAGAAAATCATGTGCACTTTCTTTTCATTTTGCTTGCGATTAAAATCATTGGATGCTGGATGAAATGGGGATTATTTGACTGGGATGGGATGGGGTGGGTGGTGGGGGGGGGGGGGATGGGGGGGGGGGGGGGGGGGTGGAAGATGTTGAAGAGGGATACTATGTGATGAAATCTCCAGGAATCTGTCCAGCCAGAGTTGGCAACCCAAGGACTTGGGAACTGTGTACGGTGCAGAAAGAAAAGTTGGCTCGTGCTAAATTGTGAGAGAACCGAGTAGGATGTTTGGGGCAAGATCATTTTAAAATGCCACCACACTGGTTAATGTCAGGTCATCCCAAATGGGGCAGGAGTGTGCGGCTGTGAAATAAATGTGCATGATCCATGATATCGCTGGTTGGATAAAAAAACATAGAAACATAGAAAATAGGTGTAGGAGTAGGCCATTTGGCCCTTTGAGCTAGCACCAATATGATCATGGCTGATCATCCAAAATTAGTTTCTGCTTTCTGCTCATATCCCTTGATTCCATTAGCCCTAAGAGCTACATCCAACTCTCTCTTGAAAACATCCAGAGAATTGGCCTCCACTGCCTTCTGTGGCAGAGAATTCCACAGATTCACAGAGACTGATACTCACAGATTCACAACTCTCTGGGTGAAAAGGTTTTTCCTCATCTCAGTCCTAAATGGCCTACCCCTTATTCTTAAACTGTGACCCCTGGTCTGGACATTTTTCCTGCATCGAGCCTGTCCAATCCCTTAAGAATTTTATGTTTCTTTCCCCTTTCCCCTGTTATCCCCTCCCATTCTTGTAAATTCCAGTGAATATAAGCCCAGTCAATCCATTCTTTCGACCATCCATAGACCAGCGTTGGGAGTGGTTTTCAAAGCTATGCATCAGTGATGAATCAGAAGCATTAATGTACATGATAGCGTCATGCATAACCTGTCAGCAATAGCTCAGTGGTTTCCTCATGTGAGCCAGGCGGCTGTCAGTTCAAATCCCACTCGTAATCCTCAGTGACAGCCCAGCCCAGTACTTGGAGACTGCCATACATGCTGTGGCACTGACTTTTGAGTGCGATGGGCCTTGCCCTCTCTCAAGTTAAAATATCAACAGGTCACTTGCAATTAGAAGTAAAGCAAATCATTCTCCCTGATCTCCAAGCCAATACTATTCTGCAACCAACACCTGTAATAATGTGTAGGAAGGAACTGCAGATGCTGGTTTACTCCAGCATTTTGTGTCAATCGACGTGTAATAATTTCAGTTTCGCGTGGAGATACAGCATGGAAACAGGCCCGTTAGCCCTCCGAGTCCATGGCGATCATTGATCACCTGTTCGCACTGGTTCTATATTTTCCTTTTTTTTCTCATCCCTTCCTTACACACATGGGACAATTTACAGAGGCCAATTAACCTACAAACCCCCTCGCCTTTGTGATGGGAGGAAACTGGAGCACCTGAAGGAATCCCACACAGTATAAACACCATACAGACAGCACCCGAAGTCTGGATTGAACCCGAGTCTCTGGGACTATGAGGAATCAGCTCTACCACTGTGCTACTGTGACGCCCTGTATCATCTGGATTGAGGCTTGGATAGAATGGATGTGGTGAGCATTTTTCCATTAGTGGGAGAGTCTTGGACTAGAAGTCATAGCCTCAGAATTAAAAGTTGTTCCTTTAGGAAGGAGATGAAGAGGAATTTCTTTAGTCAGAGGGTGGTGAATCTGTGGAATTCTTTGCCACAGAAGGCTGTGGAGGACGTCAATGAATATTTTTAAGGCAGAGATAGATAGATTCTTGATTAGTACAGGCATCAGATGTTATGGGGAGAAGACAATGTGGTTAGGAGGGAGAGATAGATCACCCGTGATTGAATGGCAGAGTAGACTTGATGGGCCGATTGGCCTAATTCTGCTCCAATCATTGGTGACTGTATGTATCATCTGCTTATTACCTCGCGCTGTTTGTGAGATTTTGCTGCATTCAAATGGCTGCCATGTTTTCCCACGTGGAAATAGCATCTCAAGGTAACTTCATTCAGAGCAAAGATCTTTAGGACAATGCAATGATGCAGCTATCTCACAGCTCCACCAAAGATGGATACAAAACGCTGCATTAACTCAGCGGGTCAGGCAGCATCTCTGGAGAAAAAGGGTGGGTGACGTTTTGGGTTAGGACCCTTCGGTATACTCTATAATCCCGAGTTTGTTCCTGACCTCCAATGCTGTCTGTGGTAAATTTGCACACTCTCCTTGTGAGTGCATGGGTAGCCTCTCTGCTCTGGTTTCTTCCCACAGTTTAGCAGTATATTAGGTTAATTGCCAACTGCCTCATGTTAATTGCCTCACGTGTGGTAGGAATAGAGGGGTGTTCATGCTCAAGTGTGGGAGAATAAATTACAGAGAATTAAAAGGGAGAATGGGAATTCCCTGAGAGCCGGCATTGACTCAATGGACCAAATGACTCCTTCTTTATCAACAATAAATGTAAAATAAGGGACGTCCTGATCCAAGAAAGGCTGTGAAAATGCCTAGTTTGTTTCGGAAGATGCATGTGCCACGTGAGTTTATGCAAACCTTTCTTTTGTGTGAGCGTGCACAAGCTGGCACATCAGACGCAGTGGAAGGAGAGGTTTCTGTGCGTCTGAATACTGCAGTTTGCAGCTAACCACCAGTCCTCGCTCCAAGGGACAAGGCAACAATCCGCAGCCTCTGCTTCAACATTCTTGTGGAGTGATGTATTGCAAACCTGTTCTCGCTATGTTACTGCTCCAGGCACATGAAAGAAAACAAGAATGACTCAGATCCCAAAACGTAAATGACGAACCAAGGGTTATGGCTGACTTGGGTGGGCCCCAGCATATGTGTCTTTAAATCTGATGGGAAATCAGCTTGAGCAGTGAGAGTGAGGGGTAAGAGTACTCTGTTACAATGCATGGCGTTTTCATTTGTGGATGTACAGCCTTGACAGGCTTCGATTACTGCATGGGTCTGGTATGAAGCTGTTGCCTGTAGTAGCGACTCGCATGAGAAGGTTGGAATGCACAGCCCTCAGCTGGAAGGATATCCTCCTGTGCATTTGACTCCATTTGGAGCATAAACAACAAGGAACGTTTATCTGGAAGCCACTCTGACATTGTCATATGCAATGCAGTTAGCACAAGTGTGATTAGCTAGCCTGCAAGAGAGTTGCACATCCCTGAGATTTTATCACATGCTATTCCGTCCAAGTGCTCTGTGCTCAAGCACTAACCCATTGGGAGCCTATTCTTCATGGAGTCATACAGTGTGGAAACGGGCCGCTCTGCCTAACTTGCCCACACCGGCCAACATGTCCCAGCTACATAGTCCCACCTGCCTGCATTTGGCCCGTATGCCTCTAAATGTGTCCTACGCATGTAGTTGTCTAATTATTTCCTAAACGTTGCAATAGTCCCTGCCTCAACTACCTCCACTGGCAGCTCGTTCCATACACCTATCACCATTTGTATGAAAAAGTTACCCCTCAGATTGCTATTAAATCTTTCCCTGTCACCTTAACATATGCCCTCTGGTTCTCGATTTTCCCAGTACTCTGGGCCAGAGGCTCTGTGCATCTACCTGATCTATTCCTCTCATGATTTTATACACCTCTACTAGATCTCCACTCATCCTCCTGTGCTCCAAGGAATGTATGTCCCTGCCTGCTCAACTACTCCCTACCGCTCAGACCCTTGAGTCCTGGCAACATTCTCGTAAATCCATTCAGTACCCTTTCCAACTTGACCACATCTTTCCTATAACATGGTGCCCAGAACTGAACACAATACTCTAAATGCAGCCTCACCAACATTCATCTAGTTTCCACACTGACTGGAGTATCACAACTCTCCTCTTTTCACTATATAGTTTGTGATGGTCAACCTTACTGCATTTCTATACTAACTCTGATATTTTATTTTAATATACTGTAACCCAGAAATCTTCTTAGTCAATTTCTATCAATGAGCACAATCAACTTTCCTTCTCTGATTGCTGGCCACGGTGTCCAGGGAGCTGATCAAAAATTCCTTTCAATTCCATGTCGTGCTGAGAAGGTTGGAAGTTCCAGCCTCTTAACAGCTAGCTCATTGCGTGAAGAAATTTGTTCTGTTATCATTCGCAGATGCTATCAAATAAACTGCAACTTCAGTTGCATTTAGCAACGAACAGTGGAAATATCTCTGCCCAACCCTCCACTATAAACCCACTGACTCCCATGGCTATCTAGACTACACTTCTTCCCACCCTGCTTCCTGTAAGGACTCCATCCCCTACTCCCAATTCCTCCGTCTACGCCGCATCTGCTCCCAGGATGAGGTGTTCCACACCAGGGCATCGGAAATGTCCTCATTCTTAAGGGAACGGGGGTTCCCCTCCCCTACTCTGATGAGGCTCTCACCAGGGTTTCTTCAATACCCCGTAACACTGCTTTCTCTCCCCATCCCCCATCGGAACAAGGGCAGAGTCCCCCTAGTCCTCACCTTCCACCCCACTGCCGTCTCATATAATAAATAGTCCGCCGTCATTTTTGCCACCTCCAACGTGACCCCACCACTCGTCACATCTTCCCATCTCTCCCACCCCCCCCCCCCCCCCCATCTGCTTTCTGCAAAGGCCGCTCCCTCTGTAACTCGCTGGTCAATTCTTCCCTTCCCACCCGCACCACCCCCTCCCCGGGCACTTTCCCTTGCAACCGCAAGAGATGCTACACTTGTCGCTTTACCTCTCCCCTCGACTCCATTCAAGGACCCAAGCAGTCGTTCCATGTGCGACAGAGGTTCACCTGCACCTCCTCCAACCTCATCTATTGCATCCGCTGCTCTAGATGTCAGCTGATCTACATCGGTGAGACCAAGCGTAGGCTTGGCGATCGTTTCGCCGAACACCTCCGCTCGGTCCACATTAACCAACTTGATCTCCCTGTGGCTCACCACTTCAACTCCCCTTCCCATTCCGAATCCAACCTTTCTGTCCTGGGCCTCCTCCATGGCCAGAGTGAGCACCACTGGAAACTGGAGGAGCGGCACCTCATATTCCGCTTGGGCAGTCTGCATCCCAGTGGCCCGAACATTGACATCCAATTTCCAGTAGCCCTTGCTGTCTCCTCCCCTTCTCAGCACTTCCTCAGCCCTCTGGCTCCTCCTCTTCCTTTCTTCTTCCCGCCCCTCCCACCCTGCATCAGTCTGAAGAAGCGTTTCGGCCCGTAACGTTCCCTATTTCCTTCGCTCCATAGATGCTGCCGCACCCGCTGAGTTTCTCCAGCATTTTTGTCCACCACATCTCCACTGGTTTAATGTTTAAACTGTTCTGTTTGCAATGGAACTTCATGTTACTCCATTGGATGTAATGTGCTCGTCCCTGGTGTGTTTACTGGTTCTGGTCTTCAGTACAATTACCCTTGTCCTTAACATCGGATGCATCTTATCACCTACAGTCTGCGGGTTTTTAGTTTAGTTCTGAGATACAGCACCAAAACGAGCCCTTCAACTCGCTGAGGCTGCGCCGACTGGCGATCCCTGCACACTAACGTTATCTCACATACACTAGGGAAAATTTGCAATTTTACCAAGCCAATTAACATCCAAACCTGTACGCCTTTGGAGTGTGGAAGGAAACCAGAGCACCCAGGGAAAACCCACGTGGTCACGGGGAGAATGTACCAACTCCATACAGACAGGATGTAACCTGTGATGATCGAGCCTGGGTCCCTAGTGCTGTAAGGCAGCAACTCTACCGCTGCTCTACTGTGCCACCCTTGTCATCTATCCACCCCTCCACTCCTGGTGTGCCCACTGGTTTTGGTCTTCTGAAGAACTAACCTTGTATACCTTTTATTGGGGAGTTTACTGCATTTAATATTCATGCTTGAGACCTGATTCAATATTCTTGTTTATTTTCATTGATTTTCCCCAAATCATTTTTTAGAATTACCTTGTGCAGACAACAGTCAAAGCGTTGCTGCATATTTCCATCCCTTCTGAGAATGGGGACTTTTCCTGGTGCAGTTCTGCCAGAACCGAGACACTTTTCCCAAGACGACTGCATAACCAAAAGTTAGCTCTATCACCAAAAAACAAAAAGAGGGAGTGCAGCAAAGATTTACCAGACCGGTTCCTGGGAAGGCAGGTGTGTCATGTAGGTAGAGATTAAGGAGGCTTGGCTTCCATTCCCTTGATTTTAGAGGAATGGATAGTTGAAAGATTGACGGTGTTGACACAGGAAGGTTGTTTCCCCTAACCAAAGACTTTAGAACCAGGGGTCAGGGTCTCAAAATAAGGCGTTAGGTCATTAAGGACTTAAATGAAACTAAATGTCTCTATTCAAAGAGTAGTAAATGTTTGGAATTCTCAACCCTAGTGGACTGTTGCTGAACATGAAACATAAAACTGTATAGTCTGTACAAAGGAACTGCAGATGCTGGGTTACACTGAAGATCGACACAAAAGTGCCAGAATAACTCAGTGGGTCAGGCAGCTTCTCGGGATGAAAGGATTAGGTGACGTTTTGAGTCAAGATCCTTCATCAGACTCCTCGGCCCACAATGTTTGTGCTGAACACAATGTCAAACAAGGTAAACTGACCTTATCTGCCTGTACATGATCCATATCCCTCCATTCCCTGCTCTTCCATGCGCCTATCCAAAAGGCACAGGTAAGGCCGCATTTGGAGTATTGTGAGCAGTTGTTGGCACCATATCTGAGGAAGGATGTGCTGGCTCTGGAGAGGGTCCAGAGGAGGTTTACAAGAATGATCCCAGGAATGAGTAGGTTAACCTATGATGAGCGTTTGGGCCTGTACTCGCTGGAGTTTAGAAGAATGAGGGGGGGACCTTATTGAAATGTACAGAATAGTGAAAGGCTTGGATAGAGTGGATGTGGAGAGGATGTTTTCCACTAGCGGGAGAATCTACGACTAGAGGTCACAGCCTCAGAATTAAAGGACGTTGTTTTAAGAAGGAGATGAGAAGACATTTTTTTTAGTCAGAGTGTGGTGAATCTGTGGAATTCTTTGTCGCAGAAGGCTGTGGAGGCCGTCAGTGGATATTTTTAAGGCAGAGAAAGATAGATTCTTGACTAGTACAGGTGTCAGAGGTTATGGAGAGAAGGCAGGAGAATGGGATTAGGAGGGAGAGAAAGATCAGACGTGATTGAATGGCAGAGATTAGATGGGCCGAATGACTTAACTCTACTAATGACCTTATGAAATGACTGCATAATCATTGATTTGTTTATAGCTGAGATTAACTGTTTTTTTTTAGATTTAGATGAATCAAAGGATAAGGGTGTAGGGCCACAAGGTAGGAGATGAGTCAAGACCTTGTTGAATAGCAGAGCAGGCTGGAGGGGCCAAATGGCCCACTCCTCCTCCTGTCTGTTATGCTATTGTGCAAACACGTCTGCTGAGCCCAATTGCTGCTCCCGTTTCTGCATGTCCAGCAGGGGTCACCAGAGGATGACTTGCACCACGAACAACGATCTGTCTTCTCCTGGGCATTTGCTTGTCCACACCACTCTAATGTATTGAACGCAGGTTCATCACATGACTCTTGCCCCCAAACTGTCCACCAGGTAACTCCAACCATTGGTCACCAGCATGTCTATCCACTTGGCAAGCTGCCAGCTGGGAGCAACATAGGATTGGTATGAAATGGGTGCTTGATGGCTAGCACAGACACGATGGGCCAAAAGGCCTGTTTCGGTGCAGTAGGCTTTGGCTTAATCTTGCACTAAAGGTTATTCTCTGCTCATGTACCTGTACACTGTGAATGGCTCGATTGTAATCATGTATTGTCTTTTCGATGACTGGTTAGCACGCGACAAAAGCGTTTCATTGCACATGTGACAATAAACTAAACTGTCGCAAGCCAATCAGAATGAAAAAAAAAGTTATCTTACACATGATTGGATGTTCATGACTGTCAACCAGAATATCCTTTCCATCATGTATGCCTGAGGAAGGGTCTCGACACGAAACGTCACCCATTCTTTCTATCTGGAGATGCTGCCTATCTCGCTGAGTTACTCCAGCATTTTGTGTTGAATTTCGGTATAAACCAGCATCTGCAGTTCCTTCTTACACAAAATGAAGTGTTCAACGGAAATGATTAAAGGTACACACAATTTGTTTTACTATCCTGATGTTTTTTTTTACAGGTTTATATTATAGTGTCATGGAAGTAGTTTTCATTTAGGTGGATTGCCACAGCTCAGGGTATTGAAGACAGTTACACCAATCCCCAATTCACACCTTGCTTAACATCCACGAACAGTTGAGGATAGAATTTCATCATGTCACCTCCTCCACCATGGGGCTTGTTGTGTCACCAATAAGGACAGAAAATGCGGTCAGCGGTCAGCAAGCCATGCAACGCCTGCACAGAAATAAACGGAGTGAATGCTTCATGTATGAGGCAAGTTCTACGAAAGAGTCATGATCCGTGACATTACCTCCATTACTCTTTCTACAGATGCTACCTAATTTATTGTTGCCAGCATTTTCTTTTTTTTCAGACATCCGGCATCTGCAGTTCCTTAATTTTCAAGCCTGAATTCGCTTCTGCATCTTTCGTTTTAGATACAGCGCGGAAACAGGCCCTTCGGCCCACTGGGTCCGCGCCGACCAGCGATCCCCGCACATTAACCGTCCTACACCCACTAGGGACAGTTTTTAAATTTTTACATTACAATTTTACATTTCGCAAGCTAATTAACCTACAAACCTGTACGTCTTTGGAGTGTGGGAGGAAACCGAAAATCTCGGAGAAAACCCACGCAAGTACAGACAGCGCCCGTAGTCGGGATCGAACCGGGATGTCCGGCACTGAATTCGCTGTAAGGCAGCAACTCACCGTGACCGCTGTAGTTTATACAACTGTCGTTCATTTGTGATTTTCATTGGCAGTGCCTACAGGTATTGCACCCTCAATAATCTCTGATTTGAAGCAAAAACCGGCTGTTGTTTTCCACCAAGTATGCAGCACTGCATTTAATTTTGATCCACATACCTTCAGCAATTGATTTTCTTCACGAATGACCCATCTACTTCACTGAGGAGCAAACTCAACTCAATTTATTTTTCTTTCGTCCTGCCAACAGTATCACCCTTCCTGCGCCTGGAAATATCTAGCCCAAACTTGGGGAACACGATCTTTGGCTTCTGATTCATGTGGCACTACACAATATTGAAGAGCATATGTACCAGCTGGGCTAGAGTGCTGAGGGATTATCTGGCTTCACGTATGTAACCTAATGATGTGGCCGTAATAAAAGGCAGCCAAACTATTGAGGCCTTCCGTGCTAATCCAGAGGTTGCTGGGAGGTCTCGGGGAAACTCTGCCCTCCCTAGGGTGAAGGTTTATCCCAAGGATTCCAGCTCACACACACCGTGATGCTGAAACAATATTATACTAGAAAAATGTTTTTACTGGTGGGAGAAGCTTTATCACTAATATAAACCTTAATCATGAAAATAAACATAATAGAATTGTAACTTAAAAATAAAAAAATCAAACACTTTTTCGTCATCATTCTTTCATTTTCATAATTAATTTTATTATTTTAATGTTTTGTTTTCCCGTAACTATTTACTACCGAGTTGAATTGTTTCTTTTCAGTGATGCAAGTGTGTACCCTGCACAGTGCATCCCAATTCGGTTTCTAAGCTGGAATTTCAAACATTTGCAGCCTTAACGCTGCTGTTGATGTTTCTTTTTAGTTTAGGTTAGAGATACAGCGCGGAAACAGGCCCTTTGGCCCACCATGTCTGCGCTGACCAGCGATCCCCGTACACTAGTACTATCCTGCGCACAAGGGACAATCAAATTTACAATCAAAGCCAGTTAACCTACAAACCTGTACGTTTTTGGAAACCGGAGCACCCGGAGAAAACCCGCGCAGTTACGGGGAGAACATACAAACTCTGTACAGACAGCACCCGTAGTTAGGATGGAACCCGGATCTCTGGAGCTGTAAGGCAGCAACTCTACTACTGCACCACCGTGCCGCCAGGAGTGTCAGCCTGTCTGATAGATTGCCTTATATAGAATTGACAAGGTCCATTCATAGCCCAGTATCTTCAAACGACCAACCCTATGGAGGAAACATGCATCTGTAGGGTGTAGCAATAACAGACAAATCTGTAGGGTGTAGCAATAACAGACAAATAAGTGGGACCCATTGGGTCCCATATTCACACAGGAGAGCTGGTCCCCAACGCAATATTCCACCTCATCACCAATTCCAATATTGGTGGCCCGGTGGGGGGGGGGGGGGCTTTCTGGAGCACTAGTATGGGTGTTGTGGGCCGAAGGGACTTGTTTCCAGAGGGCCTGTATGGACATTGAGGGCCGAATGGGTTCTTGGGCTGGCAGCTCAGTCACTCAGGCCTGGTGGGCTAGCAGCTCAATCACTCAGGCCTGGTAGGCTGGCAGGGCTCAGTCACTCAGACCTGCTGGGCTGGCAGCTCAGTCACTCAGGGCTGGTGGGCTGGCAGTTCACTCACGACTATTCCTTGAAATTTTATTTCAAGCAGAGTGCAGGCCACCAAGCTCAATGTCATAGCATTTCATGCAGAGTGCAGGCCACTAAACTCAATTTCATAGCATTTCAAGCAGAGTGCAGGCCACCAAACTCAATTTCATAGCATTTGAAGCAGAGTGCAGGCCACCAAACTCAATTTCATAGCATTTCAAGCATGATTCAGCGCGATCATTGGCGTCAGAGGGGGCTGGGACTGAGGATTGAGTGCGGTGATTGGAGGAGGGAGATGTGGCACAGACCTGCGCCTCATCCGCAGCTAGGATTGATCATGGCACTCCGGCGCTGTCCCACCCCAACTGAGTGCCCCCACCCCACGTCTGGGGATGGCCAAAGACGTCGGGAGCAAGACTGGAGCTGTGCCCCCATGCCCACAGCCAGTGCAGAGAAGCAGTGCTAAACCCAGCTCAACTCTGCCTGTCCCGCCAGGTTAACCTACAGCCCTGCCTGGACTTGCGGGAAATATGGCCCAGGTTTACAGCCAGCGGGGAGAAGCAGCGCTGGTGGCCAGGCAGGACTGTAGGTTAACCCGGCGAGACAGGCAGAGTTGAGCTGGATTTAGGGCTGAATTGAGCCTCCGAAGCCTTGCGCGTGTGTGTGCATGCGCGCGCCGCCGCCAAGAAATTTTGTCCCCCGTCCCCTCCATATTTTTATAACGATTTCCGTGCCTGGTTGGGGTAAAGAGAGTGGAGCAGGGGACTGAGCATACAGCCTTGAGGTGCTCCTGTGTTAATGGTCACCAAGGAGAAAGTGCAAATTCATACAGACTTGGCAATTTGTACTGATTGTGGTTTGCTGACGAGATGCGATTGGAAAGGTAGAGACTAAAGGGCCTGTCCCACTTGGGCATCATTTGCGTGTCATTTACGCGGCATCATTTACGCGTCACGTCATATTTTAAGTCTTTAAAATAACTCCTACTTTTACGTTCAGTTGGTGGACATTGTGACACGCGTTTGCGTGCGACGCCCCAGGATTTTGGGATGTACAAAATCTTTGCGCGCCATCTGCGTGACGTGCAAATGACACCCAAGTGGGACAGGCCCTTAAAGGAATAGATTCCTGAGCCTTGGTCTGGATAACGTGCACTTGCGATGGGCTGAAGGGGCTTGGGGTGTGCACAAAACCAAAGCTGAGGGATAAAGGCAAATGGAGAGAGAGAGAGAGAGAGCTGGAATAAGGTATTGAATGTCAGAGCAGACTCAAAGTGCCAGATGGCCTAGGCTTGCCTCTATTTTTCTACTTTAACTTGAACAATCAAAGGCCTAAAATTGGAAGGAAAGGACTGTTTGTCCTAAAATCCACATCACAAGTCTAAAGGTCATGTGTTACATTGTGTGTTGTATTCTGTGGGAGGGTTGGATTGCATGTGTACATGTAAACAGTAACTTTACACAGGGAATTATAGGAGCACGGTGCACAGGAAGTATTAGGCTTTTTAATCCCTGTAATCAAAGTCCGATAAGCCAAAGATCTCTTTTACGTAGGTTTGCTGCATTACGAGTCAATAAAGTCGGTGGCTACGCAATCCTTTCTGTGAATGTAATTGGTGTGGTTACTCTGCTGAAGTAAACTATTTTAATAGGATCTTTTATGCTTTGGCTCAAGTAGATTAGTGGAGGGGAGGAGGAAAGTGGGCATAGAGTCATGTGTTCTCTTCCTGCTGCAACTGAAAGACATCTACCAGACTAAATCATCGCAGTAGAGAATCGACTGGTGAGGTTCTCGACTTGGGGAATTTTGACAGTTTGGTGAACACTTCCTGTTTTCTTTCCCAGTTCTATATCCCCAGCTGAGTCATAGTCAGGCACCTTGTGGTATCAGAGCCTCGTTACCTTGCACGCATGGTAGCGTTGTCTCGTGCTGTGGGGCAGGCTGACTTCAAGTACGTAGCACGCCACGCCAAACTATACATTCAGTTATTTGTCGCTGAAGCCAAACTGACGAGGTCCATTAACTTAGTTCAACACCAGAGCAGAACCAAAGCGCAATGGTGATGAAGACAAATTTATCCCTTCAATAATCTTGAGTTTTCATTTTGCCTTGGTGGAATCTTTCTCATGTTTTGAGCCACCAGGTTGTAGAGCACAGAATCTGGATGGGCGCTCGGACACTGAGGGAGTGCTGCTCCATTGTTGGTGTTGCCTATCACGTGTTGCTCCTGCTCTTTCTGAGCACTTTGACCAATATCCCCTTCCATTATGCGTTACCCTGCTGCTTTATACTTTTGAGGCAAACAAAAGTTCACAAGTTGGATCTCAGTGCAAACACAGCTTTATTCACACACACACACACACCATTACTGCCCAACTTCGCATTAAGTCTGTCCGAGCACTGTCTACTCCAAACACTATCCGTTATTCTTGGGGCTGGTTGCAGATGTCTTCACTGGGCTCCTAGACTTCAGGGTTGCCTGCTCTTCATGTAGGTTTTTCGTGCCATGGGTGGCGCTAAATGCAAAGACTTCTGAATATTGCCCAGTCCATCACACAGACCAGACTCCCCACTCCATCTTCACTTCGCACTCTCTCTGGAAAGCAGCCAACATCATCGAATACCTTTCCCACCATGGTCATTCCTTCTTCTCCATGTTCCCATTGGGGCAGGAGATGCAGAAGCTTGAAGGCGCGCCCCACCAGACTCAGGAACAGATTATTTCCCGCTGTTATCAGGATATAGTCCCGATTCTCCCACCCACCCATTTGCGGACAATGTAATTTTTCTCTGGAGCAGTTACGCTACAGTGCTGAGAACTATATTCTGCACACTGTATGTTTCTCTTCACTATCTATTGTACGAGTTTTGTTTGATTGTATTCATGGATAGCGTTAGCTGATTTGATTGAGGACAAAGCAAAACAAACCTTTTTTACTGTACACACGACATCATAAACCTAAACCTAAACCTAAACTCTCGAGGTTGGAACCAATAAAGTAGGCCTTTGCTGCCTGTGGTTTTTGTTGGCTGTGGTTGAGGTTCTCCACAGGACACCCTCCCTTGGCTTGCTGATGGGGGTTAGTTATGCGCCTGCTCTGGCCTTTGAAAAACACTCTTGGCCTTGACCTGTTGGATTTTAAAGTGGGAGGACTCGTCACTTCAAAGGATAACTGATAACTGAGCAGCAAAGTGGCACAGCGGTAGAGTTGCTACTTTATAATGCCAGAGACCCGGGCTAGGTCCTGACTATAGAGTTTGTATATGCTCCCTGTGATCGCGTGGGTTTTCTCCGGGTGCTCCAGTTTCCTCCCGCATTCCAAAGACGTACAGGTTTGTAGTTAATTGGATTCTGTAATTTGCCCCTAGCGTGTAGGATAGAACCAGTGTATGGTGTTTGTTGTTCGGTGCAGACTCAATGGGCCAAAGGGCCTGTTTCCAAGCAGTATTTCTAAACTAAACAGGTTTCTGGTAGCTCTGAATGCAGAACTCCACATATGTGGAGGCAGAAAACCAAAGGCACCATTTGTTCTGTTTCTCTTTACCTGGTCCCTTACTTATGTTCAATATTTAATCCTTGATGAGTGGACCTGCATGTGTTCAGTAATATGTAGACAGAAGGGACTGCAGATGCTGGTTTACAAAAACAGAGGCAAAGTGCTGGAGTAACGCAGCGAGTCAGGCAGCATCTCTGGACAACATGGATAAGCAACGTTCCGGATTAGACTGACAAAGGGTCCAAGCCGGATCGTTGCCTATCGAAGTTCTCCAGCGATGCTGACAGACCCACTGAGTTACTCAGTCAGTAAAACCTATTCTTGCAATGGTATCACTGACCTGTGAGCTCAGGTTGAATGTTTGGCCAGCTAGTTACAGATTTGTATCTTTTGCTTATCCAAGATCAGCTTGGCCATTGATTTCCAGATTCCCTGTTGGCCACATTGAATGGAGGGCCCAGATGTCCTCAAAGATCAGCCGTCTAGGTGAAGACTGTGGGCATTTTTGATGAGCGTAGGCAAAAAGAGAATGTTTGTACATGGGAGAAGTACAACTGAATGCCTTCAATTTATGATATTACCCACAAAATGGGTAATAACACGCCACGGTGGTGCAGCGGTAGAGCTCTGCCTCAGAGCACCAGTGATCCGGGTTCGATCCTGCCCACGGGTGCTGTCTGTGTGGAGCTTGCATGTTCTCCCCGTGACCACGTGGGTTTCCTCCGGGTGCTCCGATTTCTTCTCACATTCCAAAGAGGTGCGGGTTTGTAGGTTAATTGTGTTCTGTAAATTCCCCCCTTGTGTGTACAATAAGAAAATGAGATAACATAGAACAACTGTACGGGTGATCAATGGTTGGCATGGATGAGTTGGGCTGATGGGCCTGTTTCCACGCTGTATCTCTAAAACTAAAAACAAAATAAAACAGGAACTTAAAAGAAATGTCTTTTCCTGGAGATTGGTTACAAGCAAGGCAATCACTTCCACAGGCAGGATTTGAAGTCAGTGATAAAGATAGTCTGATGAGGCGGGCCACATAAGCTGATGAAGAGTATGGGGAAAGAGCTTCATGCTGATGAAGATAGGAGGAAAAAATGCAAGTGGATCTTAAACATTGGCAGGGACTGATTGGATTGAGCGGTCTGTTTCTGTGTTGTGTCTCCAGTATAACATATTGTTAAATGATTTCCTTTACATATTGCATTTGTATTAAACAACATGCCATTAAAATCTACAGCACAGGAAGAGTTTGCTCACCTTGCTGGGATGTCTGGATCCCGACCTCACAGACTCGGAGTAAGAGGTTGGCCATTCACGACTGAGTTTGAGAAGATTTTTTTTCACTCGGGGACAGTGAGTCTTTGGAATTCTCTAACCAAGGGGGCTATGAGCCTCTATCAGTGTAGGACAAGGAGCGAGAAATTGTTACACATTTTGGAAATCAAAGAATTTGGGGGGAGCTCATTGAATTGTGGGGAGAAAAAAGAATGTACTTTTGTTGTGGGCCACTGAGGTAACAGATCAGCCGTTAGTTTATTGAATGGCAGAATGGTTATCGCGGACTCTGGATACTACTTATCACAGAGCCATGGAGAGATACAGCAGGGAAACAAGCCCTCTGGTCCACTGGTTTCACACCTGGCCATCAACAATCCAGAAGTCCCACCCAGACCCATTTTTTTTTCTTGCACATTAACATGAATTCCCTCCAAATTCTGCACTCACCCACACACAAGTGGGGTGGGGTGCAATTTACTGTGGGCAGTTAATGTACCAACCTGCACATCTTTGGGACAGGGGAGGAAACCAGAACAACTCAGAGGAAACTCGCGTGGTCACAGGAAGGTTTATGAGAACTCCACACAGACAGCTGTGGAGAACAGGATCGGACCTTTGTCACTGGAGCTGTGGGGCAATGGATCTACCATTTGCGCCAGCATGTTCTTACATTCTTTTTCATTCGTGGAATAAATTTCAGAGGTAGGATTCAGCATATTCATGTAACAATACTGTGCATCTGGCACTAATAAGTAGAGATGAATTTCGAGGCAACTGAGCAGATTGTGCACCTGTTAAATGTAATGCTAAAGGCACCAGTTTGGATAGTGAGAATGAGAAGCTTTGCTCTTTATTTCTCACATAAAAAAACACCTCATTTAGCACCAGAAAAGTGAAAAATGTCTTACATAATGCAATGAATTATTCTGCATTTTGAAGTCTCTAAATATAGTTATGATTTTCGTCAGTTCAAGCTTCATGCAAAAGATTGAGGCCATTTACCCAGACTCCAGTAAACAAGGGTATAATGTGTAGGAAGGAATGGCAGAATCTGGTTTACACCAAAGATAGACACAAAATGCTGGAGCAACTCAGCGGGTCAGGCAGTATCTCTGGAGGAAAGGAATGAGTAACGATTCGGGTTGAGACCTTTCACTCTAAAGAATGGTGTCGACCCAAAACTTTACCCATTCCTTCTCTCCAGAGATGCTGCCCATCCCAGCGTTTTGTCTATCTTAGGGGTATAATGGAGCCAGGTGTTGGGAGGGTCAAAAGCATGATTTCTATTTGGCGCTGGTGATTACGACCTCTTCCTGTGGAAACCTCCGCAGGCCGATGTTGAGTGATGCCGGGCTGTCCGTAAGAACCTATTTTGACGGGAAATGAAACTGAATCCCGTCATCATCGTGACGCTGGCTGTCCTCTCAGGTAGCCAGGGTCACGATGATGATGCTGTGGGACAGCTGGTAGAGCTGCTGCCTCAGCTCCAGACCCAAGTTCAATCCTGACCTTGGGTGTTGTTTGTGTGGTTGTGTGCACGTTTTACCTGTGACTGTGTGGGTTTCCTCCGGGTGCTCCAGTTTCCTCCAAAGATGTGGAGGGTTTTTTTTTGTAAATGATTGTTGGAGGTTGGTAGGTTAACTGGCTTTCAGTCAATTGCCCCTAGAGTGTTGGTGAATTAAAGAATCTAGAGGGTGTTGATGGAAATGTATGGAGAAAAAAACAAAATGGTGTAAATAAGTGCTTATTGATCTGCACGAACCAATCAGCCTGCTACCATGTTGTGACATTATTTGAAGAGGACAAATAATTCTTCTGGTTTGCTGGCCTATTGATTTATCCCTCAACAATCGAAGCTAGGAAACAAACAAATTATTTGGATTCTTACCCCATTGTTGCTTGTGGGTTTTGTTGGGTGTACACTAGGTGCTATGTTTCTCTGCTCTACCACAGTAAGTACATTCAAAAGTACTTCCCCGGCTGTGAAATGCTGTAATTGTGAAAGGCGCCATGTGAAAGCCAGTCTTTCTTCTTGACTGAGGAAGCAGTGCCCATAATAAGCCAAGAGCCATCCTGTCACAATGTATGGTAAAATGGTACGGAGAACTACATTCTCCAGTCCTCTCTCTTCCAAACTCCACACAACTATGTCCTCTAATGCCCCTGTTCCACTTAGGAAACCTGAACGGAAACCTCTGGAGACTTTGCGCCCCACCCAAAGTTTCCGTGCGGTTCCCGGAGGTTTTTGTCCTCCGGCAACCACCTTCAACTAACATCGCAACCGGCTTCGAATAAAAAATTACCGATTTTTAAAACGGAAACCACTTTTGACCATCAGGGAGACTGACAAAAACCTCCGGGAACCACACAGAAACCTTGGGTGTGGCGCAAAGCCTCCAGAGGTTTCCGTTCGGGTTTCCTAAGTGGGACAGGGGCATAACTCTCTCTCTCCCATGTCTCATCCAGACTCCCCTGGCTTGTAATTCCTGCACACTCTCAGACTCCCCAGGCCTCTCTCCTGCCCTCTCTCCAGTCTCTGGAGTTTTGCCGTCCTCATATTCCTGAATATCTCTATCCATGCCTCTCCTCATACTCCTGGATATCTCTATCCATGCCTCTCCTCATACTCCTGGATATCTCTATCCATGCCTCTCCTCATATTCCTGGATCTCTCTATCCGTGCCTCTCCATGCTTCCCAACCTCATTCTCTCCCATTGGAAACTGTTGAGAGCTACACGTTCCTTGGCGTAAACATTGCCAATGATCTGTCATGGACCAGTCACATTGAAGCGACAACCAAGAAGACAAACAAACACCTCTGCTTCCTCAGGAGACTGAGGAAATTTGGCATGTCTCCAATGTCTTGCAAACATCCACAGATGCACCATAGAAATCATAGTGTTGGGTTGCATTGTAGCTCGGCGTGGGAATAGCTCTGCCCAAGACTGCAAGAAATTGTAGTGTTGTGGATGTAGTGCAGTCTTTCCCCCTCTTGCTGCTGTTGGGCCGAAGGTGCAGAAGCTTGAAAGCATGCGCAACTATACTCAGGAACGGCTTTTCACCCCTCTGTTGTTACCAGGCTGCTGAACGGACCTTCCATCAGCTAGGGTACAGTTCTAATTTACAACTTTTCACTGTACCTCGGTCCACGTGACAATGATAAACCTAAATGTAAACCCTGGACCCCTTTCCTCATTATGCCCATTATTTGCACTGCACCACTGACACTGTTGGGGGGGGGGGGGGGGCACAATGGTCCAGTAACCCAGTGTTGTCTGTGTGGAGTCTTTACCTTCTCCCAGTGACCACGTGGGTTGCCTCAGGATCTCCGCTTTCCCCCACATCCCAAAGAATTGCAGAGGTTAAATGGCAATTGTAAAATCCTGTGTGGTGGATAACAGAGTTGTAGAATCGGGGGGGGGAGTTGATAGGCAGTGTAAATCAGTGCACAAAGTTTGCCATAGACCCAGTGGGCCAAAGGGGCAAGACTCTACCACCCTTGGCTGACCCACCTCACGGTTGTGACCCTCACTTTAATAACCACGATCATCGAGGAACATTCCTGCCGGACCTCTTACTGGGCTGCTTTCAACTTGGACAAACATTCCATTTGGCTGAGCTATAAAATGACAGTCGTGGTCCGTACATACATAGATAGGGTTTCATGCCTGAAGCAGTAAGGTTTCTCGGCATCCCAGTGCTAAAAGATGGAAACAGGCCCTTCGCCCCGCAGAGTCCATGCCAGCCATTGATCACCCATTCACACCAGTTCTCTGTTATCCCACTTTCTCATCCACTCCCTGCACACTAGGGGCAATTTACAGAGGGCCAATTAACCTACAAACCCACGTGTCTTTTGGATGTGGGAGGAAACCGGAGCAACCGGAGGAAATCCCACACGGTCACAGGGGGAACATGCAAACTCCACATAGACAGCACCCGATGTCAGGATCAAAACTGGTTCCCTAATCCTGTGAGGGAGTGGGCTCTACCAGCTATGATACTGCGCTGCTCGTATTTATTTTACTAATGTTATTTTATTTTACTCATTAATTTTTAAGAATATGAACATAGTTGATGAGGCCGGCATTTATATTCCATCCTTAATTATCCCTGAACAGGCTATATCAGAGTCAACCAGGTTACTGAGAGTCTCGAGTCACATGTACTATGAATCTTTTAACTTGTTCTATAATGCGCAACATACTTTGGCATGCACTAATGTGGTCTGGTTTACCTAGTATAACTGAGAATTTATTGCATATTTATTTTGTTGAGTTTAATATGCCCGTAAAGCAGCAGCAGGTAAGGATTTCATTGCTCCAGCCACAATGCATATGGCATTTCAATATTTTGATGTAACCCCAGCGAGCAGGTCTAGCAGGTTTCCTCCACCGATGGCTACCACAAAAGTAGGTGTTGATAACGATATAGTGTGTTTGTGATCATTATTACTAACGCCAATGGTTTTGTTTAAAAACGGTCAAACTACAGTATTGACTGAATATTGACTCCACAGCTATCTTTAGACTTTAGAACTACAGTGCAGAGACATGCCCTCCGAACCACCATGGCGACCAGCTCTCACCCCTTACCCTAACACTATCCTACACACTAGGGACCATTTACAATTTTACCGAAGCCGATTAACTTACAAACCTGCACGTCTTTGGAGTGGGAGGAAACCGGTCACAGCGGCACAAACTCCGCACAAACAGCGCCCGAGATCAGAATGGAAGCTGTGCCACATTAGAATTAATTGTCCATGGCATTAGAATGTCTGAATTAGGGTCTGAAGAAGGGTCTCGAGCCGAAATGTCACCCATTCCTTCTCTCCAGAGATGCTGCCTGTCCCGCTGAGTTACTCCAGCATTTTGTGTCTACCGTTAGGATGCTAATATTAACGTAAGGTGTCTGATCAACTGTTTCATTATCTTTTTTGAAGAATAATTAAAAGTGATCCCTACCAAATCAGGAAGTATGGATGGGACGCAAGACATTTCTTTAAAGTGCTTCTGAACAGCCCCTTCTCATCAACACATTGGAATGAGCAACTGACAAGATCACAAAGCGATGCGGGCACTAATGCTTGTCACATCATGAAAGACTCCATAATTGTGAACTAGAACTTTTAAAAAGAGTTTCATGAATGTGTTGAAGCCCGGGTGAAAACATGGATTTTAGCTGGAACTTGAGTCACGATGCTTTAGACTTTAGAGCTGCCACGCGGAAACAGACCCTTCGGCCTACCGAGCCCGCACCGACCTGCGATCACCCCATACACTATCACTATTGTACACATTAGGGACAATTTTACAATTTTACCGAAGCCAATTAACCGACAAACCTGTGCGTGTTTGGAGTGTGGGAGGAAACCGGAGCAACCAGAGAAAATCCACGCGGTCACAGGGTTTAAATCGAAGATAGACACAAAATGCTGGAGTAACTCAGCGGGACAGGCAGCATCTCTGGAGAGAAGGAATGGGTGATGTTTCGGGTTGTGACCCTTCTTCAAACTCCAGCTATCTCTGACCCAGAAAGCCATTGGTTTGCTATGTTGAGTTATCAAAGGAGGAAGCTACAGTCCATCCAGAGGTTATGAACGCCCGATTTATCAACACCATTACAGACAAACGAGCTCCCACAATATTACATTCTGAAGTCTTGAAGTACTTACATAGGTTCGTTCCTATGAATGGCAGAACTACTTTCTTTTCTCTCTATCTCCATTTTTAGTATTTGTTATATCTTATCAATCTTGCATGCTTTTGATGGCATTCATTAGAGTACTGTGGTTGCCATACCATTTTTGTGTATTTTTCTACTTATAGATAAAATGGACTTGTGGATGTCCATTGAAACGAAACCGATGTGTAATTTCGGGTTGGCTTGTACTTGCTGGGGGAATAGGGCGATGAAAATAATAGGAGGAAGGGAAATGAATTGGAATTAGAAGAAAAAACACTGTCGATGAAACAATAGCAATGAATAGGCCAAAGGACTAATTCTGTGACCCCATCACTGGGATTTGATTCTGTCTTGGCAGAGCCTCTCTCACATGGACATGCATAAACTTGTATGGTTAATGTTCAGGACTCTGCACAGGAGGAGCCCCGATCCATGTCATCCCCACCTTCCATGCTGCTTTATCCAGCAATGTTCATTGCTTGACATTGAGGCATTGGACATCCTTGTTCTCATTGTTCTCTGGGTCTGAATAAGACGTGGTTCTCTAGCACCACGTCTTACGCCTCCATGTTTGTGGGAGGAGCTGTTGGTAACCTTTATCTTTTTATCTTTTTTAAAAAAATCTTTATTTCGAACCTAGTTGTGATGGGGCCTCTAAAACCATAGGGACAGCTCTGTGGGGAACTTTACCAATGCGGGCATGATGTACCGGGCTTACCATTTCATTGTTAATTCCCAATCATTCAGTTGCACTGTAACAAGTCTGCTTTTAGTTTAGTTTAGGGAAACAGAATGGAAATAGACCCTTCGGCCCACCGAGTTCACGCCAACCAGCGACCAACCATACACTACTAGTTCTATCTTTGACACTAGGGACAATTTACAGAAGCCAATTAACAACCTACAAACCCATACATCTTTGGGATGTGGGAGGAAATAGGAGAACCCCAGAAAAAAAACCCACACTGTCATGTGGAGAACGTATAAATTCCACACAGACAGCACCCGTAGTCAGGATTGCACCCGGGTCTCTGGTGCTGTAGAGCAGCACTCTACTGCCACGCCACTGTGCCACCCTTCATTGTCAAGCCTTTGTTGCAGAGTGCTCACATGTTTCAAGACCAATTAACTGGTAAGATCAATCAGTACCACTGCAGTGCCCTATCTCCTGTGCTCCAGAATTGTTTGTTACTCGGAACTGTGCGGTCAGGGCAAGCACGCTCTTTCTGGAATGAAAACAATGAGTCTTTCCTTTGTTGGGGCTTGGGACACTGATTATCTCATAGGTTATTAACTACCTCCCAGGGTCTTGGAGGAAGTGCCTTTATTTTCATTGTCGTGTCAGATCAAGCGAGCTGACTAATCCTTTGCTGTCAAACAGAGCGGAGCCAAACTAAATTGCTGCGAGGCGAATATTAGCATGATCTCACCCTGATCATGACGGCATGGTAACTTTACCTCAGGCAGTAGGCGGAAAATGTTGAGGAACAAAAGCCGAAAGCAAAAATTCATCTTTGCTTAGTAGGGGAGGGCAATTGTTTATAAGGCTATTGATTTATTTAGTTAACCTGCCTGTGTTCAATTCAGTCATCGCAACCAGAACTGAAGGCCCTTCAGTTTAGTTTTTAGAAGGATGAGAGGGGATCTTATTGAAACATATAAGATTATTAAAGGTTTGGACACGGTAGAAGCAGGAAACATGATCATTCATGATCACAATGAATGCTGGTGCTGGCTCGAATGGCCGAATGGCCTACTCCTGCACCTATTGACTATTGTCTATTGTCTATTGTCACATGTACCGAGGTACAGTGAAAAGCTTTTGTTGCCTGCTAACCTGTCAGCAGAAAGACAATACAAGATTACAATCGAGCCATTTCCATTGTATAGATAAATGATAAGGGAATAACGTTTAGTGCAAGGTAAAGCCAGCAAAGTCCGATCAAGGATAGTCCGAGGGTCATCAAAGAGGTAGATAGTAGCTCAGCACTGCTATCTGGCTGTGGTAGGATGATTCACTTGCATGATAACAGCTGGGAAGAAACTGGGGCATGTTACTCAGAGTTAAGTCAGCCAATGCTTGCAACCCCTGTTAGTCATTTGGTGACTATTTACGATATGTGGATATGGGGTTAGACCAATATCGGTCTTGCCTGTGATGATGCCTCCTACTGCCAAGTGGCCTGCGTCACTCCTTGTGAAGCTTCACCCACCAAGATCAGTTTTCAGAAGGATGCTGGCTGCTCACCATATAAGCTGCCCCAGTCCTGTTTCCATTGAGTTCAGAAGAAATGAAAGCAGGGCAGCATGATGGCGCAGCGGCAGAGTTGCTGCCTTGCAGCGCTTACTGCGCCAAAGACCTGGGTTCAATCCTGACTACGGGCGCTGTCTGTACGAAGTCGTACGTTCTCCCCATGACCGCGTGGGTTTTCTCCGAGATCTTCCGTTTCCTCCCACACTCCAAAGACATCCAGGTTTGTAGGTTAGTTGGCTTGGTGTAAAATGTAAAATTGTCCGTGGTATGTGTAGGATAGTGTTAATGTGCGGGGGATTGCTGGTTGGTATGGACTCAGTGGGCCGAAGGGCCTGTTTCTGCGCTGTAGCTCTAAACTAAACTAAACTAAACAGGGTAGTTTTCTACTACGTGGAATGACTACAATGAGGAGCTATCATTTTGCTAAGATGCCAGGCACATTTATCAGGATGCATGCTGGCTTTGTCACAGCTCCATCCAGTACCAACCTCAGCGGATTGTGAACTCAGCCCAGCCCATCACAGAAACCAACCTCTCTTCCATTGACTCCATTTCTTCCTCGCGCTGCCTCGGCAAGGCCAGCGACATAATCAAGGACGAGTCGCACCCCGGCCGCTCCCTCTTCTCCCCTCTCCCATCAGGCAAAAGGTAGAGAAGTGTGAAAACGCACACTTCCAGATTCATGGACAGTTTCTTTCCAGCTGTTATCAGGCAACTGAACCATCACAACCAGAGAGCAGTGCTGAACTTCTACCTACCTCTTTGATGACCCTCAGACTATCCCTGATTGGACTTTGCTGGGTTTACCTTGCACCAAAAGTCATTCCCTTCTCATGTATCTATACACTGTAAATGGATCATTTGTAATCATGTATTGTCTTTCTGCTGACTGGTTAGCACAAAACAAAAAGCTTTTCCCTGTACCTCGGGACACGTGCCAATAAACTAAACTGGGCAATAGGCTGTCTCCTCAGTTCCCAGCCAACACTGGGAATATTGTCCGGATAACCCATGGAAACCCCAGTGGATGGAGCTAAGTAATTCCACAACGGTAGCTCCTCCTTGAGAGTACCCAAAGAGGAGGCCTGCCTATCATCGAGGGGATAAACTGGAGGGGAAACCACGTAGATGAGAGGGTAGAGGAGAGAAGAGCACAGATTCCCAGCAGGTACATTGCCACGGTGAACCACATGGGTTAGAAATATTATAAACCAAAGGCACAATGGTCCTTTAATGGTTCAATGGTTCTTTATTGTCATGTGGGCACTGCACAGTGAAGTTCTTTTTGCATAGCTTACGTGCACAGATCGCCATATACTGCTGCCATTTACGCAAAGAAAAAGTCCAAGGTTCGGTCTGCATGTAGGATGCACTGGAGCACCCCACGATTCTTGTAAGCCCCAGCCTGCAGTCCTTGTCCAACCAGCCCACTCCTCTCATCCATCATTGGCAGCAGAGGCTTGTATCCTGAGCTAGATCAGAAAATCTGAAACGCAGCCTCTGGAAATCTGAAACAAAAAATAGAAAATGCTGGAAAAACTCAGCAGGTCAGGCAGCATGCTGATGAAAGAGAAGAGTCAACATTTCAGACGGGGACGGTTTCATCACATTGTTCATCCACTAGGAGTCACTTTTCTTAGCGATTTTACCAGAGAGATAGTCGACTTAAGACTTTAGAGATACAGCGTGGAAACAGGCCCTTCGGCCCACCATGTCTACACCGACTAAGGATCACCCCTGTATACAAACACAATCCTACACACTAGGGACAATTTGCAATTTACAGAAACCAATTAACCTACACACCTGTACGTCTTTGGAGCGTGGGAGGAGGCCGGAGCACCCGGAGAAAACCCACATGGTTACAGGGAGAACGCACAAACTCCAACAGACAGGATTGAACCCATGTGTCTGGCGCTCTAAGGCAGCAGCTCTACCGCTGCGTCACTGTGTTACCCCAGCGCCACTGTGCCAACCTTTTACCAATTGGTGGTGATTTGGTTTTTGTCTAGTTTTGGAAGGGTGCGCATGTGTGAGGGGTGGAGCCCAAATTTTACAGTGTATTTCAGACGAACGCTGAGGTCCGTCTCAACATGGAGCATTAAACCTTTCACACTCTTTGGCTCAGAGGCAGGGCAGGCCGCACCCTCTGCTCACCCTCTGACTATGGAGTTCAATATGACCTTGCTTTTATACTAACCAGGGGCCAAGTTGGGCTCTGCTAATGTCAGCGAGCTCTGGGCAGCACCAAGGTTCTTCCTGGCATTTGCACCATGAAATCAGGATGTTCTCATTCCTGTGTCCGCCTCTTGCATCCAGCTTTCAGAGAAAATAACCAATTCAAATTGGGAAAACGCATTTTCCACCATCCAAAACAGCACAAAATCTCGTCTAGACTTGGCAGCCGTCTGATGTCTTCCTGCATCATTCCCAGGGAAAACGTGTTAGCTAGATGTTTCTCTAGAGGGAGAGTAGGCGCAGACACTGTAGCTTAATCCATGCCAGCCCATATGTGTGCACCTTCCGGTAGTTCTCCCAGTGTGAGCCCCAGTCCTGTCCTTGATATGTGGGTGTAAAGGACAAGATTCGAGCTCTCTCTGTTACCTCATGGCCAGACTCGCCAACTCAGGACAACGTGACCAATTTATCTTCCATACTGGAAATCCAAAGGTTAATTGCTCAGTGGTGGGTAAGTTTTAAATTAAATTGTTGTCACTCTGTAATTAAGGTTTGCCCAGACGTAAGTAAGCGTAACACGATGAATAAGTCTTTGTGAGCGGAGTGACTAATGCATGCCGTTGGATGCACAATATTAGAAAGCACGTGATGAGTCCAAACTTGCCTTGTGTGTACATACTTGATATGACGCCAGTGCTGAGAATCTCCAAGTCATTCTGCAACGGTTTTGCTCCCTCTATTCGAAAGTCTTGGCATTGAACTTTATTTGTCTAGTTCTGTCCTTCAGTTTAAAATTAAAGGGGAGCTCAATTACAGACTTCCTCCCCACCACCACCACAGATGTCAGGTCTTCAGCATCCAAAATGCCATGGATTGGCCTCATCCCAGAAGAACCTTGATATCTACAAATTTATCTACGATATCTACGATTCCTCCCATTTCCTCCAAACACAAGGCGTAGCTATGGGCACGCGCCTGGGCCCCAGCTACGCCTGCCTCTTTGTAGGGTACGTCGAACAATCCTTGTTCGAGGCGTACCGTGGCTCTATCCCCGACCTCTACCTCCGCTACATTGACGACTGCATTGGTGCTGCCTCCTGCACCCATGCAGAACTCACTGACTTCATCCATTTCACCACTAACTTCCATCCGGCACTCAGATTCACCTGGACCATTTCCGCCATCTCCCTACCGTTTCTAGACCTCACTATCTCCATCGCACGTAACAGACTACTGACCGACATCTACTACAAACCCACTCACTCCCATTGGCTATCTGGACTACACTTCTTCCCACCCTGCTTCCTGTAAGGACTCTATCCCCTACTCCCAATTCATCCGTCTATGCCGCATCTGCACCCAGGATGAGGTGTCCCAAACCAGGGCATCGGAGATGTCCTCATTCTTTGGAGAACGGGGGTTCCCCTTTTCAACTAAAGATGAGGCTGTCACCAGGGTCTCCTCTTATGTCCCGTAGCTCCACTCTCACTCCCCATCCCCCCCACTCGTAACAAGGACAGAGTCCCTCCCCCTTGTCCTCACCTTCCACCCTACCAGCCTCATACAGATAATCCTCTGACATTTTTTCCACCTCCAACGGGATCCCACCATTGGCCACATCTTCCCATCTCCTCCCCTTTCGGCTTTTCTCCGCTCCCTCTGTAACTCCCTGGTCAATTTGTCCCTTCCCACCCAAACCAACCCCTCCCCTGGTACTTTCCCTTGCAACTGCAGGAAACTGCTACACTTGTTGCTTTACCTCCCCCCTCGACTCCATCCAAGGACCCAAGTAATCTTTCCACGTGAGGCAGAGGTTCACCTGCACCTCCTCCAACCTCATCTATTGCATCCGCTGTTCTAGGTGTCAACTACTCTACATGGGTGAGACCAAGCGTAGGCTTGGCGATCACTTCACCCTACACCTCCGCACAGTTCGCATTAACCAACCTGATCTCCCGGTGGCTCAGCACTTCAACTCCCCCTCCCATTCCGAATCCGACCTTTCTGTCCTGGGCCTCTTCCATGGCCAGAGTGAGTCCCACCGCAAATTGGAGGAGCAGCACCTCATATTTCGCTTGGGTAGGTTACACCCCAGCGGTATGAACATTGACTTCTCCAATTTCAGGTCGTCCTTGCTTTCTCCCTCCTTCCCCTCCCCTTCCCAGCTCTCCCACTGCCTGCTATCTCCGCCTCTTCCTTTCTTCTTCCCGCCCCCCCCACCCCCACATCAGTCTGAAGGAGGGTCTCGACCCGAAACGTCACCAATTCCTTCGCCCCATAGATCTGTTCACTCTCCCAAGTGTGGGGAAGAAAGTTACTGCAGCACCAATTACAGAGGGGCAGATGAGCCCTCATCTCTGGCGTACCCAATGTTTATTTTTCAACCAGTATCAGTTTAATTTAGTTTAGAGATACAGCTCGGATACCACTTTGAGATACAGCTTCAGCCTACCAAGTCCACGCCAACCAGTGATAACCCTGTGCACTAGCACTATCCTACACACTAGGGACAATTTACACCTTAACCAAAGCCAATTTTCCTACAAACCTGTATGTCTTTGGAGTGCGGGAGGATACCGGAGCACCCGGGCAAAACCCACACGGTCGCACAAACTCCGTACATTCAGTGCTCGTAGTTGGGATCGAGCCCGGGTCTCTGGCGCTGCAAGGCAGCAACTCTACCGCTGCACTACTGTGCCGTCACTTTTCGAGTCCAATTGTACTAATTTATCACACTGATTATGGGAGATCTGCCTGTGCACACATTGCTGCTGTGCTTCCAAGTCTTTAGTCAGAGGGTGGTGAATCTATGGAGTTCTTTGCCACAGAACGCTGTGGAGGCCAGGTCAATTGATATTTTTAAAGCATAGATAGATCGATTCTTGAGTAGTACGGGTGTCAGAGGTTATGGGTAGAAGGCAGGAGAATGGGGTTTGGAGGGAGAGATAGATCAGCCATGATTGAATGGCGGAGTAGACTTGATGGGTAGAATGGCCTAATTCTCCTATTCCTTATGACCTTATGACCATACTGAAAATCTATACATAACTAAAACTCTGATCTTGTGCTCTTCCGGTTTGTGCGCGCTTTCGATTTGCGCAAAAACGGTACACGATAGAGCTATTATTTTTCGCCAGCTCACTCAACATTTTCCTGTGTTGCGGGTGCACCAGGTTTCATTCCAATCGGTGGTCTATTGTAAAAGTTAGCGAGGTTTAAAATCTAAAAAACCGCTCGTGCGCGGATCGATCTCCTCTCCTGCCAGTCAGCGTCGTGTGGATTGGACTTTTCTCCTGTCACTCCGGTCCGCCACTTCCTGCGCCATCGCGTCTTTACTGGAGCTGAGGATGGCCGGCGGAGGTTTCCAACTGGACACAATTTTCGGAGGGACCGGATGCGGACCGGCCCGGCCCGGCGCGGGAGATGTCGCCAAATGGAAAGCGGAGAATCTGATCCTGGCGTAGATGAACGTCCAGCGCCCGCTGTGAGTCCCAAACGCACCGCCAACACAATGCCCCGCAGCTCCAGCTCCTTTCCCCTCTGGTCCCCCTCGCTGGCTCCTGCCCACTGCCCCCGTGATACTCCCCTCTCCCCCACAACCCCCGCCTTTTCTCCGAGCTCTCCCCACACACACCCCTCCCCGACATCCCCCTCTCTCCCCTCCCATATCCTTCCCCCACACACACCCCCTCCCCCACCAACCCCCCTCCACCACACCCCCCCCTCCCCCACACCCCCCTCCAACCGCTCACCTCCCTTCTCTCCTCCCCTCCCACACATGAAGAGGAGAGGGAGGGAGTGCTGGGGGATGAGGGGAAATGAGCTGCGCCTGCACAGTTAGGGGCTATGGGTGAGTGGTGGAATATTGCATTGGGGGAACGGGTTCCGTTGGTGGAACGAGTGAGTGGTGGAATATTGCGTTGGGGAATGGGTTGCGTTGGGGGGGACCAGGCCTCCTGTGTGACAGGGACCCAACGGGTCCCACTTAGTCTAGTACATAATAAACGCATTGAACTTCTCCTATCACTTATGACCTTATGACCTTCTACAATAAAAATGCAACAAAAAAGTTCACTGACAGGAATCTAATTTTTCAAGTTTAGCCAACATTCCTTTACTATCATATTTAAGTGATTTAATTTTGGATGATTTCTTCATTCCTTTGAGACATAGCCGTAAATGCATTCCAATTACTGTCTGAATGTGGCCACTGTTCTTTTGCAGGAAATGTCGTGGCCAGTTTATAAACAACAAGGCCCCCAAACCACGAGCAGATAAATAATGAGTTAACCTGTCTTGTTGGTGTTGTTTAAGCAATGAATGCTGCTTACTGTACTGAAGCAACTCCTGCTGTTCTTCACCTGAGCAGGCAAGGCTTTTGTCATGATCCCGGATGAGTCTGATCCATGCAGCTTGGAAATAGGCCCTTTGGCCCAAAGTGTCCATGCCAACCAAGTACCTACCGTGGCCAGTCCCATCCCCCCCCGATTAGCCCATATCCTGCGAAACCTTTCCTATCCACAGACCTGTTGAAATATCCTTTATTTCAAGGATATTTGTAGTTCCTGTACCTGCCTCAACCACGTTGTATGGCAGCTTGTTCCATTTATCCACCATTCTCTGAGTGAAAATCCTGGGCTGCTCAGATTCCTGGTGAAACTTTACCTTCTTACCTTAAACCTGTGCCTTTTAGTTTTTGATTCCCCTACCCTGAGGAAAGACTGTGTGCATTTACTCTATTTATGCTCTTCATGATTTACTACATCTCCATAAGGCTCCTACACTCCAAGGAATAAAGTCCTAGACTGCCCAATCTCTCCCGATAACTCAGACCCTCTGGTCCTGGCAACATCCTCGTCAATCTTTCCCGCATTCTTTTCAGCTGAATGGCATATTTCCCGAGATTGATAGTGAGTGCAGACAAACAGTTATATTAAAGTTAAAGTTACAGCCAATCCTGATCCCACCTTCTCTTGTAGTCCTTCTTGTGTGCGCTCAAGCTGAGGATGCAGGTTGGTCTTCGAAGAAGGGTTGTCCAGGCTCCTGGTGTGTTTCTGAACGCAGACCCTGCGAACCAACATAATCTGCTCTCTACATGTCTGCATTATGCTGGTGAGGAGAGGGATCGCCCCACTGGAGGTAGAGGAGACAGTGAGGGAGATAGGAAGAGGGTGAATGAATCTTCAAAGCATTCATCGATGAGATTGGAAAACAGAAATGGTGTGTGATGAGAGCGTATGTCAGGGGGCCAAGATGGAAGGGTTGGAAGGGTAAAAACAAAGAACTACAGAAACTGGTTTATACCAAAGACTGACACACGGTGCTGGAGAAACTCAGCGGGTCAGGCAGCATCTGTAGACATAAAGGATAGGTGACGTTTCGGGTGGGGACCCTTCTGCAGATTAATTTGGTTGGGTAGTTAGCCATGGTAAGTTGCTTTTACTATCTAGTGAGTGGTAGAATCAGGGAGGAATTGATGAAATGTGGGAGAATAAAGTGGGATTGGTGTAACTAGGGCTCAATGATAGGCTCACACAGTGGCCATAGATCTATTGTTACTATGCCGTGTGACTATGAAGCTTGGGGAAGGCTGGGTAATTAGAATGAGAACCAGGAAGAATGGGTGTGACTTGGATAACATCCATGGTACTGGTGTGGCTGTGATGAACTACCTCAATGCAGGAGAATACTGAAGCCTGGGGTCTTGGGCAAACAGGCAATCGCTTCCAGCCTGCTCTGCACAACAATCAAAGAGTTTAATTGTTCACCTTTCTCTGGGGGACTATGAGCCACATTGCATTGACTTAACCAAGGCTTTATCTTGTTACTTCCCGGGCTGTGGTCATCAAGTTTAAAATACTGCACTACTGCAGCAAGTTAAGAATGATTCGATCGATTTGTGTGCACTTCCACTGTGGTGTTGCTTCCCATTTTGTTCACTTCATTCCAAGGTGAGATCAGGTCAGGGTAACATAAGATGACTTCCGGTGCCATGTTGGTCGTAATATTGTTGCTGAAACACTGCAAATCCCTCAGTTCTGCAATGCTTGCATTGGCCAAGCATAGGTGATCATGTCCCTTTACAAAAAGCTGCAACTGTAATGTAAACACAGTGACATTGAGCTAACCTTGACTCTGGGTTCATGTAAGATGGATGATCATCAATCAAAAGACCCCCCACCCCTCATTGCCCCGCATCTCACTTGCTCTTTATTCCCATTAACTTCCCTCAGTAAATTGTCACAACGATTGAAGAATGTATTCAAACCATGGGATTTCTGAAGAAGGGTCTCGACCCGAAACATCACCTATCCATGTTCAGAGATGCTGCCTGACCTGCTGAGATAGTACAGCACATGGCGTCCTTTACTGTATTAACCAGCATCTGCAGTTCTTTATTTCTAGATTATTTTTGATTTCGTAGCTCCAATGAAACCTTGCCTGAAAGTGTTAATTATTCACATGTTTAAAAAAGAATTATGACTGTGCTGCAAAAAGCAAATATTTTGATTTATCAGAAACTCTGTTGAAAGTCCCTGTTTAATTAGTTTTTCTCTGTAACAGCTTGTAAAGGCAAAATACATTTTTTTAAACCTGGTTTTCGTTTTAATAATGCTTTATTTCCCCTCACCCACCGTTGCAAAATATACATTGCAATTGAACAGAAATGGAATTACGTGCCCATCTAATTCTATTCCACAAAGTCAGCCTTCACTTGTTATGTCTTCTATCCCACTAAACTTTTACCTGAATTTTACTTTAGTTTAGTTTAGAGAGACAGCACGAAACAGGCCATTCTGCCCACCAAGTCTGCGCCGACCACCGATCCCCGCACATTAACACACGGGGCACAATTTACACACACACCAAGCCAATTCACCTGTACTTTTTTTAGAGTGATCTCGGAGAAAACCCACGCGGTCACAGGGAGAACGTACAAACTCCGTACAGAGAGCACCCGTAGTCGGGATCGAACCCGGGTCTCTGGCGCTGCAAGTGCTGTAAGGGAGCACCTCTACCGCTGCGACACTGTGCCGCCCGCTTGTCAGAAAGCTTTAGAGAAGGAGCTGCATGTGAGGCTGTTAATGATGATGAGAGCCCGTGGTATTAGAGGAAAGATATGGAGGGCTCCATATCAACATGGATAGAAGGTTGGCTGAATGGCAGAAGGCAAATAGTGGGAATAAGGGGAATCTTTATCTGGTTTGCTGCCAATGATTAGTGGTGCTCTGCAGGGGTCGGTGCTGGGACCACTACTCTTCCCATTGTATGTGTAGGGAATTTAATGTTTTGTGGACAAGTTTTCAGATGATACAAAGATAGGCGGAGGGGCAGATAGTGTAGAGAAAGCAGCGACTCTGCAGAAGGATTTTTGAACATAAATAATGCTGAATAAAATGGGTTAAAGCAAAATTCAGCAGATCTGGTGTAAGTCAACAACACTGTTATTTTCAGGAAAATAAAGCTTACTTCTAACTAAATGATATTATCCTGTAAATACCATTCCACATCAAAAGGCTCTACTCTACGATGAGCAGAGCTGTTAACTTCTGTTTTGCTTGCACTTAAAAAGGCTGCTTAAACATTAACGCTTGCAAACTGCTTCATGCTGGTTGCAATTGAGAAATCTTAGTGAAATGTCAAAAGACATAACTGAGGACTCCATTAAAGATGAGATCTAAAAAGCAAGAGTGAAATGGTGATGACAAGCCTATAACTTGTAGGAATGTGTTAAAATGGGAGCATTAGTTTTGAGGCTGCGGGTTGCTTGAGGCTACCGATGCTTTGCAAAGGGCCTGTCCCACTTGGGCGTCATTTAGGCGACAGGCCGGCAGTGACTGACGAGCGACGGTCGTGCGCAAATCACGCGTCATCATGCGTCAGCACAGCCGTCTGGTGCGCGTGACGTCATTAAAATACCCTGCCCCCCTATTCTGCATCATGACCATCATGGAAGAACTACATATTTTATTGCTGCAGCAACAACAGAGACTTCTGTTAGCAGCAGCCCTCGTACTTACAGATCAGCCAGGCTGGGGTACAACAAGAAAGGCTAGCAAGAAACCCAGGAAGCCGTCTGTGTGGACGAGGTTAGAGGTTACATGACGCGTAAAAGGTGGGCCGACTGTGTATGGGTGGCTCGCGGCGTCGCATGTTTACGGATGTTGACGCACGGTGATGTCACCACGCGATACATGTGCGACGCCAATGCATCAGCGCGCCACTACATGCCATTCCACTCCTCAACATGCGCTATGCGAGTGTCACCCGCGCGCCCCCCCCCCCCCCCACGCACGTCACGACACGTCAACCAATTTTCTACATGACGCGTAAATGAGGCGCAAATGACACCCAAGTGGTTCAGGCCATTAAGCTGGTGCAGAGTTCTGACTGGTGTGGGGTCAAGGGGGAGTTTACAAGATTAGGGGGAATGAGAAAAGGACGTTGGAAGAAATATCTGATTAGTGTTTTCAATGACGATCTAAATAAGTAAAACAGGCAAACGAATAAATGTCACATCAGATTTACTGTCTCTTGAAACTTGAGACTCCCAGTAATTTTGCCCACTGGTTTGTTTAGGTTTTAGTTTAAAGATACCAGCGATCCCCGCACATTAACATTATAATACGCACACTAGGAACATTTTACATTTATAGCACGCCAATTAACCTACAAACCTGTATGTCTTTGGAGTGTGGGAGGAAATCAAAGAACTCGGCGAAAACCCACGCACATCACGGGGAGAATGTACATACTCCGTACAGACAGCACCCGTAGTCGGGATCGAACCCGGGTATCTGGCGCTGTAAGTGCTGTAAGGCAGCAACTCTACTGCTGTGCCTCTGGAGAGTTTTGATCTACTTGCCATGTGCTCAGATGTTGGTACATCAACTGCTCTCAGAACATCCATGAGGATGCCCCCAAATCATTTATCCTGATTATGATCACTCAGACCTGAAAATAACTGGTACATTCTTCCACTGGTCAGACTTTAAAATAAACAGAACATCCTTTCACTCAGGAAATAATTGGCCCATTTATAATTGAGTAACCAATAGTTTAATAATGACGTTGATTGAAAACCATATAAAGTATTGAGTTACAGTGTTCTGTGCTTTGTAATTTGTTTAAGCATTTAATGTTTAGGATCTTGAGATGGACCTGGCCATTTCCAACACAGGCTGATAGAATTGGTCTTGGCATCGAACTTAGCTTAGACATTGTGGACTGAGGAGCCTCTTCTTGTCCTGTACTGCTCTATGTTCTATATAAAAGGCTTGTTATATGAAATTGTTGGATTCACTATTAAGTCTTGAGAGCTACGCTGTGTCTATATAGGGTGGCACAGTGGCGCAGCAGGAGAGTTGCTGCCTTACAGAGCCAGAGACCCGAGTTCAATCCTGACTACGGGTGCTGCCTGTATGGTAGACACAAAGTGCCAGAGCAACTCAGCAGGACCGGCAGCATCTCTGGAGAGAAGGAATAGGTGACGTTTTGGGTCAAGACCCTTCTTCAGACTGATCCTCAAGGTGCTGTCTGTATGGACCTTGCACATTCTCCCTGTGCCCGTGTGGGCTTCCCTGGGTGCTTCGGTTTCCTCACACACTCAAAGACGTAGAGGTTTGAAGATTAATTGTTTTTGATAAAACTTGTAAATTGTCCCTAGTATGTAGTGATAAAACCCTGTCCCACGGTACGAGTTCATTCCAAGAGCTCTCCCGAGTTTGCCCTGATTCGAACTCAGAGATTTACGGTAATGGCCACTCATCAGTACTCGGGGCTCTCGTGGACCATTTTTCAACATGTTGAAAAATCTTCACGAGTCTTCCCGTACTTACCTGCCGTTAGCGAGTCTTCCCGAGTACCTGTCGTTAGCATTACGAGCCGCTAAGAGAAGTCCTCGAGCTCCGACGTACCCCGCTGCGTTCATTCTCCGTGCTTACCACGAGTTCGATTTTTTTTAAACTCGGGAGAGCTCTTGGAATGAACTCATACCGTGGGACAGGGCTGTTAGTGTGCAGGGATTGCTGGTTGGCGTGGCCTCAGTACACCGACAGGCCTGTTTCTGCCTGAATTCCAAACTCTAAAGGAGATGAGGTCCGAAGAACGTTCCTAGCTCGCAACGTTGCCTGTCCATTCCCTCCACAGATGCTGCCTGACTCGCTGAGTTCCTCCGGCACTTTGTGTTATGCTTGAGATTCCAGCATCTGCAGTGCCTGGTGACTAGGAGATGGGGAGGGGTTCCTTGAGCTCACATTGAGCCTTACTGGGAAAGCGCATTAGACCAAAGGCAAAGAGGTCAAGGTGGACAGAGTAAGATCTGCCAACTGTATTTACCACCTGGCTTAGTTTCCCCTCCCCACACTGCCCAGGTGGTGCAGGGACAAAAGCCACAGCCTGCTGCCTGTACATGTCCCATCAGTGGAAGGGGGAGGGAGGTGCACTTTAGGGAGTTTTATTATCGGAGACAGGAAATTAACAAAATGCAAGCAAAAGGAATACCAGCTCGAATAAATGAGTAGGGTAAGGTTCGTTTAAATAACAATGTATTCGATAATGTATTGAGCTGTGGAGGCAATGTGACCTATAGACAGATTCCTAAGGCTCCCATCAGCAGCACTGTTCTATGAATGGCAGCAAGTGAGCCCCATCCCGATTCCCCTCAAGGTGCTGGAGTAAATCAGCGGGCCAGGCAGTAACTTTTCTTAGTATAGTTTAGAGATACGGTGCGGGAAACAGGCCCTTCAGCCCACCAAGTCTGCACCGACTAGCGATCCCCGTACACTTAACATTGTCCTACACACTAGGGACAATTTACAATTTTTACTGATGCCAATTAACGTACAAATCTATAAGTCTTTTGAGTGTGGGAGGAAACCGGAGCAAAACCTGGGGAAAACACACCTGGTCACGAGGAGAAGGTACAAACTCCGTACAGACACCACCCGTAGTCAGGTTCAAGCAGAGTCTCTGGCGCTGTAAGGCAGCTACTCTACCCCTGCGCCACCCTGCTGCCAATTCTGGAGAAAAATGATGGATGACATTTCGGGTTGGGCTCCTTCTTCAGACTGAAAGTAGATTCCTTTCCACATGTTTTGTCTGATCCCTATCTACCTCTTCACCAGAAAGCCCAGCCCCATTGTTATGTTTGTGTCTTTCCTGACTGTCATGGGAGTGGCTGAAGGACCAAAGATGCCACTACCTGCTCCAGTGTGAGATGTCTGCACACACACCCACAGGCCTGTCCCAGGAACGTCCTGGCCCCCTTGACACCACAGCAATGCAGTTGTACAGCTCTTGGTTGGGTCACGTACACTCGCAAGAGCAACTGACTGTATGGTTTGTGCATGCATGCATAAGATGCATGTGTGTAGATGTGGGTGAATCAGTGTTCATTGTAGAAATGCATAACCAGATACGTGCATATGAAACATTCATCATGCCTAACACTGACATCTTGGAGTGCTGCCCAAGGAAACTGGAGCCCTGGAGAGGACAGAGGATGGCTTTGTGCTTGGGCTGCTTCTTTTAACAGGAAGAAAGTCAATTGTTAATTCACTTTGTTTGTACTGACTGCTGACCCACCACCGTGTATCGGGTTGCAGTTGACAAGAGGGCTGAGCTGGTGAATTCTGCCTCCATCGGTGCGGAGCAGGTCTCAGGTGAGGTCCCACATCAAAGCTCTGCATGTGTAGGAAGAAATTACAGATGCTGGTTCGCACTGAAGATGGACACAAAAAGCTGGAGTAACTCAGCGGGTCAGGCAGCATCTCGGGGGAAAAAAGAAATAGGAGATGTTTTGAGTCGAGACCCTTCTTCACACTGAGAATCAGGGGAGAGGGAAACTGGAGATAGGAAAAGGTACAAAGAGGAAGTTATTGAAAAGTGTGTAAAGGGCTGACATTAATTTGTTCTTTTCACATTTCCCATTCATGTGCTCTTTGTAGCTTTTCCACACTCCAAAGACGTACAGGTTGGTAGGTAGGTTGGCATTGGCAAAATTGCAAATTGTCCCGAGTGTATCGGATAGTGCTAGCTTATGGGGGTCACAGGCTGGCATGGACTGTTTTGGCCTGTTTCCACCCTCTATCTCTCAAGTCTAAAGAACAGGAGAACTCAATAGAGAGTGCAGCCAAGGTCAGGATTGAACCTGGCGCCATGAAACCTCAGCCATGAGCCTATGCCACCCTCATGGACAGGTGGCATAGGCAGTGGCAGAGAATGCCAAAATATTCCTGTGGATATGCGGCCATCTGCGCGTGTTGGACTGTGCCAAACCTCACCTGTACCATCAGCTTTCATAGCAAAAGGATTTGAGTACAGGAGCAGGGAGGTTCTACTTCAGTTGTACAGGGTCTTGGTGAGACCACACCTGGAGTATTGCGTGCAGTTTTGGTCTCCAAATCTGAGGAAGGACATTATTGCCATAGAGGGAGTGCAGAGAAGGTTCACCAGACTGATTCCTGGGATGTCAGGACTGTCTTATGAAGAAAGACTGGATAGACTCGGTTTATACTCTCTGGAATTTAGGAGATTAAGAGGGGATCTTATAGAAACTTACAAAATTCTTAAGGGGTTGGACAGGCTAGATGCAGGAAGATTGTTCCCGATGTTGGGGAAGTCCAGGACAAGGGGTCACAGCTTAAGGATAAGGGGGAAATCCTTTAAGACCGAGATGAGAAAGACTTTCTTCACACAGAGAGTGGTGAGTCTCTGGAACTCTCTGCCACAGAGGGTAGTTGAGGCCAGTTCATTGGCTATATTTAAGAGTGAGTTGGATGTGGCCCTTGTGGCTAAGGGGATCAGAGGGTATGGAGAGAAGGCAGGTACGGGATACTGAGTTGGATGATCAGCCATGATCATATTGAATGGCGGTGCAGGCTCGAAGGGCTGAATGACCTACTCCTGCACCTAATTTCTATGTTTCTATGTTTCTATGTACCAGGGAACCTTGTGTAAGCTTTGTCTTGTACTGGTTTCAACCTGAGGATCTGTATTTAGATGAAATAACATAATCAGTTTAGTTTAGCGATACAGTGTGGAAAGAGGCCCTTCAGCCCACTGAGTTTACGCTGACCAGCGGTCCCGGCTAAATAAGCTCTGTTCTACACACCCGGGACAATTTACAAATTTTGTTTTAACCAAAGCCAATTAACCTATAGACCTATGCGTCCTTGGAGTGTGGGAGGAAACCGGAGCACCCGGGGACAACCCACACGGCCATGGGGAGAACTTACAGACTCCGTACAGACAGCACCCGTAGTCAGGATCGACCCGAGTCTCTGGTGCTGTGAGGCAGCAATTCTACTGCTGCACCAACGCGCGGAACGCCTATTCCGTTCCCTTTGGCTGCAGCACTTAAAAGAAAACTAAAAGTGCTAACATGGCAACTTGGAAAGGTATGAAAAAGTACACCATCTTCCTGGCTTCAGTACCAGCTGAACCAGTTCCGTGCGAGGGCATCTGTCCCCACGGTGACGTGCTGGCGAGACTTGGCAGAGGCGATTGGCTAAATTTTTTTGTGCGATGGCAGTTAACGAGACAAGTCAGCCACTGAATAAACTGTCCAGACTGTTCTGTCGAAATTAGTATCAAGAAATGTGTTGTTAATGTGTTTGTTTCGTTTAGTTCAGTTTCGAGACACAGCGTGGAAGCAGGCCCTTCGGCCCACCGAGCCCTCGCCGGCCAGCAATCCCCGCACATTTACACTGTCCTACACACTAGGGGCAATTTACAATCATACCAAGCCAATTAACCTACAAACTTGTACGTCTTTGGAGTGTGGGAGGAAACCGGAGGTCCTGGAGAAAACTCACGCAGGTTATGGGACGAGCGCTCAAACTCCGTACAGAAAAGCACCCGTGGTCAGGATTGAACCTGGATTTCTGGCGCTGTAAGGCAGCAAGTCTACCGCTACGCCACTGTGTCGCTGCGTTGTTATTTGGTTTAAGCCATTGAATAATGTCAACGTCACCCAATTTGATGGGGTTTCAAAAATCAAAGCAAGAGAGTTTATTTAGCTAGTTATTGCAAAATCCATAATGGCATCAAGCAGCGGTTGCCGTTATATTGGAGTGCCTGTTTTGCAGGGGTGCCGGAGTTTGCAAGCCTTGCCGTGTGCCAGATGGAGTGTGTAGCTGCCCTTGCAGACAGGAGCGGATGCAGTACTCTCTGCTCTCTTTGTATGTCCCACCTTACATAGTAGAAACAAGAAACTGCAGATGCTGGTTTACACGAAAGGACACAAGATGCTGGAATAACTCAGCGTTAACTCGGCATCGCTGAAGAACATGGGTAGGTGACGTTTGGAGTCGAGACCCTTCTGCAGACCGTCCGAAAAGGGACCCGAAACGCCACCTATCCATGTTCTCCAGAGATGCTGCCTGACCCACTTAGTTACTCCAGCACTTGGTGTCCATTCCCAGCGTACACAGTTCCATTCCCCCGCCACATCTGAACTCAATGCTCTGCGCTGACTTTCCAGCGGTGTCTCTGTCATAAAATTATTTCTTGTTTTCATATCCCTCTAATAAATCCTACCGCTTTTGGCCAAACTTTTAATTACCTGTAAAACGATACCCTCATGAGGCTCGGTATCAGATTTTCTACCAGGCTTCTGTGAAGCACTTTGCTTTTAGTTAAAGATACTTCATAAGTATAAATTGGGCTGTGTGTGTGGTGCCAGACGTATTTTACACTGAGGTTGTTCTTTGGTACCGAGAGTTGTGCAGCTTTGCTTCCAGTTACCATTTAGCACATTTCAGCACTGCTCTTTAGTTACTTGATTTATGAGGTCTGCTTTCCATCTTGTGAGGCCAAAAGGAAAAATGCGTTCAGGATATCCCTGCCCTCCTGTACGTTGTTTATCGACTCCCAGGTGAGGCCTGGTCGACTGCACAGCTTGAGAGGGGTGGGGTGAATAAGCCAAGGTTCCTGCACCCCTGCAGCCCTTACTGCAGATAGTGCCTGAACACCAGACTGAACATGGCCATTATATCACTGCCATGGACTATCTATGAGTGTTTTGTCAGACCGCAGGAAAAACTTTAGACTTTAGAGAACAGTGCGGAAACAGGCCCTTTGGCCCACTGAGTCCGTTCGCACACTAACACTATCTTACACACTAGGGAATAATTCTAGAACTTATCGAGCCTGTACATCTTTTGAGTGTCAGAGGAAACCGGAGCACTCGGAAAAAACCTACGGGGTCACAGTGAGAACATACAATGACACCCATAGTCAGGATCGAACCCTGATCCCTGGCTCTGCAAGGCAACAAGTCTGCCATTGCGCCACCTTGCTGCCAAAGGAAGGGCATAAATGAGATAGAAAAAAATGCCGGTCTGGGTTAAAACGTGGTCGTGGAGTCGGAGAGCAGGAGGAATCACAGAGGGGGAGCTACGAGAGAGGGTGTTGCTGAACTCTTGTTGGAGAGAGGAGGAGAGCTTCTTCAAAGTAGGCATACCTTGAGGCGACCTTGCAATGGAGCAGACGAAATGTGTCGGAAGGACCTGCAGACGCTGGTTTACGTCGACCGATGTGGTTGGTTTACACACTGGTGCAAACCAGCATCTGCAGTTCTTTAAAGCGTGGCTGGACCTCCAATATTATAGCCCAACACCACTGGATGACCTTCCATGAGGCAAGCTCTTGTGATTCATTCAGCCATCACTTCCACGAGGCAGTCGCAGTGTCATAGCGTGCCACTGCCCTGTTTGATCCACTGAGTGTGTATTCCCAACATTTGCTTATGTTTTTGTTCAGATTTTCCAGCATGTGCAGTATTTGATCCTCCATCTCTGAAACACATTATTTGATCCTGATCTCATTGTAAGGTCATTCCACTATTCCCCTATTACACCGGTGATTTATGCATCAAAATAAATGTAATTGCCTGTAAAGTCCTATAGGATGTACCGAGATCATAAAAGCCAGCACTTTCTTCCTTCCTTGTTTCCTTCCTTTTGTAAGGAAGGAGAAATATAATCACCTGGTGCAACAAATGCCAGAGCCAGTCAGAAGCTGGGTAATGGGGAACATTTGGCATCTGCGTCGAGGTTTGCTATTCACAAGTGTTATGCTTGGATGAGAAATTCCATACAATCTAGGAAACGGGAAGTGGTTTGTCAGGCAGGAATTTTGTGCTCCGTTCTTTTAGAAAATGAGCTTCATTTACCTCGTAACATCGGACCTCGGCTTGCCAATTCTGTGCAGCACCATTAAGCCACGCTTAGTCCTGGTGGGTGGCATGAGTTAGTATCGAAAACTGTTCTGTCACTTGTAAAAATGAAGTATTTTACTTGTTGGAGATGTTTTCCTCCTCCTCCTGCCACTCCACACAAGACCTCCAGACGCCGGATGAAGAAAACTGCAGATTCCTGGTTATTCGCAGGCTCTCCATCGTCACTGTGTTGCTAGTTGGATAGAAGGGGCATGTGGAAGGAAGGGACAGTCAACCCTCCCATGGTAACTCCATTCCCTACTGCCAATGTGGCACCCATGCTAACGGCAAAATATAGTTACGAAGGCACAGCCCGTCGCTCACTCCTAACGTCAGTGGACCAAATTATACATTCTAAAGACGCATCGTTCCCAGGATGGCGGGACTGTCATATGCCGAGAGAACGGAGCAGCTGGGCTTGTACACTCTGGAGTTTAGAAGGATGAGAGGATATCTCATTGAAACATATAAGATTGTTAATGGCTTGGACACGCTAGAGGCAGGAAACATGTTCCCGATGTTGGGGGGGTCCAGAACCAGGGGCCACAGTTTAAGAATAAGGAGGAAGCCATTTAGAACGGAGACGAGGAAACACTTTTTCTCACAGAGAATGGTGTCCGTGGAATTCTCTGCCTCAGAGGACGGTGGAGGCAGGTTCTCTGGATGCTTTCAAGAGAGAGCTAGATAGGGCTCTTATAAATAGCGGAATCAGGGGATACGGGGAGAAGGCAGGAATGGGGTACTGATTGGGGATGATCAGCCATGATCACATTGAATGGCGGTGCTGGCTCGAAGGGCCAAATGGCCTACACCTGCACCTATTGTCTATTGTCTATCATTGAGCCATCTGTCTATCTGTTGGCTGTAACATCTTGCTGAGAAATGTGTCGTTCATGACTAAAGTGTACTCGGTTTTGTGGTGGCGAAACTGTATTTATTGCCAACACCATGTCAGCCAGTGAGCTGGTGATAGGACAGGTTATGTGATTAAAATATTAAGTATATAATTTTTATTTAAAAATCCACCAGTCTTTGTTAACAGGCACAGGGGTGCGGCTAGTAGAGTTGCTGCCTCACAGCTCCATTGACCCAGAATCAATCCTGACGTCTGATGCTGTCAGAACGGAGTTTGCATGTTCTCCCTGGGTTTCCTCTGGGTGGTCTTTCATCGAAAGACTTGAAGATTCATAGGTTAAGTGGCCACAGCAAATTATCCCATTGTGTGAAGATAGACACAAAGAGCTGGAGTAACTCAGCGGTTCAGACAGCATCTGTGGGGACAAGGAATAGGTGACATTTCGGGTGGAGACCCTTCTTCAGACCGAGAGTCAGGGGAAAGCTTGTTGTGTCTATCTTTGGTTTAAACCAGCATCTGCAGTTCCTTCCTACACAACCTGTCCCATTATGTAATTGAGTGGTATAATTATTGGGGAAAAGTCAATAAAATGGGTTACATGGAAAATTAGTGTTGAAATGGGATTGCTCTGTTAACTAGCATTAAAATGAATGGGCATCCTTCGATGTCATAAGGAAATATGGAATTTAGGAAGTATCTGGTATTCCCATCCTGTGACTGGTCGCAGTGTAGTCATTATAATCAGCCATGCAGGAAACAAAGGGTCCCGACCCGTAAAGTTACCTATCGATGTTCTCCAGAGAGGCTGCCTGACCTGCTGAGTTACTCCAGCACTTTGTATCCTTTTCTGTAAATCAGCATCTGCAGTTCCCTCTTTATACAGGAAACAAAGCTAACTTGTCCCACAGACATCTTTGTGATTATGACTAGATAATCTCTTTTGAATGATTCAAGTTGGCAGATAGATCTTGGTCAAGATGTCATGAGCAAACATTTTTGCAAGAAGTGTTAAGGGCCCGTCCTAATTTCACGACCTAACTCATGACCTTTTTTACTCGTGGACATTTCCCAACAAGTTGAAAGAACGCCCCGACCTACTTGATGCCATGAGTACATACGACTAGCATTACAACATCCTACGACCTCGTAACGACCATGCTGCGAGTATGAGTCAAGGGGAAACTCGGCAGAGGTTGTGAATTAGGTTGTGAAAGTGGGACAGGCCCTTTATAGGATCATTTCAGTTCTCCTGACTGAGCAGAGGTGGCTTCCGTTCAAGGCCTCTCTGGAAACCTGCAAGTGCCTGAAGGTGCTGGGATGAGCAAGACCCTCACCATTAATGATCACTGCTCCACAACCAAATCCCACGGCCAGAAGATCCCTTTAGCTTTTGTACGGGATTTTGGATAAAATATTTTCCAAGTAGCTGAAATTGGCTCATCGTCAAGATGTCAAGCAGTCCCCATTGGTTAAATATCTGTGAATTTTCATTAACAACGAATTGCTAAATAGCCTGTTGCACCATCTGGGCATAATGTTGATGTTTGAGCAGCAAGGATGGTTTTGCTCAAGCAAATGGACAATTTATTTCCAGCAAGTCTCCCCTTCAATACAATCTGTTAATTTATCTGGTGTGTGCTGAAAGTGTGTCTACATAATGTGATGATGAGGACGTACTACTAAGAAATAATGTGAATTTCCATTTGTTTCTTCACCTCTACACCTATAACAAATGGGACTTGAAAATGGTGCCAAACCTGGCGACTGTATACTGAGTAGGAAGGAACTGCAGATGCTGGTTTGCTCCAGACACAAAATGCTGGAGTAACTCAGCGAGTCGGGCAACATCTCTGGAGAAAAGGAATAGGTGACGTCTCGGGTCGAGACCCTTCTCCAGACGGAGAGTCAGGCGAAGGGGAAACTAGAGGTATGAAAAGGTTCAGAACAAACCAGAGCCGGCACCGATGACCAAGGAAAGGTGGAGCCCACAATGGTCCATTGTTGGCTGTCGAAGAGGTGAGGGATATATGTAGATGCAAACGGCAGAACAAGCAGACCGACTAGGATGGGGGAGGAGTGGAGAAAGAGGGAATGTAACGGTTACTTGAAATTAGAGAATTCAATATTTATATCACTGGGTTGTAAGCTGCACAAGTGAAATATAAGGTGCTGCTTTCCCAGTGTACTCTTCCTATACACATGTACTGTGTCTAAGATGTGCTTATTTATAGTGACACTTGCACTGAACTGTATATAAGAAAGAATGTACCTCAGTGTACGTGACAATGAAGTCCCATTGAACCTTCTTTCCACCCAATTGCCCACCTTGCCCGCCATCACTCTGAAACATTTCAAGCAGCTAATTGGACAAATGCTTCGCTGCTTATATGAAGAGCATTCTGCTGTGTCTGTCTGCCTTTTGGTGTTCCACCCTAACGCTCTTCTTCCTGTGTCTCCAATCGTAGGTTGACGTGGAGGGAACGCAGGAAGTGGTGCTTTACGACCAGTGCACGCGGGACATGAGCAAGCTGACAGCCGACAGCTTCACCTCCGTACTCCTGGGCAAGCTGGAGAGTTATTTCCACCATGTCTCTCTGCTGTCAGGTATGATCCATCTGGTCCACATCCTGCTTTCAATCTTCTCTGTGTTACCTCCTTTATATTGAAGAGTTACAACTTCTGTATTGAAGAGCAATTACTTAAGGTTATCTGTGGTTTCCTTAAACATCCAGGGCTGATATCATATTCTCCAACTTCGGGGAACTTGCTCTTGTCTGTATCAGAAATGGCCTGTGTTTGATTATTGAGGTTTTTGTTGAGAGGGTCCTGTGGTGTTCAGTATATAATTGAAGTTGAAAATTAAAACAAAGATATTGCAAAATCTGAAAAAAAAAAACAGAAATTGCTGGAAATACTCAGAGGATAAGGCAGCATCTGTGGAGAGAGAAACACAGATTCTCACGGAGACCCTTGGTCAGAACTGGTAAAGAGAAATAAAAAAAGATGATTTTAAGTTGCAGAAAAGATGGCAGGGGGAATGGATATGATAATGGGGATATCTGTGACAGGGTGAGATCAGGTCAGATGGGTTAGTGGGGCAGTTAGAGGCTGATCATGCTCCCGTGTCTGTGTTATGTATTTCAAATTGGAGAATTGTAGGGAAATAGTCATGGAGTCATACAGCGTGGAAACAGGCCCTTCGGCCCAACTTGCCCCTGCTACACTAGTCCCACCTGCTTGCGTTCGGCCCATATCCCTCTAAACCTGTCTTATGTACGTACCTGTCTGTCTGTTTCTTCAACATTGCGAAGGTCCCTGCCTCAACTACCTCCTCCGGCAGCTCCGACACCCACCACCCTTTGTGTGAAAAAATTACCAATCAGATTCCTATTAAATCTTCACTTTAAACCTGTTACAACCAGGTTGTACTAATGTAAAAGTTAGGTAAGGTGGCACACTGTCACAGCTGGTTGGGATACTGATTCACAACGCCAGAGACTCGGGTTCGATTGTGACTGTGGGTGCTGTCTGTGTGGAGTTTGCCCGTTTTCTCCCTGTGACTGCGTGGGTTTTCTTTGGGCGCTCCGATTTCCTCCCACATCCCAAGGACTTTTGGGATTATAGGTTAATTGACATCCATTAAAAAATTGCCCCGAATGTGAAGGGAATGGATGCAACAATGGGATAACATGGAATTTGTGTGAACGAGTGATCAATAGTAGGCGTGGACTTGGAGGGCTGGAGGATGTGTTTCCCCACAGTATCTGCAGTTCAGACTAAAACTACAAAACTGAGTGGGAGAAATGTCAATTTCTGATACAGAAAAGAGGGAGTTACCTGAAGTTATCAAGTGTGGAAGGTTGCAGAATGCACAGACAGGAGAGGTGGGAGTTGTTCCTCAAGTTTGTGTTAGGCCTTAAGGTCTACAAGAAGCCACAGACTGAGAGTACTTTATGTTGCTTGATTATGAAGTTTGCTCATTAATACTGTTGTCTGGATGGGTGAATGTAGCCACTGAATAACTGATCCTCAGTTTGATCTCACGCCCTTGCTTCATGAATTATTCTTAAATGGAGTAAGGGGTCTTCAACTGTGCTTATCTTCCTCAGGTGAGTTAGGGGGAAACAAATTGGTGTTCTTGCACCTGATGTTTGACTTGGAGCTCATACAATAAATGTAGGTTTAGGTTTATTATTGTCACATGTACCATGGTACAGCAAAATACTTTGTTTTCCATGCTAAGCAAATGGATCATATGTATATTCATACATAGATACAATCAGTTCAAACTCAAGTACAATAGGTAGAGCAATGGGCAAGATACAGAGTGTGGAATATAGTTCTCAGCATATGGGTGTCAAGTAAGGAAAATGCCGGGAATTTTATGTAAAAAGAGAAAAGGCATCAAACACTCTTCAGGTCAGACAGTGTCTGTGGATGAAGAATCTGAGTTAATGTTTCAGATCATATGTTTGACGGCAGAGTACAGCATGGTCAAGTGTTCTGCTTTCTTCATGACTCACAAATGCAACATTCTTCCAACAGAGTTTCCATGGCATTTTTGGAAAATGGTCAAGGAAACGGAGACAGGGAACAAAATAGATCTTTTCTTCTTGCACAGTTAACCTGGGCTGCTTCCAAATAGAGCCCCCATTACTCTTTCCAAAGCGCGTTTCAAATTGGTTGTCAGGCAAAGTGATAACTGCCACAGTGACAGAATCACATCCTGAGACGGAGACACTCTGGAATCAGAAATCAATCTTGTGAGGCTAATTATTCAAGATTTGCAGAACTGTCAATTAGTGGCTGGCACTGCATTGATTGCAGGCTTGCAAAGGCAGAGGCAGGTTCCAATTAGTTGTAATCATAGGGTCTGATGTTTGCTGTTTGGTGTTTGTGTGTAATATCACAATTCCTCGGGAATGGGTCACACGATTAAATGAGCTCATTGGGTTGAGGACAGCAGTGGGACGAGTCATCTGATGCGCGTTAGTCATGGGGAGTGCCGGCTAGTTAGCCCGAGGCTAACCTTTTGTCTAGTGTGGTCTCCAAAAGTCTGGTTTGGCACAGATCAGTCCAACATAGCCTGGAAGTATCTGGTGTGGCCTGGATTTGTCCGATGCAGTGCGAATTGTCCCGTATGGTGCAAGTTTTCCCAATAAAACAGGAATAAGAAGAAGGATCCCAACCTGAAACATCACCTTTCCATGTCCTGATGCTGCCTGGCCCGCTGAGTTACTCCAGCACTTTGTGTCTTTATAGGTTCAGTCCAACCCTGCCTTTACCACTGTTGGATTACACCTCGTAATGTGGTTCTTTGCCCGTAATATCTTAATTAGCAAATATCTTATCAGTCAACTTTTCAGTTGTCACAGTATCAACAATATTTTTGGTGAGAAGGTAGAAAATGTTAACAACCTCTTACCATAAAGGTACATTCGGAGATTGTCCAAGGAGAGCTAGACACTGGTTTTAAAACTGTGCTGTCAAATCTGTACTGGGCCACAAGACAAAATAGATTTCCCCTGTCTTCTTGATCAATTCTTGTTCACTGTGTTAAAGACCACATTGTAACCTGTTCCTGTCGACTGAACTCCATTGCTGCTTCTCTGGCTCAGCTCCATATTAATCAAAGTAAAACAAAAATGTACCTTTGATGTGATACAAATGACTTGGTTGTGACATCCCCTGCCTCACGGTTCAAGATTAGAAACCTTGGACACCAAGGTTCAAGACCAAATCTCTACCTCGAGATTCTGGGACAGCACATGGAGGGACACTGGTGAATATGAGAATCCCACCAGTCTTGACACAAAATATCCACTGCTCGTTTCCATCTGCAGATATTGCCCAACCCACTGAGTTCCTCCAGCAGTTTGCTTAACTGCTGAAATCATCTATTGCTTTGTATGTTTGTTACATGTACAGAGATGTGAAGCTAGACATTGCGTCCTTTTGACCACCTATGGCACGTATACACAGAGTGCCTCTACATGAAGTCATAAGTTCGGTGTCCATGCATTTACATTACGACCTCACTTCTGCCAGTGATGGGTCATAGACCACCAAGGTGTCAAGTGCTCAATTGTCATATGTACCAAAATAGAATGATGAAATTCTTACTTCCAGCAGAACGATGGGTTTGGAAACACTGCACTCAATAGATAATATAATAAGCAAGTTTAAAAAAAAGTTCAACAAATAAAATACCCAATATAGTGAAAAACACAGGGCAGCATGGGGGTGTAGGGGTAGAGTTTGCACGCTCTCCCCGTGACCTGCGTGGGTTTTCTCCGGGAGCTCCGGTTTCCTCCATTACTCTAAAGACATACAGGTTTGGAGGTTAATTGGTTTGGTAAAACTGTAAATTGTCTCTAGTGTGCAGGATAGTGTGTTCGTGTGCTGGGATCTCTGGTTGGCACGGACTTGGTGGGCCGAAGTTCCTAGAGCAACCAATAGAGTTTGGAGTTTAGTTGGAGTTCGTAGTGTTCAGTAGCCTGATGGTTGTTGGGAAGAAGTTGTTCCTGAACCTGTACATTGCAGTTGGACGTCACTGTATGGCTATGATTATCTAGCTGTGCTTGGCAGTCACTGTTCCCTCTACAAACGTAGGGAGTTAACATGGATATTGTTCCCCTGAGACTTCTTAAACAAAAATGCTTAACCCCAAAATATTTGCACAAACAATTGTTAGGGATCTCAATGTGTGTGCACTGGGAGCTCCCTGGCGTGATGGCGTTCTCCCAGTGTGGCCAGGTCTCCCCTGAGTGCGGTAGCTGTCCTCGTTGTGATTTGGTTCTCACCAGTGTGTACGGGTTTCCCCCACCTGGTGACACATGGGTCTTCCCTCACCTGGTACACGTCTCTCTACTGTGGTACAGATTTCCCCAGAGTGCAGGTCTCCCTGGTGTGCCACCGGTCTCCTGACACTCGACACATCACCCAGTGTGAAGCAAATCTCTCAGCTTTGGCAACGATCTCTCCAGTGTGGCACGGGTCAATACAGTGTAGCACCGGTCTGTGCAGTGTGGCATGGGTGTGTGCAGTGTGGCACTGGTCTGTGCAGTGGGGCTTGAATTTGACTCTGGCCCCCTGAATCCAGTACATGCCTTCCAGGGCCACGCAGTGGATCAGAGTTCCGTCATGTGTTATACTTCTCCTTGGTAAAGCGCAGAGCATGTCAGTGTGATCAAAACAAGGTATGTTGCGATCAACCCGCTGTTATGTAGTGCAGTTCATTGTGGCATTTTGGGTCGAGACCCTGCCTCATGGTTCCTCCAGCAGTCTGTATTTTGCTCCAGATTCCAGGAACTGCAGTCTCCTGTGGCCCCAAATCCAGCTAGAATCATCCGTCCTGGACACTGTCGTGATGGACGGTCTACCTTGTTGCAAAATAAAATTAATTTGGCCAAACATTCATTGTGGATCAAGAATGGACACACAGATCTGAAATTAGGAATGGCATTTTGCACTAATGTGGTGTGAGTGGGAATTATTCACAAAGAGACTGTAAAATATACATTGGGGTATTGTGCTAGGCCTATGTTTCCAGATAAAAATAGATTCTAAATACAGTGGAAGAAATTGTGGGCATTACATTCTGACATTCATACGTGTTTAAGATAAGCATTTATTCAAATTCTGGAAGGTCTGCTCTACAATTATGTTGCTTGAGGCAGAAGCTTTGTGACATTTTCTAGCAGAGTTGTTGGAAAGAACAGTCTAGTTTAATTACTACTGTAATAATACGACAGGCAGATTTCAAATAAACACATATACATCAATACCATACTTTCTGAGTCTCGCATTTGGAAAAACACAACGTGTGGTTAAATTGAAGTGCTAATGACTAATTGACTTTCCTTTCCAACGACTCCACTGCCAACAGCCCAAAGGGTACGAGGCTCAGAGATGTCGACTTGGAATGGTGGCCACTACTGAATGATCTTGGGTCGTCTGCGTGAGGCTGCCAAGAAGGGCAGGCAAACAGCTGACGTGATTAGCAAACCATCTGGCTGGCTTCATTCAAGTAGAGAAATGGGGAAAATAAGGTTTAATGTGGAAACAAGGGACTGCAGATGCTGGTTTACAAAAAAAAGGGCACAAAGTGCTGGAGTAACACAGCGAGTCAGGTAGTATCTCTCGAGAACTTGTATAGGTGACGTTACAGGTCGGGAAGAAAATGTCTTCAAAGTAGGCGTTCTGAAGAAGGGTCCAACCTGAAACTTCACCTATCCATGTTCTCCAAGGATGCTGCCTGACTTGCTGAGTTACTCTAGCCCTTAGCGTCTTTTTTCACGGGGTTCCTCGGCTTTAAGATCTGCCGGCTAACCTTAAGCAGAATAGGTTCATTTTATCTCGAGCTGGCTATTCCCAGTATTGGGTTTATGCTGAAGAAGTCAGTTTTAAAATTGTCCAGCTAATGAACTGAACAGTTAACATTGGCTACGCACCGAAACCAATCCATTGAGCGGCAGCGGGGGTTATCCACATTGGCCCAATTTTAGTTTTTGGTAGAGGAACTTTATTTTGCTTCTGCCGTTGTTTCAGTTTTAAACATGAAAGTAGATATAAAAAGATAAATTAAGGACTATAAACCCTAAGTGAGCGATGGGAAGAGATCCTATCCCAAGGGGAATGTGTGTGAGTGAGTGAGTGTGTGTGAGTTAGAGTGTGTGAGTGAGTGAGTGCGTGTGGGTATGTGTGTGTGTGTGTGAGAGAGAGAGTGTATGTAAGTAAGTAAGTCATTTTTATTTATAAAGCACTTTTGAATAAAATCACGTTGAAGCCAAATAAATTAGATTACCATACATCCACATAAAAGAACAAAGAAAAAAAAGACACAATACACTATAGGATTCAACATGAACATCCCTCCACAGCAGAATCAACACTTTGCACTGTGAGGGAAGGCACCAAATAGTCCAGTCCTCCTCCTCCTCCTAGTCCACCCGAGGCCGGGGCCTATTTGAGACCTCGGCAGCCAGTCGCCGCAACTGTGGCCCGATGTTATAGGCCCTCTTGCCGGGAAGATGGAACTCCGGCGTCGGGTGAACACTCCTCAGCAGCTTGGAATGTCTGGAGTGGCCGCTTCATGTGGTGTGAGTGAGTGAGTGTGTTTGTGTGTGTGTGTACATGTGTGTGAATGAGAGAGAGTATGCATGTGTAACCATTTTGTGAGCAGATACCATTTTTAAGCACCCATTGAATTTTAATGCAATCCTTAAGTTATTGTGTTTCCCATTTCAGTCGCTACTGTGTAAAGCACATTTGAATCCTGATACATACATAAGTCATTTGCCAAGGAATGTTTTTCTTGGACCTAAGTTCCCATAAACATTTGATAAATATAGCTGTTTGCAATGTTTTTGTGCAGCAGCCCATTTAATCATTCATTCAACTATTCAGTTAAAAGATAAACAATAAGAAAAGCACCAAACAAAGCGATTGAGCTGGTCGAGATCATGCTTGTGTCTCTGTTCCATTTGGTTCTGAAGGTTAACATGAAGTGGAATGGCTCATATTTTCAGTCCAGTTGTTGATATTGGATAATTACTCGCAGCGGGTCAAATGGGGAGAGGTTTGTCCCATTGAGGTCATAGATGAGGGGAGTTCATTAAGGTTTTGGACAATGAAAGTCACCAGAAGCTAAATTCAATAGCGCCCAAAAATGACAGTGATGCACAATTAATCACAGCTGATTAATGGTAGACTGTACTATCTGCCAGTTGCAGTGATTGCAGTTTCCAGCTGGTACCGATTGTGGGGTTTGTTGGATGGCAGCCGTAGGTCGTGATCTAGAAGGTGGATGATGAGACGTCATATGGGCAGCACGTAGAGTTGCTGCTTCACAGCGCCAGAGACCCGGGTTCCATCCAGACCATGGGTGCTGTCTGTGCGGAGTTGCACGTTCCCCCTGAGACCACGTGGGTTTTCTCCGGGAGCTCCGGTTTCAATGATTCAATGATACTTTATTGTCACGTGTACCTAGGTGCAGTGCTTTTTTTTTTGCATACAACCCGGTAAAATCATACTGCAGACCTCACCACGTTTCTGTCGCCTACAAAGCTCACCAAAAAGTCCTATCTTCCTTCCCTGTCTGCTGCCTGGAGACAGCCCCCCCCCTCCCCCCGCCCGCACTGGGTCCCACTATGTTCCAGATGAACTGGTAACACAGCGGTAACACAGCGGATCAGGCAGCACCTCAGGAGAACAAGGATAGGCGATGTTTCGAGTCGGGGCCCTTTTTAGTTTAGTTTAGTTTAGATACAGGGTGGAAACAGGCCCTTGGGCCCACTGAATCCGCGCCGACCAGCGATCCCCGCACACTAACAACAGCTTACTTACACGAGGGACATTTTAAAATTTTAACAAGCCAATTAGCCTGCAAACCTGTATGTCTTTGTTGTGTGGGGGGAAACCGGAGATCCCGGAGAAAACCCACGCAGGTCACGAAGAGATCGTACAAACTCCGTACAGATTGCGCCCTTAGACGGGATGGTACTCTGGCGCTGTAACGCAGCAACTCTCCGTGCTATTGCCACCGGGCTGCCTCTTCAGACTGAGTATACAGGTGGGGTGAAGAAAGCTGGGCCCAGACAAAGCCTGGCAGGTAAAAGGCTGATACGGGATTATTTCATAGGCAGATGGTTAGACCCCCAGTTTCTTATTATATTCCTTATACACTCCAAACTCTGCAGGCAAATTCTGCTGTCACTCCATTTACAAGTCTGCAGATGACACCACTGCAGTGGGCTGAATATCGAACAATGGTGAGACAGAGTAAAGGAAGGAGACAGAGAACTTAGTAACATGGCATCATGGCAACAACCTCTCCCTCAATGTAAGCATGAAGGAGCTGGTTAAAGGTCAGAGACGAAATGACAGAATGTGTGAGACAAAAGGATTGAAGAGTTTTGAATTGTGAAGCTAGAGGAAGGAATATAGGTAGAAGGGGAGAGGGAAGGGGATATGGTTTCATGAACAGTGAGAGGGAATAGGTGAGTGCTGGATGTGGTTTGGTGCACAGTGAGATTGAATGGTAGGTATGTGGTTTTACTGCACTGAGTATTATCCAAGGACAATGAATGGAAAGGGTTTGGATAAATTTCACTTGGATCAATTTCTCGTTGACCTTGCGCCAAGTACAGTGAACATATCTATGCTGCACTTGTGTTTGTGAGAGGATGCTGCAATGCTGCTGAGGACCGGTTGCAGATTCAGGCTGGATTTGATACTGCACTCAGTATTGGTGTTATCATTCAGAGTATTTTCTAAATGCATCAGTACCCACTGAATATCTCACATGATGGCCTAATTCAAAATTTGCATAATAGCTTCTGTTTTGTTCTTTGCTTTAATGGGTTCATTAAGTGTAATACAATCATCAGAACCGCTGAGTAATCACATTGTTGCAGGACTGGGTTGAATATTTGATCTGATGACTTTACAAATGGCAGATTGTCTTGGTTGAATGATGAAACATGAGGCGTTCTAATTATGTCTTTAATCTAATGCCGTTTTTTCTAACCTCCCCAAAGAAATAAAAATATACTTGCGTGTTCAAAAGCTCGGAAGAAATTACAACATTTAATATGCATTGCAGGTTGTTATGCAATGCCTGCCCAGGCCAGTGTAGAAAGGAACTACAGATGCTGGTTTATACAGAAGATGGACACAAATTGCTGGAGTAACAACGGGTCAGAAAATGGATGGGTGGCATTTCGGGTCGGGACCCTTCTTCAGACTGAAAGCAGGGGGGGGAGGGTAGTGGAGGTAAGAAAAGGCCACAACAAAGCAGGGCCCATAACAAACAACCAAGGAAGGGTACACCCCAGAATGGCCCATTATTGGCTGGAGAAGAGGTGATAACGAGGGTGCAAAGAGTGGAACTGGTAAGACGACCAGGATAGGAAAGGCCAGTTACTTAAAATTAGAGAAATCAGCGTTCATACCGCTGGGTTGTAAGCTGCCCAAGCAAAATATGAGGCGATGTTCTTCCTATTTGCGTGTGGCCTCACCCTGACAGTGGAAGAAGCTCAGGACACCAGGCTTGCTGGGCTCCATCAGAACTCTCGGCCAGTTGCCTGTGAACAGAAGCCCACTCCCACCCAGCTCGCCACCACCCCGTTCTTTACAGTGTTGACGCCAATGGTTGTCCCCATGCTAATGTCCCCCAACCTCATGGAAATCCAGATGCAGCAACTGCATTCTTGCATTGCAATTTAACATGAGTCTGCACTGTGCCCTCAGTCTATATTCAAACAATCTTTCCAGGTAAACTTTAACCTCTCCTTATATATTCCTCAAGACAATTCTCAACACCGGTGTCCCACAAGGATGCATTCACAGTCCCTCACTGTATTCCCTATACACTCCCAACTCTGCAGTAAAATTCTGCTCCAACTACATGTGCAAGATGACAGATGACACCACTGCAGAGGGCCGCCTCTCCGGGGATGCAGCCTGACCCGCTGAGTTATCCAGCATCTTGTGTCTAACGTCACAGAATAGTTGGCCAAAGGGCACATAGAATAGAGTGGAGGCACAAAATCTATGAATGAATCTGATCATTTCCTGACTGTGTCTGGTGGCAATTTTATATTTCTGGAAGCTGTTTTTTTTTTTCTCTCTAATACTGGGGGAGAGACATCTTGTAGAGGCCAATAAACTGCCAAAGACCAAGGAGAGTAACAGCCAGTGCTACCATCATTGTTTGCTATTCGTTCCCTGCTCCAGACCCGCATGTGTTTTGGATATTGTTAAAAATAATCCCTGGCATTATTTTGATGGGGAGCATCGGAGTTCTCCATAATGACCTGGCCAATATTTATTCTTCAATGAACATCACTGAAACAGATTGCTGTTTGAGGGAACATTCTATACCCAAAACTGGCTACTGCTGCCTTTGCTATGTTGCAAAATATTTGAGCTTTGGGCATTGAGGAATCATGGAAGATGCTACCAATCTCCTCGTCAGATCTGGCTTCCATTAAACAGTTTTAAAAAAAAATCAATTGTCATTGACAATTATGTATATTAAACCTTTATTCAACAGCAAAGGGACTCAACTGTTTAATGGAAGCCCGATCTGGCATGTGGAGATTGGTCTCACTCTGTGGCTCCCTGTAAGATATACTCTGTCATTCGCACTAGTGATTGTCATAAGGTCATAAGGAATAGGAGTAGAATTAGGCCACTCGGCCCATCAAGTCTACTCCGCCATTCAATCATGGCTGAACTATCTCCCTCCCAACCCCATTCTTCTGCCTTCTCCCCATATCCCCTGACACCCGTACTAATCAATAATCTATTTATCTCTGCCTTAAAAAAATATCCACTGACTTGGCCTCCACAGCCATCTGTGGCAAACAATTCCACAGATTCACCACCCAGTGACTAAATAAATGTATCCTCATCTCTTTCCTAAAATCAACAGCATCCTACACAGACTAGCGACAATTTATATTTGTACCAAGCCAATTAACCTACAGATAGTATGTCTTTGGAATGTGGGAGGAAACTGAAGATCTCGGAGAAAACCCACGCAGGTCACGGAGAGATCGTACAAACTCCATACAGACAGCGCCCATAGTCGGGATCCAACCCAGGTCTCTGGCGCTGTAATCGGTGTAAGGCAGTAACTGCCGCTGCGCCTCCATGATCTCTGTTTCAGCTTTATTGAAATAGAAAGTTCCATATGTTAAGTGGATTATGAGCTGGCAAAAGAGGGGAAAGCTAGGTGTTATTTTCATGATCTGTCGTATCTCACTTCCTAAAGCACAACGAGAGATCAAAAGTGAGGACTTGCAGCTAGCTCCAAACATGTCCTTTGTGGAAGACTAAATCATCTTCCCCGGAATTTAAGGAGATTAGCATAATTATAGCCTGCATGTGGAGAGCAGAATGTATCGCTGTTATGTGCTGACTTTGTATTACAAGGTGGACACAAAACGCTGGAGTAATTCAGCGGGTCAGGCAGCATCTCTGGATGGAAGGAACGAGGTGATGTTTCAGGTCGAGACCCTTCTTCAGACTGAGGTCACAAGGAGATGACTCCACTAAAAAGGGGGTTTTCATAATACAACCATTTGTTAAGATCACTGTTCAACAGATCCCTTGCACTTTCTGGGATGTTTTCTGTGCTGTTACTGTTTTCATATTCCTGTTTTCCAAAACGTTCTACTTTTAGACACCTTGACAAATCAGCAGGTTATGGGCAACAATAATTGATTAAGTGGAAGATTATGAACAATAATTTTCCGCATTTGGTTCTTCAGACCACCTGCCACACATTCCATAAGTATTGGTAAGCTTGTAGCTGTGGTCTTGTAATTTTCCATGCTGATAAAAATCATTCTTGGTTAAGGTTTGAGAATGACTCCAAAATTGGCTTTGTCGGAAGGGACTGATGTTTACAGTGCATGAGTAGCATAAGGAAAACAAATTTGTTTTCTTGTTAATGTTTACTAAGACATAACTACTTCCTTATTTATTATTTCTAATCTGGGAACAGGGATCTTATTCCTAGCTGTTCTCCATGCTCCGTGAAGATTTCAGAACCTTCACAGTGAATGGCAGGGCCCTGGTGAGTGTTGTAGAGATTGGAAGGATCTCGGAGTGCAGGTACATAGTTCCTTGAAAATGGCGCCACAGGTGGAAAGGGTAGTCACGGAGGCTTTCAACACATTGTCCTTCAACAAGTCAGAGCATTGAGTATGGAAGTTGGGAGGTTATGTTACAGTTGTACGAGACATTGGTGAAGCCACATTTGGATTATTGTGTTCAGTTTTGATCTTACAGGAAAGATGTTGTTAAGCTGGAAAGAATGTAGAGAAGAATTACGAGTAAGTTGCCAAGACTTGACAGGCTGATCTATAAGGCTGGGACTTTATTCCTTGGAGCGCAGGAGAACGAGGGATGATTTTATAGAGGTGTATAAGATCATGAGGGGAATAAATGGGGTAAGATTAGGAGAATCGAGACCCAGAGGCCACCAGTTTAAGGTGAGCGGGGAAAGATTTAATAAGAACCTGAGGGGTAACCTTTTCACACTTAGGTCGGTGGGTATATGGAACGAGATGCTAGAGGAGGTAGTTAAGAAAGGTACTGTCACAACATTTAAAAGACATTTGGACATGTACGTGGATATGAAAGGTTTGGAAGGATATAGGCCAAGTATGAGACCAGTATAGCTAGGCCGAAGGGCTTACTTTCATGATGTCCCCATCAATCTATCAGGTGGAGCCTTCCTTTCCTGTCACAATCCAAAATCAAATAAAAGTGCAGATGCTGCAAAGCTGAAATAAAACCTGTCGATGCTGGAAACACTCAGAGGTCAGGCAACATCTGTGGTGAGAGAAAGACGCAGTTAACGTTTTAAGTCAACGATCCCCTCAGAAACGGTTGGTTATCTGTCATCTTTTTGATTAACGCTATGCTGAACAGCGCTTCATTTCCAATGCACATTAATTCAGTTTGTCTGTTCCCACTGCAGCAAAGCAGGGCAGCAGTTCACAGAGATGGCTTCTCAGAGGCTACAAGGGATGGACAGAAATCAATGGTCCAGCCAGCAACCTCCCCTTATTCCCCAAAATAAATAAATACAAAGGGAACACGTGCCAACAAACGTCAGCTTCTGCTCCCAGGATGGATCCCTTCCATCATTCAATATTTAATATAATTGAATCGAATCTCTAATCTCCCTCTCCCCTGACTCTCAGTCTGAAGAAGGGTCTCGACCCAAAATTTCACCCATTCCTTCTCGCCAGAGATGCTGCCTGTCCCGCTGAGCTACTCCAGTATTTCATGTCTATCTTCTGAATAAAACTAAATGTTGGTTAGTAACATTACAGTCAAACCAACATTGCCCATTCATCGCTAACGCCCAAGGGAACGTGTACTCTCAAATGGTCCAGACTTTGGGCCAGAACGGATTTCCTGGTCAAACAGTTTACTGTCACTCCCAGTTGAAGCTTACATGTGGTGAACTTGTTACCACGTGCAGGTTATGAGGCATAAGGCATAAGAAAAGTCCAAATATGTGGCACATACAAAGTTGAGAACAGCAGCTCATATTCGCGCTTGGGGAGTCTGCATCCTCTTGGCATGAACATCGAATTCTCTCAATTCTGTTAACCCTTGCTGTCTCCTCCCCTTCCTACCTCTCCCTCTGCCCTCGGGCTCCTCCTCCTTTCCTTCCTTCCTTTCTTCCCCCCGCCTCCCCACACCCCCCATCAGTCTGAAGAAGGGTTTTGGCCCGAAAACATTGCCTATCTCCTTCGCTCCATAGATGTTGCTGCACCCGCTGAGTTTCTCCAGCTTTTTGTGTAAACCCTATATTTTCCAGCATCTGCAGTTCCTTCTTTAACAGCTCATATTCGCGCTTGGGTAGATTACAGGCTGGTGGTACGAGCATTGAATTCTCCAATTTTAATAACGCACTAATTTCTCCCACATTGCCGCCCCTCTTTCATCTCCACTGTCCCCTTCGCTCCCTCTGGCTTTACATTTCACTCCCCCTCTCATTATCTGACACCCAACTGTTTCCTTTTCATCTCTAGCCTTTGTCACTTACTGTACCCATCTGCCAATTTAACCGTCCCTCACCTGTATCCACCTATCTCTAGCCAAGCTTTGTCCTGCTCCCACATCTTTTCCAGCTATCTCTCCCCCCCCCCCCCCCCCACCCCCAACCCCCGCACAACAATCAGTATGAAGGAGCGTCCCGACCCGAAACATAGCCAATCGGTTTTCCTCCACAGATGCTCCCTGGCCCGCTGAGTTTCTCCCCGCACATTGTGTTTGGCTCAGAAAAACACATTTGCACGAAATAACAACGCACGGAAACACACATATACAAAAAATAACAATGCACACACACAAAATAACACACGTACACATGCACACACGTGGTAAAACACACACACACACACACACACTTGCCTGCTTTCAGGTCATCTTATTAAACCATAGTGGGTTTCATTTTCGACTGCTGAAAAATCATTGCGCTAGGAAAGATCAGGAAAAGGTTAATACCACCTTAGACCCTTAGGTAATCTTTGGCCTCGGCACACAGTGAAGCAGGAGGATGATGATGAAATGCCAGTGGCACAGACTGCTGCTCATGACACAATGCGCTCCAGAACACTGTGTGCTTCTTGTGGAGCTGCACAGCTGCGGGGCAAAACCCTAAGAGCTCGTGTTTGCTGAAAGGATGCTGCACAAACACAGAGGCTTATGAGGATGATGTCATGCCTAGCGGGAGGTGGAAACAGAGGGTCAGGGACTGTTTGTTGTGCCCAGCAGAACAATGTGGGCAAGAGCAGGTAGGTGTGTGCCTGCCATTCCAGACCCCCTGATTACAGTGCATTCGCCTATTATGGAAGCAGGCTGATGTCATAGGGATTGAAGCCAAAACCTCTGTGTTTAGTCTCCGTTTTTGAACAATAGGCGATGTGGGGTTTTGGGGATTTATTTGCACATACAGGGAGCTGTGTAGAAGTTGCTTCATTCATCTCCCTGAATAGAATTGCTGCAGAGCAGCTTAGAAGCCAGCTCTCGACAATCAAACAGGGTTTTTGAGCAATATAAAATGAAATCCACCAAGCAGGCATGTGTGTGCCTTTCCATGTATGTGCATGTGTACGTGTGTTATATTGTGTGTGTGCGTTGTTTTATTAAGTAAACCTGCAAGCAGGCGTATGTGTGCTTTTCCATGCATGTGAATGTGCACACGTTTTAATTTTGTGTGTGTGTTCTTATTTTAATAAGCATACCTGAAAGCAGGCGTGTGTGTTTTTCCATGTATGTGCATATGTACGTGTGTTAATGTGAGTTAATGTCTGTGTGTGTGTTTTCCATATATGTGCATGTGTGTTATTTTGGTAATTTTATGTGGGTGTGTGTGTGCATAGGTCTGTATCTATTTAGTGTGTCTGCACATTGTGTGTTTAGAATCTACAGCTTGCTCTTCCTTAAAACATATTGTGTGATTTATTAAAAACATTTTTTAAAAGGACCATTTGGTCTTAATGGAACGGACGTTGATTCCTGGTCTGCATCTCATTAGAGACAGCTGATCCCCATCAGCGATGAAGTCATCTTCTCTTTTCTGCTCCAAGGTTACCGCAGTGCCGGGAGGTGGAGGCCCATTATTGACACCGGCTGTGGCTGGCTGCTGGCAAGCAGGCTAAGCCATTGATTGCAAATGCTTGCTACGCCTGCCTGGTCTGACACTTGCTGTTTCTGTGCACAAACACACCACACTCGAGGCCCAGACAGGTTAAAGCACGGCAACGCAGGGGTTGTTTTATCTTACTGGAGAACCGGCAACTCAAAGCCTTCTATTTCACCTGGACTTCTAGGTTTTAAACTTTGTACCCACTGAGACGCTGTAAAATTGATAACAAAATGTACCGGGCAACTTTTAGCTTGAGCAAACAATGGCAATATGTATTGTATTGTATATCTTTATTATCATTTTTCTTGAGTACTTACATACCCAGAGGAAACGAACAAACGTTGCTCAACCAGTGTTTTAGTGGGATTAACAGAGTGAGAAGGAGGGAACGCAAAAGAATGTAATAAGTAACACAGCAAAGGAAAATAGAGAACGAAGGTTGGTTTGGAGAGCAAATAGAGAAAGAAAGGAAAAGAATAATTTAAAAAAAAGACAATTTTTATATTCCCTTGATGCATAATCTAAAGGAATAAGATGGTACTCAAAATCATTTACATTTCTAGTGTTAACAATTATCATCTTGCTAAAACGATATATATTCATACTTACCAGAATTAGCTTTCAGGGGCAAACTTAATGGACAGTTAATGTGTGAATGTGGCAAATCTATGAAAGTCAGAGGGGAGATTAAGCTCCAGATGTGGTTCTTTGTGAACCAGTGGTGGAGTGGGGAAACTAATCCACAGTTTAAACCAATAGCCGGCTCCGAGGATATTTACTGAGTTTTACATTACTATCAGCGTGTGTCTTCCCGATACAGTGGCAAATTTTCTGCTAGGTTTGATCCCATGGATTAGTTTATTATATTTTAATGAGTTGGTCTTCAGATTTCATAACGTATAAACATGAATGCATTGGACAATGATGACCTGTAGGTCGTGTTTAAGAACAGTGTCTATTATGGCAACACAATATATCGTGTGGCAAGGGGGCGCAGCGGTAGAGTTGCTGCCTTACAGCGCTTGCTGCACCAGAGACCCGGGTTCGATCCCGACTTCGCATGCTGTCTGTACGGAGTATGTACGTTCTCCCCATGACCGCATGGGTTTTCTCCGAGATCTTCGGTTTCCTCCCACACCCCAAAGATATACAGGTTTGCAGGTTAATTGGCTTGGTTTCAGTGTAAATTGTCCCTAGTGTGTGTAAGATTGTGTTAATGTGCGGGGATTGCTGGTCGGCCCGGACTCGGTGGGCCAAAGGGCCTGTTTCGGCGCTGTTTCTCTAAACTAAACTAAACTAAACAATAGCGGTGTCATGAATGACCAATTGGATGCTGGACCATTTCAAGTTTGGTCGTGACTCCTTTGGGAATTCTGATCATTGAAAGGCAGCTCTCTTTATGCACCAATTGCTAGCGCATGTTTTTTGTCACTGTGTGTCGTTATTCTGTATGTGTGTGGTGTTATATTGCGCATGTGTGTGTTATTGTGTGTGTGTATGTGTGCTTTTTTTTTCATGCTTGTGTGTGTCCATGTGTGTGAGCGTGTGTTATTTTGTATGCGTGTATGCAACTGATGGTACTTTTGTGTGGATGTACATTGTGAGTTCACAATCTTCAGCTGGTTCTTTCTTTAAAATAAATATAGAGCCTTATTAAAAGAATATTTTCAGAAGGCACTGTCTTAAAAACAGTCTGAGGAAGTGTCCCGACCCAAAGCGTCACCCATCCATGTTCGTCAGAGATGCTGCCTGACCCGCTGAATTTACTTTGCCGCTTTGTATCTTGTTTTCGTAAGCTGGCATCTGCAGTTCCTTGTTTCTTTGGTTTAAAATTATCCTGGATAACAGAATGTGTTGAAACGTCTGACCGTTGGGGAAGTCTTGGCTCAGTCTGTCCTTTAAAAGCACTGCCAAAGAGACACTTCATCTGAGTATTACACTGGGTGTGGGAACCCTACCTCTGAGCTTCATTCTCCTCCAGAGCCAGGTTGGGGGCAATAGCCCTTGTGATTTACCCCATTTCAGTTACTCCAACACAAACCTCAGTGAGAGGATATTCCTGCCCCCAGCCACGCACAATGCTGTGCATTCACCAGTTCACCCCTAACTTGTTCAGCCTTCTCCCAATTCTGAAACAATGTTTTAGATTTAATCTCTTTCATGACCTCCAGAAAAATGTATGGATGTATTTCATTTTGCATGATGAACAGAATCAAGAGAATTGGAGATTTGGCTGGGTGAGTAGAGATCTCGGTGAATGGTGGAGCAGGCTGGATTGACGTCTCCCCTCCTATTCCTGAAATCTTATATTCTTTGTCCTTTTACTGAAATGCTCCCTTTATGTAGCCTAAAAGAGCCATTTCTGTTTTGCTGAAGATGAGTGTGGAGAGTGGAGACAGAATCTGTTCTAATCTCCAGCAGTTATTTGTAGGACTCGGTAATTTATGCGTACTGCTGAGTAATTACTTTACCAGGGGAGTTTCGGGCCAAGGTGTCCTCACGTTTCCATTGTGCAGAGGACCATGAAATCGTGATTATTTAGGACAGCTGCTTGGTTCTTTGTTCCAGCACGATGCAAAATGATGTGCAAATCCCAAAAGAGAGCTCGAATCCGACGGATAATGATTTAACCGGAGCGCACATTATAAAAGGCAGGCAGGGTCCAGCACCACAAGTCAACTGCCGAGTTTGGAGCACTCTGCGGGAAAGGTTCGAAGGAGAATAAATCTGTTTGTTATATCTCATTCATGTCACAGACTTTCATTACATCAGGAGCTTCCTTTTAAATAAGCCCTGTTAATAATATAACAATGTTAATAATAGTGCCCTTTTAAATAATGTCCCAAAACATCACATTGTACTCGACAGGGTTTTCATCAAAAAAAGACACAAAGTTCTGGAATAACTCAGCAGGTCTGTAGATATCAGAGATGCCGCGTGGAAACAGACTCTTCAGTCCACTGAGTCTGAGCCCACCAACGATCACCCCGTACACTCGCACTATCCTACATGCCAGGGACAATTTACAATTTGACCAAAGCCAATTAACCTACGAACCTGTACGTCTTCAGAGTGTGGGAGGAACGTACCTTCTCCCATTCACAGGGAGAATGTACAAACTCTGTAACTGACAGCACCCACAGTCAGGATTGAACCCGGGTCTCTGGCGCTGTAAGGCAGCAACATCACCGCTGCGCCACCCGCCACTGTGGTCAGGCTGCATCTCCGTAAACTGCGATGTGTTTATCCGAAGGACGAGAAGCCGAAGCCAAGAGGTGGAAACCAGGATACCTAACAGACACCACGCCGAACGGTCATGAGACCGAACGGACACGATGCCAAAACGATGCAAAACCAAACGGACACAATGCCGCCAGGACAAGACGCAGAACGGACATGACGCAGAACGGACATGACGTGAAAAAGCCGCTAACCAACATCCGGGGACGGGATTTATCCTAGAGCTTGTCAGCAATTGGTCCATCACATCACTGGCCGGGGGGGGATGGGAGGGGTGGGGGGGGGGGGGGAGGGAGCTTGGGCTTGTGTTTGTAAAATGGTGGCAGTGACTCCAAGCTGCTGCGATTGCCACAGAGGCAGTGATGTGATGGACACCGCGGGGATCTGGATCAGTCGCTGACCATTGTCGATGACTGACAAGATGTCGGACCAATCCCACCCCTGGAGACGTACAAGCTACAACAAATCTTGCAGCAAATGTAGATTTTTTTAGGTGTTTCAGTGTTTCATACCTATTTATCAATTCGGCTTCAAATGCGTTCGGTGTCAGATTATTTTTCGGCTTAAAATCTGAGGAATGAACATGACGTCGAAAAGCCTCAGTGGCAATCGCAGCAGCTTGGAGTCACTGCCACCATTTTACAAACGCTAGCTCAAGCTCCCCACCACCCTCCCATCTCCCCCCGACCCTCCCATCTCCCCCGGCCAATGATGTGATGGACGCGGGGGTCTGGACCAATCGCTGACCTTTGTCAGTGACTGACAAGGTGTCAGACCAATCCCGTCTCCGGAGACGCCATGTCCGCTTGGCAGCTTTTCGACGTCATGTCCGTTCTGCGTGTTGTCTTTGCGGCGTGGTGGCCATTCGGGTTCGTATTCCTTTTGTCGCGGTGTACTTTCGGTATCTTGGCTTCCACTTCTTTGCTTCGGCTTCTCGTCCTTCGGCGTCCATTCCGGGTACCAATGCCAGAAATGCAGCAGCCCTAAAGCCCTGGGAGCGGTTTGCAGAAATGGAAGAATTGATGATTGGGAGATCTTCTTTTTCTTAGCGAGTCCGCACAAAAGATTAGAAGTTGTTCAGCCAGCGCTGCGAACACACTTCTCGGCATCTGCACACAACGGTGTCTGTCTTGCGCTACTTGTGCTTCTTGTCCGTGCTGGTGGAAAGATTGGTGGAGACAGGGCCGCGACGTGAACGCTCTTTCCTTGACCCCATGATTGGGAGATGAATGAGTTGTGTGGGAATGACAGCAGTAGTGGGTGAGTCCATCTGAGAACAGGGAAGAGGATTTGCCATCAGTCTATGGTGGTGACAGTGAGCACTGGCAAAGCAGAGATTCGCTGATGGGAGATACGGAACAGCACTTTGGTTGAGAACCAATTTACATGATATTAGAAAATCAAAATAAAATTTTAACTCCTTTTTTTTAGAGATACAGCGCGGAACATTATTCAATCTTATTGTACACGATCAGTGTATGGGTTTATGAGAGCCACGTATTTAAGAGAGTCAGACCCTTTTTTTTTTCCAGGACAAAGCAGTCTAGAACTAGAGGAACTGGATTAATGTGAGAAGGGAGAATTTCAAAGGAGATCTGAGAGGAACGGTTTTTCACACGGAAAATCATGAATGTGTGGAGCAAGCTGCCAGAAGGGGTAGTGCAGGCAGTTACTATTACAGTGTTCAAAAGGGCACCTGGATAGGAAAGGTGTAGGGATATGAGGCTAATATGTGGACAAAGGGGATTAGCAGAGATAGGCATCACAGTCAACAGGGACTAGGTAGGCAGTAAGGGCTTATTTCAGTGCTGTATGTTCCTATGATTATTCCAGGCAGAGATGGGGTATTACTCATACATTTGGGCCTTTCCCATATTACTAATGTTCGTCTTACCACATCACCTCCGCTGGCAACTTGAGATTGGCCCTGAAGCTCTGGTGGGATCTGAGTATGTTAGTTGCTTAAAAGGTGCAGTCATACATTGGCTTCTCCCAAAAGTGTGCCCAACATTCCTTTATGCACAATTTTGCAATTATCTCAGAGAATTCTCCATTATCCCACACAGTGAGGACAATGTTAATGAATAGGTCGATGCTCATTTTACGACGATTTTAACGTGTTCTTCATAGTGACCAAGCATTCTTCTGCCCTTTCCCCCTCACTTTCCCCAGCACCCTCCTCTTCCGTGGGTGGCACGGTGGCGCAGGGGTAGAGTTCCTGCCTTCCAGCGGCAGAGACCCGAGTTCGATCCTGACTAAGGGTGGTTTCTGTACAGAGTTTGTACATTCTCCAAGTGACCACGTGGGTTTCCTCCAGATGCTTCTGTTTCCTCCCACACTCCAAAAACTTACAGGTTTGCAGGTTAATTGGCTTCTGTAAAATTGTCCCTCGTTTGTTGGATCGTGCTGGTGTACGGGATGATCGCTGATCGCACGGACTCTGTGGGACGCAGGGCCTGTTTCCGCATTGTATCTCTAAAGTCTAAAATCGTCCTCTCCACCCTCCACTTACCACCTTACCGTCCTTCTCCATCCCATACCACCAACAGCTATGTCCGACTGCTACCTAAAGTATTGACTGCAACTGGGAGGGAACTGCTGTGGCCTGAGAGTGGAGGGTCTCAACCTTGCAAATTGATCAAGCTCTTACCCGGCCCTCAAACAGATCCTCTTAATGACATTCACCCCCACTATTCCCAAATCTGTTCATCCTCTTCTGCCAGTCAGCCAATCTTTGATCTTGCCATTGCTTCCATTTCAATTACAAACCTTGAGAGTCTTTTCTACAGCTCACGTAATTCTTTGGGAAAGCTTTGGCTGTACCTTTGCTCCATCTCCTGCTCTTCATCTTAAATCCATGCAGCATCAATTGCTGGAAACAGTCTTCTGAATACCATGTCCTATAACATAAGTGTTTACCCATCATGGAGACTCAAAGAACTGCAGATGCTAGAGTCTTGAGCAAAATACAAACTGCTGGAGGAACTCAGTGGGTCAGACAGCAGCCGTGGAGGAAATAGACAGGTCAGAATCCTTCTTTGAACTCAACGGGTCAGGCAGCATCTGTGAAGGGAATGAGTAGGCAACCTTTAAGGGTTCCGACCCAAAGCATCGCCTGTCCATTCCGTCTACGGATGCTGCCTGGCCTGCTGAATTCCTCCAGCACTATGTGTTTTGTTTACCTATCATATTGCGCCCTATGTTATCCTAATCGAAAAAGGCGCTGCATTTCAAGTTGTTCCTTATATTTCTTTATTCTGCTAACTAAAAGCATATTGAGAATCTACACTTTAATAGTTTTAAGTCTTGTTTCAAAATTAATTGCCAGTTATTTGTTGCTAAATGAACTATGGGCAATGTTCCCTGCTTTCAGAACGAAGATCTGTTGTCTTAGTAGAACTGAATGTAGTAAGTGGAGGAAAACATACTGCCATCACTGGGCGTACGGTGGCGCAGTGGTAGAGTTGCTACCTTACACCGCCAGAGACCCGGAATCGATGCTGACGACGGATGCTGTCTCTATGCAGTTTGTACACTCTCCCTGTGACCGCGTGGGTTTTCCCCAGGTGCTCCGGTTTCCTCCCACACTCCAAAGACGTGTGGGTTTGCAGGGTAAGTTGACTTTCGGTAAAAATTGCAAGTAGTCCCTAGTATGTAGGATAGTGTTAGTGTATGGGGTGATCACCGGTCGGCGTGGACTCAGTTGGCTGAAGGGCCTGTTTCCACGCTGTATCTCTAAAGTCTAAAGTAATGTAAAGTCTACTCTTGAGTGCCACCAATTGACGTTGAATTAGATTTTTCCGATCGTAAGGAGCCCAAAAAAGCGCATCCTTTTCTATAATAGTTTACTATTTTATTTCTGCCTACTTACTCACCTCATTGCTATTTCTGGGAAATGCTCAGTACTGAATGACTATTGCATTCCATCAGTGTTTGCAATGAGATGTTATTTAAGGCATTTGATGAGGCATTTTATTGGAACGGTTTCTGAACTTCCAGGACAGCACCCAGTGACACAGTCAATGATTTGTCTCTGAGCTCTCCACTCGCTTCGGTTGCATTTCACTAGGTGCTTACCGCCTGTTGCATTTATAAAGAAAAATCATCATAAAATCATTGAAACTGTGAAGAAAGTGGTAACATGGCTGATACCTGAGCACAGCTCTCGGGAGATGGTTTCGTTTATGTTTACTCTGGACAATGAATAATAACTGCTATCGGGATGAGAAATTACCAATAAAGGCGGGCCTTTCACGCTTGTGAAGGAGATCAAGGTTATAGGAATGGAGAGAATATTGGAGTCCGGAACATGATGAGGAGTTGGTCTTGATTGTCACATTGTGACAGGGGAGAGGACCATGGGGGATCTGGAAGGTTTTTTATAGGTAGTTCTTGGTGTGTTAGTGAGAAACAAGAAACTATAATGCACCCAGCGTGTAAGTGTGATTGCACACTCATGTAGCTGTAGTGAAAACCATCTGCCTGATCTATATGTAGGAAGGAACTGCAGGTGCTGGTTTACACCGAAGATAGACATTTTGTGTCTATGCCTGGTCTGTGCTGCATTTACCTTACCTGAGCAACAGACTTGAACTTTAACACCCACATGGGCATCTCAGTGGTAATTGGCCAGCAATCAGAACTCATTTGGGCGGGAGGTGGGGAGGGGTGGGTTGGGCGTTCAACTCCAGCAGTTTGATTACATGCAGCATTAAATTCCAGCGGTGTTTAATATTTGTGCAACCATCGTGTTGTGGGCTTGCACAACGGCAGGGTGGAGGGAATGGGAAACGATCAGAATATCTCGCTAACGCAGACATGTCAAAGGTGAGAGAAGCAAGAAGATGAAAGAGGGAAGTGTATTGAGCAACATTAATTCGCCAGCAATTTGGAGGAGACAATGGAATGAATAAATGTTCAGATTCTCTGCGATGGGCAAGATGAAAGAAAACTTGAAAATGTTTCTCCACAAGAAGAGAAAGGAAGTTTGGAAATATTTACAGATGGACACAGAGTCAGTGATGTACGTACGTAAGTTTGCAAATACTGAAGTTGTGTCGTGTGATTATGTAGGATTACTCAGGATGTAGGCAGGCCACTGAGCCCAAAAGGACTGGCTCTGAAGTTGCATATACAACCTATCAGAGTATCATTTTATATTTTCCTCCATGTTTTTATCCAGCTTCCCATTGTATGTGCCCAGGCTGTTTGTCCCAGCTACACTTTGTGGCATTCTTGCCTGATTTTGTTGAACATAACAACGATTAGCATTATAGTTATAGCTGATAGTTTTGGTTTATCTGCCTAACTCTTTGAAAAGCCGATATCTGTCAGCCCTCATCCCTCTTTTCTGGAGAATAACCCCAACCTCTCCATTCTTTCCAGATGGGTTTGTCCTCTCAGTTCAGTGCTGCCCTTGTAAACCTTTTTGTTTTAGAGATACAGTGTGGAAAAAAGGGCCTTCAGCCACCAGGTCCATGTTGGCCATCGATCACCCATTCCCACCAGTTCTATTTTAGACCATTTTCTCATCTACTCCCTACGCACGAGGAGCCCTCTCCCCTTTCAAGACACTGATGTGGGATATTTTATATAAACCCCTGGGAGCCCCATCTGAAAGACTGGGTCTCAGTAGATTTGCTGTGAGATTTTGTTTGTGAGTGCAATTTTCGGCTTATTATAGGCTTGTCCGTACAATCCAAGGCACTGCTTAATGTGTGGTGCGCTGGGGTGATTTTAGTGGAGGCCAGGTCAATGGATATTTTTAAGCCAGAGATAGATCGATTCTTGATTAGTACGGGTGTCAAGTGTTATGGGAAGAAGGCAGGAGAATGAGGCTAGGAGGAAGGGATAGACCAGCCATGATTGAATAGCTGAAGTGACTTGATGGGCTGAATGGTCTTATTCTGCTCCTATCACTCATGACCTTGTGAGCTTCCTAGTGTATGATTTTCATCCTCCTGTAAATTGGATGACTGTACCTGATACACACTGCCAGAAATTGACAATTGGTTCCAAACCGTTACAGATTGTGCTGCAGACCCCACCAGTATGGCATAGAAACCAAGCTAATTATCACTGCACTAATCAGCTTGTCTTAATTTAAATCCAACAATAAGTACCACAGCTTTTATCTGAGCCTGTCACTCAGTTGGAAACCATTATCCCAAACTCTGCTGCGTGCACTCTAACTCATGCCAAGTCCCATTCACTCAGCAACCCACAGTTGTTGACCTACATTGGCTCCTGGTGCATCAATGCTTCCATTTTAAAGTGTCCCAGTGTTCAGATGGCCTCCTCTATTCTTTTCCCCTTAATCCCCAAAAGGCCGGCAGCCCTCTGAGATATCCACCCTTGCCAACATCTTGTCGACTCGCTCACCTCCAGTTTGTTTTGGCTCACGAGCCGCCGTTAGCTCCTTGAACTGTGCCACCTCTCGAGTCCCAAGCCTGGAGTTTCAGGCAGCTGGGAATCCCATTTCTGTTCTCTTGGCGACGATGTTCGCAGAGATTAGTTGAGGACTGGATCGCACTTGATGGTGAAGCACCACATAGGCAAACCTGCTGCCAGTAAGAATTGTCTCCATTGAAGCTTGAAACATAGCCTTTGTTTTGTGTGCGGTATCACAGCATAACTCAGTGTGGTTATCAGTGGCGGGAAAATGGCATTAAACATATCGTGGGCAGGCTAATTACAACTGCATGTTTCAAAAGACTTAGATAATCATTTTGCATAATTTTCCAGAAAATTCAATGAAGCGCTGAAATTACTGACAGCGTTCTTAACATAATGCTCACCAGGAAAGAGAGATGTGTATGATAGCCTTTGAATGGTTAAACCTGAAAGGCACTGTGAAATCATACTGCTGTGTTCATTCCTTATCCCAATAGCCCGCAACTTAAACAGTCTCAAGAACCTTGTGTGTAAAGCCAGGGTGAAAATACAAAACCAGAACATCAGTCTCAAAATAAAAAGCAGAGCGGGGGGGAAAAAAACCCTTAATGGCTCACATTCCCTGGCTGAGCCAAGATTCCAGCCATTTTAGAGTCTATTACAAAGCCTCCCACATGATTATGCTGAGTTGCAGTATCCAGCCAAGCAAGGCTCGGCAACCTCCGTACACTGCTGGCCTTGACATCCACTCACCGCTTTGGCTTTTATGAAGTGAGCTCGATTTGTGGTGGAGTGGGGGAGGATTCTGTTTTCTGAGGGCTAATGTTACTTTTTAATGTTCTCCTTGCGTCAGCTCGTCGCAATCTTTCATTTTCAACACATGTAGGTATTGTCACATGGGAAAACTCTGCTGCCAATATCCTTGCAGCAGGTAGGATCTCACTGTGCTGTTTGTGGACTTCAGTGCTGTAATTTTCCATTACTGAAACAAACTATTGTGAAGTTAAGTCCAATTATGCTCAGAGTACAATGTGAGATTCACACACATGTTGTGTTGTAAAGAACCAGGCACTTGGCAATCATACGGTTGTGATTCTGTGGAGCCATGGAAATTGAGTTCCTTCGAATAATGTGCCTTCGGGATCGCTGTGTCTCACAAGACATTACAGCATTTGAATAAAAAAATGCTATTTTTAACAAGTCTGAAAGCAGCCCCTTCTCTCCGTAATATTACGAGTGTGAAGAATAAAATGTACTCTTGATTGTGCCAAGACTTGGCTGGAACACTTATCCATTGTGGGGTTAGTTGTAGGGTAATATTCTTTATATCCTGCCCTATCAATGCCAGTTGGTTGTGCAATAATGTTCCCTCCTATAGTATGCCTCTATGATGCCACCATTCGCTCAAAACATCTCCAACTTCAACCCTCTCCTGTTTTGGTTGAGTTTAGTTTAGATTAGAGATACAGCGCAGAAACAGACCATTTGGCCCACTGAGTGCCGTCCAGCGATCTCTGTACACTAACACTATCCTACACACGAGGGACAATTTACAATTTTTACTGAAGCCAAATTAACCTACAAACCTGTACTTCTTTGAAGTGTGGGAAGAAGCCGGAGCACCCATGGAAAATCCACACGGAAAACCCAAGGGCAGAACGTACAAACTCCATGTAGACAGCATCCATAGTCAGAATCGAACCCTGGACTCTACCGCTGCGCTATCATGCTGCCTCTGTTCCCCTCCTCTTTTCCATCCTTTTCAAATTTTTCCCCGTTCTTTTGTCCTTCCTATACATTTATACTTCCTTGAGAGGAAATTTTAAGCAGAGTTGAGATTATTTGACCATGGTAACATGTACTAAACGTGGAATACAGTGATCGGTGCACTCTGCTGCAGAATTATCGTTCTGTTGGTATTGACAGTGATGATTGGAAACGTTACTCCAGCAAAAGTAAGCACCTCCATGGCAGAAGAAGTGGAGCCCCTGTCCCACTTGGGCGACCTCCACCGTGACCTCTGGCGAGTTTGCCCATGGTCGCGGCAAGGTCGCCACGGGGTCGTAGGAGGTCTTTGTCACTCTCCTTCATGGTCGAGAGTGGTCCCTGCATAGTCGAGGCTTCAGCTCGGTCGCGGCGTATTTTTCAAGATGTTAAAAATTGACCGCGACTAAAAATAGGTCGCCGTGGGAAAAATCGATATTTTTTTATTCGTAGGCCTGTGAGAAAAAAATGCAGACATGACATCATTTTATCAGGTGATCATTTGAGCTGTAGACACTCGTCACTGGTCGTTGTTAGTTCCTCTGAGGTGGAAAGGGGGTCGTGCTCATTCACGGACCAATTTGCCAGAGACCATCCTTGAGTAAAACGTACATGGTGGAAGCCAGTCTTCAACATAATCGAAGGAGGTCTTCTTCATAGTCGAGGGAGGTCTTCAACATAGACGTAGGATGTCGTACACATAGTCGAGGAAGGTTGTAGGAGGTCGTAGGTCACCGCAACCTTGATTTTTTTTTTTTAGTCGCGCAAGGTCGCCAGATATTGCAGTGGATGTCGCCCAAGTGGGACAGGGGCTTTGGAATTGAAAAAAATAATGGAAAAAAATAACAGAGCATTGTTATTGTTATTATCATTAGTATTTTTAATATTCTTTACTTGAAATTTGGTGTTCCATTGCTTTTCTTCATCTCTTCTAAGGTGTATATAACATGGGTGAATAAAGCACCTCTGTCTCCTCATATCTGTGAGAAAATATGTTTCGCGGTGGTTCTCCTGTCATGTTCTTACTGCTTCCCCTCTCTCCTCAATAATACGCTGTCAAGTTTGCTTTCTTTTGTATTGTACTTTAGTTTACTTTAGAGATACAGCACGAAGACAGGCCCTTCGGCCTACCTAGTCCGTGCAGAACATCGATTACTCCCGTACACTTGCACTATCCTACACGCTTGGGACAATTTACAATTTTTACCAAAGCCAATTAACCTACAAATCTGTACATCTTTGGAGTGTGGGAGGAAACTGGAGCACCCAGAGAAAACCCACGCGGTCACGGGGAGAATGTATGAACTCTGTACAGACAGCACCTTTAGACAGGATCGAACCTGGGTCTCTGGCATTGTAAGGCAGCAACTCTCCCACTGCGCCACTGTGCTGCCCCTAAACTCTGAGCCTGCCTCGCCCCAGGGGTGTCGGTAGCATCTGTGCCTTCAGAGTGTTTATAGTCATTCAACTTGAGACAACTGGACGCACACAAAGGTAATGAAGCATAACGTGCATCTGACTGCTTGCAGGGCTCTGGCTCTGAGGGCACCAGCCACAGCAGACGGCAAAACAAACCTGCTTTTATACTTTGTGAAATGGCAAAACTCCCAAACTATCTGTTTTCAAAAGCAAGCTTTAATCAAACAGTCCTGCCCAGAGTTGAGCTAAATAAATGGTCTTCAATTACCAAACTTGGGTCCCTGTCTCCAGGGTTTTTTTTGAGCATGCTCTCATGACTAATAAGAACGTTTTGTTGTTAATTAAAGAAAAAGCCTCACCATTAGGACACTTTATATAAAGAATCTTTTTGACTGCTTTCTTTTATTAACTTTATGCATCATCCTTGTCTAGGGGAGTTGACCTCCTGCTGATTGGATGCGGGGGTGACTGAAGGTTTATTTATCTGCATCTGGTCCAGGCTAGCATGAGCCATAGAGTCGCACAGCACGGAAACAAACCCTTCGGCCCATGAAGTCCATGCCAACCATAAAACTACACTAAACTATTCCTGTACTAATTCAATGTTATGCTCCCCGCATTCTCATCGATGCCTCCCAGATTCTACCACTCAAGAGTCAAGAGTGTTTTACTGTCATATGTCCCAAACACGGACAGTGAAAATCTCACCTGCAGCAGCACAATCGCTATGTAAATATAGAACTCTGTAAAACCCATAATAAAGAACAAAGAAAAGTTCAGGCAGCATCTCTGGAGAGAATCTCGGATCTGAAACGTCCCCCATTCCTTCTCTCCAGAGATGCTGCCTGTCCCGCTGAGTTACTCCAGCATGTTGTGTCCATCTTCGGTGCAAACCTGCATCTGCATTTCCTTCCCACACAAAAGAAAGTTCAGTGTGTATAAAAGATAAACAAACAATTGAAGTGCAAAGACAAAATATAATGCCCCCAAGTCTATGTAGTTCAGAGTTTATTTAGAGGTTGTAGTGTTTAAGAGTTGTGAGGGAGAAGCTGATCTTCAAGCTGGGTGTGCAGTTTTCAAGCTCCCATACCTTCCTCCCAATTGCTGGAGTGAAATGAGAGTGTTGCCTGGGTCTCTGGTGATGCTGGCTACCTTTTTGAGGCAGCGACTGGTAGATCCCTTTTATAGTGGGGTGGACCCATGATGGACTGGGCAGTGTTCAAGCAATACTCATTTACACACCAGGGACCATATTACACACCAGGGACCAGTGGCTAATTAATCTAACACCCAGTATGTCTTTGGGATGTCGAAGGAAACCAGAGCACCAAGAAACCTCATGCGGTCACAGGGAAAACATGCAAACTCCACACGGACAGAACCCGTGGACAGGATTGAACTGGGGTTGCTTGGACCATGTGGTGGTGGCTCTACTGGCTGTGCCACTGTGCTGCCCAGCCTCCCATCGGTCCATTGGTTTTATTCATGGTCTTTTATGTGGGGTTGTCTCCTATACGACCGGGAGCCAATACTCTGGCTATTGTATCTCCAACCTAGATTAAAAAACGCAGAGATCAATAGCAGCGCCGAGACTTACAATTCAGATCAGCCAACGGGTGCTGTAATCATGAACATTCCAGTCCATTAGCTGTTGCATGAACATGTTGAATACATAGAAACATAGAAAATTGGTGCAGGAGTCAGCCATTCGGCCCATCGAGCCAGCACTGCCATTCAATATGATCATGGCTGATCATCCAAAATCAGTACCCTATTCCTGCTTTCTCCACATATCCCTTGATTCTGTGAGCCCAAAGAGCTGTATCTATCTCTCTCTTGAATACATCATATTTGTCTCTCTCTATGGCCTAAGCTGAGAGGTTGATCAGGCCAACAATCAGTTCACAACTTCCTCCAAACTCATCACGTCATAGAGTCATGCAGCGTGGAAACAGGTCCTTTGGCCCAACTTGCCCATGCCGTCCACACGCCCTGACCAACATCAGGTTGGTGAAGGCTAGTGGCCTCCATATGTGTGCTCAAAGCTATGTCACATATTCCACCACAGTGGTATATAAGTGGAAAACCAGCCCTGTGGGATCTTGGCTGCAGATTTACAAGCCGCCAATTAGTGGCACAGCACATAATTTCTTTATCATCCATGAGCAGGGCTGGATAGAGCAAAAAGTTACTTGTCTTTAAGTCTCCCGATGATGTAATGTTAGACTGAAATCTTGAAGCACTGTAATGCTTTGGGACTACTAACTGACTCAGAAGGCCACTTAAGAAATGCACTTAAGAGTTAGTTTGGGACCAGAGTCGCAAACAGGCCAGGCTGGGAAGAAGAACAGGTTTCCATCCATAAAGGTTGTTAATGAACCACTTAGTTTTTTGTGACAATCTGGCGCCTCTATTTACAGACCCTTTTTTCATAAACTTGACTTCAAATTTTCAATTAGGCTTTTGTACATTTTTGCAAGATGTAGTGATTTAATTTAAGGCATTGGCTTGACTGAACCATTAGTGTCAGAGAGGTGACTTAATTGAAGAAATAGTCATTAATCAAAGCGTGATTCAACATCAACTGTATGTTAATTCTGCTCCTGCATATTATCAGGTTGAATAACTTATCCAAGCCAGTACCTCCTGATGATGTCATCCCCCATTCACTGTTTAAACAAAAAATAGTCAACACATTGACAGGAAAAAAAAAGATCTTTGAGTTGGTGACGATTCTTTGTTTGATTTTTCCTGCTCTCTGTATCCCGTCTCCCAAGAGAGAAGCAAGAGTGTTTTATTGTCATGTGTCCCAGTTAGAACAATGAAATTCTTACTTGCAGCAGCACAACAGAATATGTAAACATAGTACACTAAGTAATATAATAACGAGAGAGAAAAAAAGTTCAATGTGTTATACACATACTCACAAATATATATATATGTATCTATATGTAAAAAAAAAAACAATAATAGTGCAATAATAACCGTAATAGTCTATTGTAGCTCAGAGCTTATTTGAGGTTTCAGTGTTTAATAACCGAATGGCTGTAGGGAAGAAGCTGTTCCTCAAGCTGGACGTAACGGGTTTCAGTCTCCTGTACCTTCTTCCCGATGGCAGGGGTGACATGTGTTTGTGGCCAGAGTTGTGTGGCTCTCTGATTATGACGGCTGCCTTTATGAGGCAGCGACTCCAGTAAATGGTGGGGGGAGGTCAGAGTGATGGACTGGGCAGTGCTCACAACTTTTTGCAGTCTTCTACGCTCCTGGGCATTCAAGTTGCCGACTAGGCCGAGATGCAACCAGTCAATATGCTCTCCACTGTACACCTGTAAAAGTTGAGGAGGATCCTCACTGACAAACCAAATCTCCTCAGGAAGTAGAGGGAGTAATCCTGAAAGCATGAAGGTATAGTTTCACAGGCATTCTGAAATACAACCACGTATCCATGTGATGTCCGATCAACTTAGCCAGGCAGGTTTGTGAGCCACACTTCTTTTACTCATATCACGGTGGTACAATGTGCGGCACGAGGAAGAGGGGTGATGAGCACCATTTTCGTGGTTAGGTTTAGCTAAGGCCAAAGAAATACAATTGTCTCACACAATCATCCAGCAAGAACCAGACTCAGGAAGGGTTCCGATTTCAGTCCCTGTTGCTGACCTGAGCCGAGATAGTTGGACAAACAGTACAATTCATCTCAGTGATTGTTGCACTCTGCTGCAGAATTACCATTCTGTTGGCATTGACATAGATGATTGGAAACTTTACTCCAGCAATAGTAAGTGCAATGCGGGCATGGAGATAGATAGTCCGGTGTTTTTAGCAGCCAGTACAGCAAGGGAGTGTATGGATGATGTGTACAGTGTGATGTGTGCATGGATCACAAGATCTTTTGTGTTGGAAGGAACTGTAGATGCTGCTTTATACCAAAGATAGACACAAAATGCTGGAGCAACTCAGTGGTGTCAGGCAGCATCTCTGAAGGAAAGGAAGAGGTGACATTTTGGGTCAGAACCGTTCTTCAGACTGAAGAAAGGTTCCAACCGGAAATGTCTCCTATGACTTTTCCCCTGCCTGACCCGCTGAGTTGTTCCAACATTTTTTGTCTATCATAAAGCAATACAGCACGGAAACAGGCCCTTCGGCCCAAGTTGCCCATGCTGACCAAGATGCCCCATCTACACTAGTCCCACCTGCCTGCATTTGGCGCATATGCCTCTAAGACTTTCCTATCCATGTACCAGTCCAAATGTCTTTTAAGTGTTTAATTATATATACCAACAATGGAACAATGGAATTCTTATTACCAGCAGCATAACAGGCCTGTAACAAAATGCAAATGGATAATATATAATAAACAAAAATGCAATAAATTAATAACCTCAATACAAGTGCAAATAAAAGCCCAATGTCCTGAAGGCAACCAAAGACAGTCCATACTTCATTTTTGTGGTTAGTGTTGTTTGATGTTTAAGAGCCTGCGGGTTGATGGGAAGAAGTTATTCTTGAACCTGGTGGTCTTGGTTTTCAGACTCGTGGAGCTTCTTCTCAACGGCAGGGGTGAGACTGGAGCACGGCCAGGGTGGATGTAGGTCCTTGATGATGCTGGCTGCCTTTTTAAGCTAGCAAGGGCAGCATTGTGGCACAGCGGTCAAGTTGCTGCCTTACAACTCCTATAGATCCCTTCTATGGTGGGGATGTCGGCCCCTGTGATGGACCACGACTTCCCCGTTTGGAAGCAACAGTTTAATCTCTCCTTGTCTTTTGCAGACAGCGAACTCCAGAATGTGACCACTCACTGAATTTCTCCTGGCATCTTCCCTGATCCTCTGCCATAAAAACATAGACAATAGGTGCAGGAGGAGGCCATTCAGCCCTTTGAGCCAGCACTGCCATTCAATATGATCATGGCTGATCATGCAAAATCATTACCCCGTTCCAGCTTTTTGCCGGAAGCCAGTGCGGGAATGAAGGGATCTGGGCATTCACGTGGACAATTCTTGGAAGGAAGCAGGATATGTTGAGAAATTGGTTATGAAAGGGATACTGGGTGTTTTTTTTTAAAAAGGAGACAAGGCTATAACAGAAAGGACTTTAAGCTGCAATTCTATGAAAACATGGTTTGTCTGACACAACAGGATGACGTTCAATTCTCCTCCACTAGGGTACAGAAGGACCCGAAACTCTAGGGAGAACATAGAGCTCAAACCGGCTCAATCGTACACAGTCCTTCGCCAATAGGAATTGTTTCACTTTTCACTCCGAGGCCCTTCTCGACCTTCAGACTTATGTAAGGGTTATGTCCCGCGGGCTCTTGCCTGGGCCAGATGTTACGTGAGTCGGAAGACCGCATGGGTGTTCCCAAGCTGTGGCCATGTGGGGACATCCACAAGAACAGTTAACTAGCTTTTGGAAATGGCCGCATGTGATGGCAGTAGCACAATGCTACTGAGACTACCAAGGTGCGCAGCTCGGAAATAAAGCAGTGGGCTTAAAGAATTGTTTACATAAGTGTGAGTTTATGTAAGTCAGGGAGTGCCTGTATAAGGACTGTGGCCTAGCTTCCACACATTGATCTGACCCTTTATCCAAGGGACCAGACTATCAAATCGTTCTCCTCAGAGCTTTCACATCCTTCGGTACCCTAGTGGAGGAGCCTGTTGTGTTGGACAAACCATGTTTTCATAGAATTTCTGCTTAATCTCCTTTCTGTTATAGCCTTGTCTCCTTTTTAATTAAAAAAAAAACCTCCCAATATCCCATTCGCTTTCTTAACCAATCTCTCAACATATCCTGCTTCCTTCCAAGAATTGTCCACGTGAAAGCCCAGATCCCTTCATTCCTGCACGTGTTTTACATTGCATTCCTCTCTATTGTATTGCCTTTCCTCATTCTGCCTCCCAGTGTATCACTCTAAGATCTCTCATGTGTCTGTCATTCCATTAGTGCTTCCAACCTCCTGGGCTTGGTCATAATCCTCTCCATTGTCTATCGCGGCCGCATGCTTTGTGCCAAGAGCACATTTTGAAATGGTGACCGTGTGCACGCCCAAGTTCCTCGTCAAAGCGGACGAGGTGCAAAGGTTGGTACAAAATGCAAGCAATACTTCCTTACTTAATGCTATCCGGGCCCACATGCAATAAAATGTCAAGTGTGAGCTTGAAGTGTAAGATGTATTACATCTGATTATGTCAAGTATACAATCTGATACAGCAACCCCTCCGTACTTCCAAGTAAATGGCTTTGCAATTACTCATAGTCTAGCCTCAAGCAAGGCGAATGGCCATTTGAATATATTAATTGAAAGATAATAATAGTGCTAATGATATGGAAAAAGTTAATCAGTAGATGACATAACATCCCGAGGAACATCACAGGAATGTAATCAGACAACCACACCTGTGTTGCGTGATGTAAAACTGTACAGCATTTGCAGCCTTGAACCTGATCTGTGTTCAAGAGACCTTACTTAATCCAACCTTACCTGCTTATCCTCCTATTCCTCTCTCACTCATCTATCAGGGTTGCCCTTGAAGGAATCTTTACCTCTAACGTCAATTATGCCATGCTTATTCATACCACAGTCTTGATAAAATGGTTCGTCCTGAATTCCCAACAGTACCCTGTATGAAAAATGGCATATATGATCCCAAACATTATATTCCTGCACCAGTATTTATCAATCCCAGGAAAAAAAATGTATCAGAAGGGAGGAAGAGAGGATGTTGGAACTGAACAAAACTGGAAAAGCAGCGACTCTGAGCTCTATCCAGAATCTGTGAATGGAGAAACAAGGAACAGCAGATGCACAGAGTGTTGGAGTAGCTCAGTGGGTCAAGCAGCATCTCAGGTAATGGTAAGCGATGTTTCGGGTCCCTACCCAAACTGGCGCCTATCTATGTTCTCCTGAGATGCTGTCTGACCAGCTGAGCTACTCCAGCACTCTGTGTCTTCATCTGAAATAGAGATCTGTCTGACTTAGAAACATTGGTCAATATAGTGTAATAATATTGGAAATAGCATTCTAATAATAGAGTGTAAGTTGCTTGCCGTCAGTGAAGCTTGATTTTATATAATATACTATACGGTGCAGATAGCCAGATGGTCTCAGTCTAAAAACATCCAAACTACAAAGCTCTCAGCTATGATCTTATCATAATCAGGATATTCAGGTGTGCCAGCGTGTGTATTGTGTTACTCACCTCTGTTGTGTCAGATGTCACCCCTTGCTAGCACATTCCTATGCCAGCATCTAAATATTTTAGAAGAATCAAATATTTAATTTAGTTTAGTTTAGAGATACAGCATGGAAACAGGCCCTTCAGCCCACCAAGACTGCGCTGACCTGCGATCATCCCATACACAGGGCTGCCAACATTGGGTGAGAGTGAGAAATTGTGAGGGAGTGTAGCATCCGAGGGGGGGGGGGGGGGGGGGGGAGCTTTTGCATTTTTCAGCTTGAAATTGTGCAATCTGGTGCATACTGTAGCGAGTCTTTTAACTTACACTTGAATGCAACATTCATGCTTTAAATTGGATTAGCTATGAATAAGGTTATGCTAAATTACATTCCTAATTAAGAAAGAGCTAGGGCTCTTAAAGATAGCAGGGTCAGGGGATTTGGGGAGAAGGCAGGAACGGGGGGTACTGATTAGGGATGATCAGCCATGATCACATTGAATGGCGGTGCAGGCTCGAAGTGCGGAATGGCCTACTCCTGCACCTATTGCCTATTGTCTATTCCACACTAGAGCCAGGCTCTCATCAACAGGTGCAGCACATGAATGATCTTAGTATATTCATGTATGGAAATCAGATTATAATTCATGCTGTTATGCATATATATAGAGAAAAAAAACATAGAAAACAAGGCAAGTGGAGTCAGACTTCCATCACTGTTCTGCACAAATAAATTAATCAAACTTATCCTTTGACTATAGAAACAAGACGGAAATAATGTCACATATTCAACCATATATGGTTCAATGAAATTAAGATATATATGTAAAACATATATATGAAAACAGACCCTTCGGCCCACTAAGTCAAAACCGACCAGCAATCTACCATACACGCCAGACACAATTTACGGAGCCAATTAGCCTACAAACCTGCACTTCTTTCGGATGTGGGAGAAACCGGAATATCCAGAGAAAACCCACGTGGTCACAGGGAGAATGTACAAATTCTGTACAGGCAGCACCCGTAGGCAGGATCAAATCTGGGCCTGTGGTGCTGCAAGGCAGCAACTCTACCGCTGCGCCATCGTGCCACCCCATTAAATTATTTTTTCAGTAATATATTTATTATGGTGTCTGGTGTCACATCAATAAAAATGAACACATGATTCTGATTTCTGCCCTTAGTTGTATAACACACATCTCCAGTCATTGTGTTTTATGGCTGGTTTTCAACCTCTTCAGTCTGAAGGTCTCGACCTGAAATGTCACCCATTCTTTCTCTCCAGAGATGCTGCCTGTCCCGCTGGGTTATTCCAGCTTTTTGTGTCTATCTTCAATTTAAACCAGCACCTGCAGTTCCTTCCTTGTTAAGCAAAACAGGTCCTATTCTCATAATATTATTCACCTCAACTAAGTATTTTCTTAAGAGAATACAATCCCACAGCAAATCTTTCTTCAAAGTGAAAAAAAAATTCCAGCTCTGACAACATTTTCATAAATCGCCCCTGGATCCTCTCCAGAGCAATTGGACCCTTTCTACAATGTGCCATAGTCTTACAGCATGGAAATAGGCCCTTCATCCCAACTTGTCCATGCAGATCTAGATGCCTCATCTAAACTAGTCCCATTTATCAGCATTTGACCCAAATCCCTTTAACTCTTGTGTGTGCCTGTGTGTAAGGGTGTGTGTTAGGTTGTGTGTGAGATTGTGTGTCAGTGAAGCGGCGACAACACCCGGAGTGAGCGGAGACTTGGCGATATCCGGGGAGCGTTTCCCTCCCCCCCCCCCCCCCCCCGGGAAAGCGGGCCGGCCCGGGTGCACTGCGTCCAGGTGGGGTCAGGGGGAGGTGAAGGTCAGTGACCCAGGGGTCGGGCATCGGAGCAGAGCCTAGCCCAAGATTCATCCCCGCGGCTCTGGAGGCAGCACCGACGGACACAGAGCCACCGGAGGTGAGGGTGGGACCACCGCCGTGTCTCACCTATCACGCCATCTGCACGGGAATGTGTAGTTTAGACTCTAAACTAAACTACTTTTTTTCTCCCCAAATCATCCCGCGGGCCGTATATTGGACCACTTCGCGGGCTGGTAGTCTGACACCGCTGCTTTAGACCAATGCCCTCTAGTTCTTGAATCACATATCCCGGGAAAAAGACTATGCATTCACCTTATATATTCCCTTTGTGGTTTTTACTCACTTCTAAAACAATTTTTGCTTATTTCGAATTTCCAGCACCTGCAGATTTTGCTTCCATGAATGGTAAATGGAATCATTAGTACTGCAATTACATTGCCATTTTAAATGTTTGAGAAGGAACTGCAGATGCTGGAAAAATCTAAGGTAGACAAAAATGCTGGAGAAACTCAGTGGGTGAGGCAGCATCTATAGAGCGGTAGAGTCTTCTTCAGACTCAAGCATTTCTCCAGCACTTTTGTCTACATTGCCATTTTAAATAGTGTGCGATGGGCTTAAACCAATCAAATTGCTTGTTCTTTATGGGAAACCCTCCGACAGAAACCTGTTCTCATTGGTGAGTGTGGAGAAGAGCTGGAAGCCTTGGATGAATTGAATTGTTCGTGACCTTATTTATTTTATTTTATTTTTTTGAGCGTGAGAAATTCTATGATCAGCGTGAGCGCATGAGAATTTCGTGGAATGCGTGAGTCTCACGCTCAATGCGTGAGAGTTGGCAGCCCTGCCGTACACCAACACTATCCTACACACTAAGTAAGCAAGTAAGTAAGTAAGTCTATTGGCCAAGTATTCACATACAAGGAATTTGCCTTGGTGCTCCGCCCACAAGTAACGACATGACATACAGTGACAGTTACGAATGACTCCGAAAACACTAAACATTAATAATAATAAAACATTAATGATAAAACCCAATTGATCAAGCATGTGAACCAACAAAATACCAGATCAAAGGGAGGCGACAGATTTTTGGCTGTTGAGTAGAGCAACTACTCGTGGATAAAAACTGTTTTTATGTCTGGCTGTGGCAGCTTTGACAGTCCGGAGTCGCCTTCCAGAGGGAAGTGATTCAAAGAGTTTGTGGCCAGGGTGAGAGGGGTAAGAGATGATCTTGCCCGCTCGCTTCCTGGCCCTTGCAGTGTACAGTTCATCAATGGAGGGAAGGTTGCAGCCAATAACCTTCTCTGCTGATCGCACTAGGGACAATTTACAATTTTTGCCAAAGACAATTAACCTACAAACCTGTACGTCTTTGGAGTGTGGGAGGAAACTGGAGCATCCGGAGAAAACCCATGCGGTCGCAGGGAGAAAGTATAAACTCGGTGCAGACAGTACTCGTAGTCAGGATCGAGCCCAGGTCTCTGGCACTGTAACTCTACCGCTGAGCCTCAATGCCGCCTCTGATGCCCAAAGGGTTTTGCACATCCTTCATACCACAGGCCGTGCTGATGTGTTATGTAAAACCCTCTAACTTGCAAATGGCAAAGCTCTTGGCTGATTCAGTCTTCTTTCTCCAGGATGTAGAGAGAGATGATGTCAACCTCCGTACAGGATGTGTCACCGCCATTCTCCCTATCTATCTTTAGCTGTTGCTAGACCAGTTCCAGCCAGTTCTTGTCGGGCACAAGCTTTGCACTCAATGTATCTGAATCACAACATTGCAACTGATCTCCTGAGGGGAATCTGGATTGGAAAACAGCGGCCTATCTTGCCTCGGGGTAGATGGCAGCACTGATGTGATAACACCTGGCCCAGATGTTCTGCACCCATTGAGTGAAAAACAAGCATCAGCTCTTTGCATTCATATGACACCTCTAAAAAGGTAACATGTGCCAAGAAAAATAAGATAATTTAATGTTGAGTGATGGAAGATGCTGCTGTGAAACTCCCATCAAGCACCCGAGGGCCTTTGATGGAGCCTAACTGGCAGAATTCCCATTCAACTTTTAGTTTTAGAGATACTGCGTAGAAACAGGCCCTTCAGCCTGAGTCCGTGCCATCCATCAATCACTCATACACTAGTTCTATGTAATCCCACTTTCACATCCGACACACCAGGGGTAACGTAAACAAGCCAATTAACCTACAAACCTGCGTATCTTTGGGATGTGGGAGGAAACTGGAGCACCCGGAGAAAATCTACCCAGTCACAGAGAGAATGTACAAACTCCGCAAAGATAGCACCCGTAGTCGGGATTGAATCCAGATGTCTGGTGTTGTGAGGCAGCAGCTCTACCTATTAATACTTCCAATTCAATTTATTTCAGATATCACACAGCATTACCCAGTGAAGCTGGTGAGTTTTAAGGGAATGTGGGAAATGGGCCTCTGTGATATGGTAGTGAGTGCAGACACTGGGGTGTGGTGAGTGAGAAGAGAGTGAGGGGAAATTAGAGTCCTGGTAGGTATGGATGAATCGGGGCCCTGGAAAGGTAAGATAGGAATCGAGGACCTTGTGAGTGTATAGGGAGCAGAGGAACCGGAGTTCGGTGGATGGAGAGGGAGATGGGAACCAGCATCCCAGTGGATGAAGAGGAAACATGGGAACCATCACATTGATGATTGGGAAGGGAGTGTGGTATCATGGGTCTTGGTGAGGGAGAATAGAGTTCAGGAACCAGGCCCTGGTGAATGGGAACAGGAACTGGGGCCCTAGAGAGCATCACCTATACCAAACAAGGGTCCCAATCTGAAACATCATCCATTCCTTCTCTCCAGAGATGCTGCCTGTCTCACTGAGTTACTCCAGCATTTTGGGTCTATCTTCGTGCTTTTCTCATGGTCTGATTGTGGATTAGTGACATTTCACTGATGTTATACAGACATCCAAAAGACTGGATAAAGATTAATATTTCAGGAGTATTTTGTAAAAAAAGGATTGTGAAGTTGGGAATTGGAGATGTTTGGGGAGTGAATGCCGGAATGAACACAAGGTATAGAAAGAGGAGTAGGCCATTCACCCCTTAAGCCTGCTGTGCCATCCGGTAAGGCTGAGCTGATCTTTAACCTCATTGCCATTCTTTTGCACTAACCTAATATCGCCTGATGCTCTTAGTATCTAAAAATCGGTTATTCGCTAACTTGAATATTTTTAACAACTGAACCTTCACGCCACTTCCACAAATTCTTCAACCACTGGTTGGAAAAAATATCATCTTATCTCTGTATTGAATGGACAAACCCTTATTTTGAGTAGGTGACTCCTGAAATCCATACACCCAGTCAGGGGTAACATTAGCTTCACAACTACTCATGACTCAATCGCCTGTAAAGAAGTACAGGTCCACCACAGATTTTCCGGCACCCTTGGCTCCAGAGCCTTGCGGCCTTATCCGTTTTGCCGGACAAACAGAGGGCAAGACCTTGGTGGGGGGGCCAAGATACTTGTCAAATCGGCCTCGGAAGTCGTAGATGGGAACGCACCTGCCGGCTCCAGCCCACAGAGTTCCAGTGCTCTGGCCGCAGGAGGCAAATTAGACGCGCCAATCGGCGCAGAAATCCCAGTGAGGTTGGGATCATCTCCCTCACCCAACCTAGGCGCCACATCTTTGGGAAGACATCCGGGGGAGGATTTCCAATGCGCTCTCGTAAATTTGTCAGATTGAAGGAGGGCCCGGACCACCAGTTGCTGGAAAATCGGTGGTGGACCCGTAATAAAATGTGGAATGACCCTCTAGAATCGGACGCAATGAGAGACAGGGCCATAGGGCCAACCTGGCTGGTACTGGAAGAATTCACCAACAACTGTGCCTTGTTTTGATCTGCCTTCTCTTAGAAGAGGTTAAACCAAGGCCACGTCCATCCTCTCCAGTGGATGTGAAAGATCACATTCGTCAGCTCTGAAAGGTAAACCCCAGGTGTCTGGCTATTATAATTTTATTTTCAAGTTTATTGTCTTGTACACAAGTATGGCAATGTACAGGTACAATGAAAATCGTGCCTGCAGTAGTATCAAGGGTACTGACTCCAAAATTAAAAACCAAAAAAATATTAATACATTACCCAAACTCTGCAAGACTGGGGTGGCACAGTGGCGCAGTGGCGGTGTTGCTGCCTTCCAGCGCCAGAGACCCGGGTTTGATCCTGACCACGGGTGCAGTCTGCATGGAGTTTGTACCCTCACACCGTGACCGCGTGGGTTTTCGCGGGTGCTCCTGTTTCCTCCCACAATCCAAAGACCTAATTGTAAAGCCCCTGTCCCACAGTACAAGGTAATTCAAGAGTTCTCCCGTGTTTTCCCCTGATTCGAACTCGGAGAATGTCCGTAGGAGTGCGTGGATGTCTCGTAGCGGCTCGTAATGCTAACGGTAGGTACTCGGGACACCCGGTAACTCGTGACGTTTTTTCATCCCTCCAAAAAAATGTCCAAAAAATACTTGTGATGAAATAAATTGTTACTTTTTATACCTACCAGTAGCATTACGAGCCACTACAAGACATCCACAAACTCCTACTGACACGCTACAGACATTCTCCGAGTTCGAATCAGGGGAAAACTCGGGAGAACTCTTGAATTACCTCATACAGTCGGACAGGGGCTTTAAGTTGTTCATAGTGTGTAGGATAGTGCTAGTGTTGCTGGTCAGCACGGACTCTGTGGGCTGAAGGGCTTGTTTCCACGCTGTATCTCTAAAGTCTAAAGGCAGAAAAATTAAAGCAATGGCAAAAAATCAAGGCATTAGTTCAAAACGCAGTTAAAAAAAAAGACGGGTCTCGACCCGAAACGTCTTCTTTTTCTCCAGAAATGCTGCCTGAGCCGCTGAGTTACTCCAGCCTTTTGTGTCTGTCTTCAGTTGAAACCAGCATCTGCAGTTCCGCCCCACACAGAAAAAAAAATATTCCCTGCTGCCATATTTACTACATTGTGCTAGTGACTACAACACGAAGTACTGGAGGTTTCCCGGCCTGCTAAATTACTCCAGCACTTTATGGTTTCTTGAAGATTCCAGCATCTGCAGTTTCTTGGGTCCCCAATGTGGTAGGGTAGATAATAGCTCAGGACTGCTCGCGACCAACAACTAGAGCAGTCCTCAGCTATGATCTACCTCATTGGAGACACTTGATCTATCTTTGATCAGACTTTACTGGACTTCATCTTGCACTCAACATTATTCCAGTTATTCCCTTTATCATGTATCTACACTGTGGATGGCTCGATCATGTAATCATGTAGTGTCTTCCCACTGACTGGTGAGAACGCAACAAAAGCTTTCCACTGTACTTTGCTTGGCACATGTGACAATAAACTAAACTAAACTCAACTCCAGAATAGTGACTTTAGTTGGAATCTGCTTCGTTAGTTGTAAGGCACTTTAGGACATCACCAGTTTACAGTGACCAAACATAAATTAAGTCCATCAGACACCCAGTTGCTGCATATATTAGAATGGACAGAAAGTTTGTGATATTTTGCCACTTGCACATGCTTCCCACATACCTAATTTTCATGTGTAGATTTGGCCTTGACTTGATTCCGTGCCTGCGCTCGACAGAGGGGGATATCTACTCCAGCAGACTTGGCCGCTCGCGGCCTGCAGCACGGGGTATTTTGAAGGGAAAGTCACAAAGAAATCTTTTGGCGCTGCATATGCTAATCGGGTCTGCTCCACCACATGCTGCTCAATAAATATTCAGTGTGGGTGGTGGGGACATACTCCATCTGTGCTGACAAAACACTGTGTGTGTGTGTGTGTGAGTGTTAGTTGTGTGTGTGTGTGTGTGAGTATTAGTTGTGTGTGTGTATTAGTTGTGTGTGTGTGAGTGGTAGTTGTGTGTGTGTGTGAGTGGTAGTTGTGTGTGTGTGTGTGTGAGTGGTAGTTGTGTGTGTGTGTGTGTGAGTATTAGTTGTGTGTGTGTGTGTGTGTGTGAGTGTTAGTTGTGTGTGTGTGTGAGTGGTAGTTGTGTGTGTGTGTGTGTGTGTCCTAACTCCAATCGAGGAAATAGAATGTGAGGACTCGTGAAGAAGGGCTCTTCACTTCCCTTCCACTCGGGTTTTCTCCGGTGCAGTCGAGAGCAGAGTTAGGCTCTCATGTTTCCCGATCCAGATGTGTACGCGCCTTCCCACCTTGCTTACGAAGGGCCAGGGATAACATTTAAAGAAAGAAAAATAAAAAGCAAGATAGATTGGCGTCATGCAGTGGAACCCTTTGGATTATTCAAGGGGGCAACAAGGAGAAATGCCCAGGTCACAGCTTTCCCAGGGAATCTTCACAAGACCTCACGTGTTGTGCGGGGATTAATTGGCAATGCTGACATTTCTGGTCCAGTGATACATTGAGAGGAGAAAGGAAAACAGCGCTCCCAACATGATCTGTCAATGAGGGAATCTCGGGGTGAGATGAAAATCATTTCAAAAGGTTCATGATTTAAGTCGCAATCATATTGAAATCTCCGTTTCAGGAAGGTGCATTGGCACAACTAGTAGAGGCCAGCAGCACAAGAGACCCCGGTGCAATCCTGACCTTGGATGCTGTCTGTGTGGAGTTTGCACATTCTCCCAATTACCTTGTAATCTACCTCCGGATGCTCCGGTTTCTCCCTACATCCCAGTGATCTGCAAGTTAGTTGCTATGTTTATGTGTGTGCGTGTGTATCTGTGTGTATTTGTGTGTGTGTGTGTGTATATATATATATATACACACACACACACACACAATGAACTTTATTTTCCTCATTTATTATATTTACAGAGTACTATATTTACATATTCTGTTGTGCTGCTGCAAAGAAGAATTTCTTTGTTCTATCTTGAATCTGTCCATGACTTAGTGACTAAGATGCAGAACTGGATGAGGTGATGGACACCACAAGGATCAAACCTACTTTACTTTAGACTTTAGAGATTCAGTGCGGAAACAGGCCTTTCAGCCCACGGAGTCCGTGCCTACCAGCGATCCCCGCACACTAACATTATCTTCCGCAGTAGGGACAATTTACAATTTCACCAAGCCAATTAGTCTACAAACCTGTATGTCTTTGGAGTGTGGGGGGAAATAGGAGCATCCGGAGAAAATCCATGCAGGTCACAGGGAGAACGTGCAAACTCCATGTAGACAGCATCAGGATGAAACCCAGGTCTCTGGCGCTGTGAGGCATCAACTCTACCTCTGCACTTATTCATAATGGCCAGTGTTTTATCTTCATTTAACTTATTGTTTGACTGTGCGCTGTCACAAAGGTTGAAGGGAACTGCTTGTTACTGAGGAATATGACTTCCTGCGATGTCGTCTTCCTGCAATGTTAGCAACTTGTCTTTGGGGAATTCCTGCAAATCTCCGCACAAATCCTTCCATTGGCAACAGCAAAACCAATCCAGCATTCTTTCCCCTGTCGATGTTATGTTACAAAATTCTTAAGGGGTTGGACAGGCTAGATGCAGGAAGATTGTTCCCGATGTTGGGGAAGTCCAGGACAAGGGGTCACAGCTTAAGGATAAGGGGGAAATCCTTTAAGACCGAGATGAGAAAGACTTTTTTCACACAGAGAGTGGTGAGTCTCTGGAACTCTCTGCCACAGAGGGTAGTTGAGGCCAGTTCATTGGCTATATTTAAGAGTGAGTTGGATGTGGCCCTTGTGGCTAAGGGGATCAGAGGGTATGGAGAGAAGGCAGGTACGGGATACTGAGTTGGATGATCAGCCATGATCATATTGAATGGCGGTGCAGGCTCGAAGGGCTGAATGGCCTACTCCTGCACCTAATTTCTATGTTTCTATGTTTACAACCAACAAGTAAAAAAGCTGAAAGAAAGTTAAAGCACCGCTCTCTATCCAATGTCCCGATGATATTTCTCTCTGGCTGGTCATATCTATAAACAGGATTTTAATTGTTAATTCTCAGAAACTCCATATCAGTCCAGTATCGATAACAATGCTGCTATGACATCCAGAGACACCTCTTAAAAATGCTTTCCTGAAATTCTGTTGCTTGACAGAACAGTAAAAATCTACTTTTATTTGATTTATACTTCACAGAAACACAGCCCCTTCTGCCTTTCTGTACCAACATGTCATTAGGTTGTCACAGAAGTGACACCGTTGTAGAGAACTGTGGACACAGCCCAGACCATCACACAAACCAACCTCCCTTCAATTGACTCTACCTACACTTCACGCTGCCTCGGCAAAGCCAGCAGGATAATTGAGGACGAGTCTCATCCTGGTCACTCCCTCTTCTTCCCCGCTCCCATCAGGCAAGAAGTACAGGTATGAAAACGCACACCCCCAGATTCAGGGACCGTTTCTTCCCAGCTGCCTTCAACCAACTGAACCATCCTACCACCAACTAGAGAATGGTCCTGACCTACCACCCACCTCCTTGGAGACCCTCGGACTATCTTTAATCGGATTTTACTGGACTGTATCTTGCACTAAACGTTATCCGCGTTAACCTGTATCTGTACACTGTAGACGGCTCGATTTCAATCTATCTTGCTTTTTATTTTTCTTTCCTTAAAAGTCCTTCCACTGACTTGATAGCACACAACAAAAAAAAAGCTTTTCACCGTACCTCGGTACACGTGAAAATGTACCACACTGAAACTAAAGAAAAGAATGCATTTATATGCATCTTACATAGTCACTGTTCATTCTTTTGCAGTATAATCAAATTTACAATCTACAAAGCATGGTGTCAAGTTGTGCATGGAAGCTAACATAACTATTCTTGACTGGATAATCTATGTTTTTAGTTCTGCTGTTTGAGGGAGAGAGAGAGGGGGGTGATAGACCTCTACGTAGATTGGACTATGTCTGTGGAGCCCTTCACCTGCTGCTGACATGCCCTTGTACACTGTATGTGTGAGATGGGATCCATGGCGTGCTGCACACGTTTTCCTGCGATGGTTCTCTGTTGCCATGTCCCTGGGCTGAATCCCACTTGGGGTACCCCATGTAGACTGCAGTAATGGGGTACCCCACTTAGACTGCAGACCGGGAGGGTGTAGACAACGGCGACAGATGCGACGTGCGGGAGAGGGATCGAGGTCTGGCCGACTGCGCCCTCAAGGTCGGCTGCGGGAAGCGCCCCCGAGGCACAGAGGTGGATGAGTGAGGAGTTGGGTCTAGGAAGGCGATGAGGAATGAAGAGCTACTGCTTAATATCCTGGCCAAGATTCACCGGCTCGCCCACTGTGGACCAAGGACTCGCTCACCGAGGATAGAGGACCCGCCCGGTAGGCCCAGCTCGCCCACCACGGACTCTGAACTCGGCCCTGAGCCACCGGCGTTGGTGGACACGGGACCGCACGGGCGGTTGCCAAACCCTTCACGGCAACCCGCCGTGGAACCCACCTGGACCTGGACCGAGGATCGTCTCCCTGCGCACCTTCAGGGCCGGCTGCAGGAGGTGCCCACGGGGCACAAAGCTGAAGGACTGGAGAGGAGAGTGGCGGCTCACTGGCAAACCGTATGAAGAGGAGAGGCGTCAGGCCGAGCTCGGGCCGCAGAGAGCAAAGAGGGACTCGTCGGGGAGGAGAGGAGTGGGGGGGTGGGGGAAGAATAACAAGGAACCCTCAGGACTGTAATGAGTACGTTGTGACTTTGTTAGCGCCATATACGTGGCGACTCTTTGCGTACTTCTGGATTGTATGCAAATGCAAAGAATGACACTGTATCTAGGTACATGTGACAATAAAGTAGAATTGAATTGAATAAGTACATCAATAGAACGTTGTCTGAGTCATGTAAGTCATTCCCTCCACTGTGTAGGAAGGAACTGCAGAAAGATAGACACAAAATGCTGGAGAAACTTAGCGGATCAGGCAGCATCTCTGAAGGAAAAGAATAGGTGACGTTTTAGGTTGGAATCTTCTGAAGAAGGGACTCAACCCAAAATGTCACCTATTCCTGTATTCCCCCCAAATCTTCTAGATTTCTTTCCGTCCTCCCACCCTTGCCATGAGTCTGAAAAAGGATCCCAACCCAAAAGTCACGTATTCATGTTCTCCAGGGAGGCTGTCCGACCTGTTGAGTTATTCCAGCACATTGTGTCTTGCCCTTGGTAAACTAGCATCTGCAGTTCCTTGTTTCTACATGTACATATATCATTGATGTTTTGAGGCTGTGATGGGTGGAAATTGGCTATTACATTTCCTTCATTACTGCAGTCATCACATTTCAAAAGTCGCAAACTTAGTCTAAACTTTTTTTCACGTTGAGAGGTACAGCATGGAAACAGGCCCTTCGGCCCACTGAGTCTGCACCGACCACCGATTACCTGAACACTAGTTCTATCCTAGGCACCGGGGACAATTTACAGAAGCTAATTCACCTACAAACCTGAATGTCTTTGGAATGTGCGGGGAAACTGGAGTGCCCTGGGAAAACCCACGCGGTCACAGGGAATTCAGTGATTCGATGATACTGTTCTGTCACATGTACCTCTGTACAGTGAAATGCTTTGTTCTGCATTCAACCCGGTACCATTATACCTTACCATAAAACCGACCTATACAACATACAGACAGCACCCGTTATCGGGATTGAACCCGGGGCTCTGGCACTATAAGGTTCCAACTCTACCACTGTGCCGCCCAAAGTTATGAAAGGTACAGGTTTTTTTCCTACCTTTCCACAGTGCCACATTGTACATGTCCAGCTCAGAGTGTAAGCCACCAGTTGGCACTGGTTCGAGCTGCAGGAAGCAGGCCATTTGTCGCAAGCGAGCATTCTTGTGTGCGGGTGACCTCTGGCTGAACCCGTGACTGATGGGCTTGACAACATGAATAAATCTTTGCCCGTAACAAAGCGGCCAGCTCGGCGGCGAGGCGACGGAGCTGTGAAGAGGGAGCAGGCAGCAGTGGAGGGGGTCTGAAGTGTGTCGGCAACAAAGGGCGAGCCCTGAGGTTTGGCCCTGCTCATGAGCCGTGTCTCGTGTCCCAGTTGCAAGCCCTCAGAATCACCTGCTGTTTGAGCAAACTCAAAATATTAAAAAACCCACAGAAGCTGCAAAGCAAAAAAATGTGAGCCTCCTTTCATGCAGTGTTAGTGATTAATTGAGGGGAAAGTAATCTGGTTCTGTCCTGAACTCCATGCCACAGCAAGGTAAATATTTGTCTGGTAGTGTGCCTTGGACTGCCCGTCCAAGGATACGTTTTCATCGCTGAGCTGTGGTTTTCTTATAACTCAGCGTAGTGTTGCACACAGTCAAGGGTTTGGATTCACCGTGACAAGCTGGAGTGTGCCTGAGGTTGGGTTCTTAAAAATATTTCTTTTTAATGAATAGTTTAAAGGAAAAAATGAGCGTGCGTCTGTACAGCGCTCTATGCAGCCTTGGGAAACTCTGACGCACTCTAACAACCAGTGGAGAACATTTGAAGGCCAAACAGCGTGGAGTAGAGCAGCCAGTTTGGCTGCAGCGAGCTCTGGCTAAGGGCTAATGGTGCCCAGGTAAGCAGGATCAGGCGTGTAGGAAGGAACTGCAGTTGCTGGTGTATACACAAGGTAGACACAAAATACTAGAGTAACTCAGCGGGTCAGGCAGCATCTCTGGAGAAAAAAGAAGAGGTTGGAACCCTTCTTCAGACTGAAATTAGTGGTGGGGGGGAGGGGGAAAGACTAGGCTTTGGCAGAGGGAATATTACTGGTCAAGGCCATCTCGGAATATTCCCAACTTCACCTGACGAAGCTGGTGGGGCAGTTGGATTAGCAAATCCTGAAAGACAGAATCTCCACTGGGGCTGTATCCCACATCACTGCCAGTGGGACTCTGGGATAGACCCTTGCTCGTGAGGGGAGTAGGTGTTTGGTGAGATTCCAGCATCATTATTCCATGCATCGGAGCGAAGGACAATGGCACGACAGTTGAGCCCCCATCTCTATTCTTAACACGGGTAAGTTAGCGATGGTAAGTTTCCGTGCTGTGCCATCTCCTGCCACAACATGTAGAAGCAAGGAACAGCAGAAGCTGGTTTATACCAAAGAAAGACACAAAGTGCAGTAGTATATCAACTCGTCAGGCAGCATCACTGGGGAAAATGGATTGGTGACTTCTCAGGATGGGATCCTTCTTCAGACACCGACTCTGTACGATGTGGAAACAGGCCCTTCGGTTCACCGAGTCCGGGCAGAGCAGCGATCACCCTGTACACTAGTGCTACCCGACACACTGGGGACAATAAAGAATTTGCAGAAGCCAATTAACCCACAAAACCTGTACGTCTTTGGAGTGTGGGAGGAAACCGGAGCACCTGGAGAAAAACCCACGTGGTCACGGGGAGAACGTACAAACTCCGTACAGACAGCACCCTTAGTCAGGATCGAACCCAGGTCTCTGGCACAGTAAGGCAGCAACTCTACTGCTGTGCCGCCCTGCATCAAGTCCTGTTGTACGACACGGACTTCAGGTCGCTCCTTAATGCAACACTAAGGCAGGTGCTGTCCATTACATGCGATGCTGCCGTCACAGGTTGGCCTGACATTCAATGGGTCTGGCCTCTGGTCAATGTCTACTTCATCATCATCATCATCGCGGAAGCACCTTCTCTGTTCATTATCACCTCTTCACACAATATTGCTGCCTTTCCTAAGGCAGCTACATTGGTTGTGGAGCATCTTGAAGTCATCGAGGCATAGAGTTAGACACCATGCAAACAGGCCCTTTGGCCCAACTCGTCCATGCTGACCAAGATGTCCCATCGAAACTAGCCCCATTTGCCTGTTTTGGCCCAGATCCCTTTACACCCTTCCTATCCATGTTCCAATTCAAATGTCTTTTAAGTGCTGTTATAACACCTGCCTCAACTACCTTCTCTGGCAGCTCGTTTCATACACCCACCACTCTTTGAGTGAAAAGTTTCCCCTTAGGTTCCTATTTAAATCTTGATTTTCTTACCTTAAAGCAATGTCCACTGGTTCTTGATTTTCCTGCCCTGGGCAAAAGGCTCTAAGCATTCACCCTATCTATTCTCATGACTTAAAACACCTCCGTAAGATGAGGTATTGAATGACGCTCTGCACTAGCTCTTTTCCTAGCTGGAAGCGGGATGCACAAAAGAATGGAATGAGACCATCAGTAATCATCGGATCAAATCAGAAGGCACATTATCTCATGGCTTTACGTGTTTGATGTCTGGGTCAAGCTGCCTTCTGATGGTGAACTGCAAGTGACATCCCAGTTGTGGTTTTTGGAGACCAGATGAGAACAGTTTGTAATTAATCTCATGGGCTGCGGCATTTGTTCCAGCCTCCAGCTTGCAAACAGATTCCAGAGATCTGAACCTCCTACTTACCTTCTGATTTAGTTTGTGAATGATCCCAGTTTTCACTTTGTATCTGTCATCCCTTGTTTTGGTAGTACAGCTGAATTCCAATCAATAAGGAGAACTCCTGCCAAAAATGGGCACATATGGAACATGATTATATTTGGATTGCGACGTGTGTGAACTCCAGATAAAAATAACTGGTTCATACCACAGGCATTTAGTTTTTCATTCAACAATTCATCTCGACAAAACCACTCAACAAAAACCTATATTTTATAAAGATCTAACTAGACGTTGAAAGAGCATTTCTGTCTCCAAGGTAAAAGAGGCATTCTTAGGTCAACTATATTTAGTCAGTTGAATGTTCAAACTCTGATAAACATGCGCCATATTAAAGAGCATTTTGCATTTTACAATTAAAAGCATTGATGTAAAAGTCAGAAATGTTGCAGAGTAACTGGGGAGGGGGGGGTTAATGTTATGTTGTGCATAAGTTGGTGCAGAGTTCATTGTACTGAAGATATTTTGGAAGAAGGTTGATGTTTTGAATGACTATACAATGCAATTGGGAAGTAGTTTGATGTGTTAGATTTCTATCTAGTGAGGTTGATTGGGATTATTTTGGTGTATTGCTTCGTAACAAGGACTTTTGGGAAGGGAAGATAATTGTATTGCAATTCTGGACAAGAAAATGATTGTGGAGGTGTCTGGGTTACAGTAATTCTGTGAAAAATGATGGGTCTGACATGCTCTTAACCAATTAAAACAGTATCCATACCAAAAGTCAAAATCCATGTTGTCTCGTGTTAGTATTGGAATTATGTACGTGAACTGTTCAACGGTTCTGGATAGGTTTAATCCAGTATGAGAACAGTTCTCAGACTAATACAGGCACCTTGAGTTTTACGCGGGGGTTTACATTTTTGAAAAACATCGTGTAAACTAAACGTGCAGGCTCCGTACGCGACTACGCTGCCATACGGTGCCAGGTATACACGTCATTCTGAAATTAGGAGTGGGTAAATTGAACTTTGTAGTTTGTAGTAATTAGACGAGTCCATTATTCTGAAAAGATGGATATCAAGCACACGTAAAAACGCGAGGTGACTGGATTTTGTAAATGGGAAGTGAACAGAAGCCGCGCGTGGGAGAGGATCACACAGTAATAGACTGTGACGGGGGAGCGAGCTGGTGCGGAAAGGATGGCAACCCAGCCAGCCTCGCTGACCCAGTGGGTGGGTGAGTCTGCTCAGTGGCACAGATCTGCTTCACCCCAGCCAGCCCCCAATTGTAGCGGCCCATTCGTACCTGTATGTACGGCTGTCCGCACGTCAGGCGTTCAGAACTCAGGGAGGGCCTGGATGTAATTACAACTTACTTCTTAAAAAAAAAAGGATGCAGGCTCCCTGGGTATATATTCATCAGTTTAATGTTGGGCAAGTCCAATGTTGAACCAAGAGAACATCGTTCCTGATTGCATTAAAGGATCAGAATGAAAGGAAGTTCTTTTTGGAAAGAGATGAGGAGAAATTTACTTTAGTCAGAGGGTGGTGAATCAGTGGAATTCTTTGCCACATAATGCTGTGGAGACCAGGTCAGTGGATATTTTTAAGGTAGATTCTCGATTAGTACGGGTGTTAGCGGTTATGGGGAGAAGGCAGAAGAATGGGGTTAGGAGGGAGAGATAGACAATAGGCAATAGACAATAGGTGCAGGAGTGGGCCATTCGAGCCAGCACCGCCATTTAATGTGATCATGGCTGATCATCCACAATCAGAACCCCGTTCCTGCCTTCTCCCCATATCCTCTGACTCCGCTATTTTTAAGAGCCCTATCTAGCTCTCTCTTGAAAGTATCCAAAGAACCGGTCTCCACCGCCCTCTGAGGCAGAGAATTCCACAGGCTCATAACACTCTGTGTGAAAAAGTGTTTCCTCATCTCCGTTCTAAATGGCTTACCCCTTATTCTTAAACTGTGGCCCCCTGGCTCTGGTCTCCCCCAACATCGGGAACATGTTTCCTGCCTCTAGCGTGTGCAAACCCTTCATAATCTTATATGTTTCAATAAGATCCCCTCTCATCCTTCTAAATTCCAGAGTATACAAGCCCAGCCATTCCATTCTCTCAGCATATGACAGTCTCGCCATCCCGGGAATTAATCTTGTGAACCACTCCCGCAATAGCAGGAATGTCCTTCCACAAATTTGGAGACCAAAACTGCACACAATACTCCAGGTATGGTCTCACTAGGGCCATCATTGAATGGTGGAGTAGACTTGATGGGCCGAATGGCCTAATTCTACTCCTATTCCTTATGACCTTATGACCATACTGAAAATACATGATAAATGCATTGAACACTCCAGTCCGAAAATTCAGTTCCGTTAAAGCTCATGGAAGCAAATTCTGAGTGTGGCTCTCAAGGTGTTACATGTTTATCAGATACAGTCAGGGATAGATTTCAGAATGGTCACAGGATCAGGATATCTAAACCACCACACCATGTGCTGGCTCCACAGAAAAGCTATTCAGTTAGCCTTGCTCACTTGGTCTTAAATCACAGCATGCATTTTTTTAAGAAGAGTAAGTAAATATTTATTTTCATTGTGAAAATTACTAATAGATAGGTTTGCATCTTAAAGGAGTTCATTTGAGATCATGTCTGACAGCAAATGTCCTTCTCCCCACTGTCTCATTTTTTAGTTACAGTATCTTCAAACTTTGTTCTTAGATCCTCCTTAATTTATCCAATTAAATCTAATTGTGACTTGGAACGCTAGTTTAGTTTAGTTTGGAAACGGGCCCTGCGGCACGCTGACCGTCAGTCACCCGTCCAAACTAGTTCTATGTTATCCCACATTTTCATCCACTCCCTGCACACCAGGAGAAATTTACAGAGGTCAATGAACCTACTCTACGGAGTTTGCACGTTCTCCCCGTGACCACGTGGGTTTTCCCCGGGCGCTCCAGTTTCCTCCCACACTCCAAAGACGTACAGGTTTGTAGGTCAATTAGCTTTGGTAGGAAGTGTAAATTGTCCCTAGTGCCTAGGATAGTGCTAATATATGGGGGTCGCTGGTCGGCATGGGCATGGTGGGCCAAAGGGCCTGTTTCCACGCTGTCTCTCTAAACTAAACCAAAAAAACGAAACCTTCGAGCCCGCACGTCTTTGGGATGTGGGAAGAAACCGGAGCACCCGGAGGAAATCCACGCAGTCAGTTGGAGAACGTGCAAACTTGGCACAGAAACACCCGAGGTCAGGATCGAACCCGGGTCTCTTGATGCTGTGAAGCAGCAGTTCCACCAGCTCCACCGCAGTGCTGCTCACAACATGTATTTTTGACAAATCAGTCAAGCATGTTCTTTTAGCAGTATACAGTACTGTTACTTACAACAGCCTTAGTGCATATAGATAGTTGATGCCATATTGCCTTGAATTTGTTAATAAAACAAATAAAATAATTTGTCTTCGACATTCTCATTGACAACAGTGGCTCTTTAAAAGTTCATTATCTTAGCCAGCATTCCTGGTGGAAGTAGTGGGAATAATTGTAGAGGGTACACAAAAAGCTGGAGAAACTCAGCGGGTGCAGCAGCATCTAAGGAGCGAAGGAGATAGGCGACGTTTCGGGTCGAGACCCTTCTTCAGACTGTAGAGCTTGTGTTTCACAGACCTTGTGAAAATAAACTACTGTAAATGACCAAAACCCAGGCAAGCAGGAGTCATATTTCCCCCTCCCCATTATTTTGCAATTACAGAATATATTTAGGGATTTGTCACTCCATTCCCCCCCCGGGTGGTACATAAGGAGCTAAAGTGCTTCGCGGCTGAAGAGGAAAAAAATGGGAATAATTGGTATTTTTGTGTAAATGAACTGTGCAATTGTACACAATTCCAGAGCCGGAAGTGAAATACTGTATATTCTTAAAGTCTGCTCGGTCCATTGTGATTCTGAGGCACAGAGGCGAGGAACGCCTGAAGTTTCATCCTTGAATTAGCAGTCTAAATGGAGAACTAACTAATGCGCCACTACAACTGGCATGTAAGCTGGAAGAGGAAAGCTTAAGTGTGTTTCCTGCTTTAGATCGCCACGGGCGCTGCAACAGATTGCTGCCTTACAGCGCCAGAGACCCGGGTTCGATCCTGACTATGGGAAGTGTCTGTACGGAGATTTACCTTTTCCCCGTGGCCTGCATAGGTTATCCCCTGGAGCTTCCCTTTCCTCTCACACTCCAAAGATGTACAGGTTGGTAGGCAAATTGGCTTGGTAAAATTATAAATTGTTCCTAGTATGTGTGGGGATAGTGTTAAGGGCCTGTCCCACTTTCACGAGGTAATTCACAAATTCTCCCGAGTTTTCCCCTTGATTCAAACTCGCAGAATGTTCGTAACGAGTCCGTAGGAGGTCGTAGGAGTTCGTAGATATATTGTAGTGGCTCGTTATGCCAGCCGTAGGTACTGGTGGCATCAGGCAAGTCGGGACGTTTCTTCCAGCCTGATAAAAAATGTCCACGAGTAAAAAATGTCCGGGATGAAAAAAATTGTAACTTTTTACTCGTAAGGAGGGCATCGAAATAGTCGTGGGAATTCGTAGACATACTCGTAGGAGTTCGTAGGAGTTTGTGAACATAGGATTTCGTGGAAGTTTGTGAACATAGGATTTCGTAGATTACCACAATCTTTTTTTTTAGGTCCTTTAAACTCGGCAGAGGTTTTGAATTAAGTCGTGAAAGTGGGACGAGTCCAGGGATCGCTGGTTGGTGTGGACTCGGTGGGCCGAAGGGACTCTTGTATCTCTGAGCTAGACTAAATTAAAACTAAGTACATAGTCCAGTGATTCCTGCTACTGAGGGTATGTTGGGTGGTGCACGGGATCATTAAAGGCTGCAACATCCCCTCTCCTGCAGAGTGTAAGTTGCCATCTGTCACCGTAAAACTTGCGGGTGAAGAATAATAGCCTCTTGTGTTACACAACTGCAACTAGCAACAGTCAAAAGTATTCATGGCAGGAGAGGAGAGAAGGGAAACAAACTGAGAATATATAGATATGTATGTTACACAGTGTTGGTCGTATCCTTGCCAACCTCCTCTGACCTTGGGTCATGATCATTATTCAGTGCCAACTCTAGACATGAGCCACTGCAGAACAGTAGGTCGATTTGAATGCCTCATGTCACAACACCAAACGATGCCACCTCCTGAAAATCGCATTCGGAAACCAAAACTGAAGTGATGCCATGCATGGGAAATCTATATTTAACGTGTTAATTCCTCCTCAGAAGCAGTAAATACTTTCAATTGTGTAGGAAGGAACTGCAGATGCTGGTATACACCAAAGATGGACACAAAAAGCTGGAGTAACTCAGCGGGACAGGCAGCACCTCAGGAGAGCAGGAATAGGTGACCGTTAAAGGGTCGAGACTCTTCTTCAGACTTTCAATTGTCAGAAGGCCAGATTGTTTGGGTCTCCAGCTAGTTATTTGTGTGATTTTAGGCTTTGTTCATCCAGTAAATATTTAAAGTATTTGCTCTTTCAATCCCATTCACAGTCAGAACCGGGAAATAGGTTTCCTTTATTCTGTTGTTCGGGGTGTTAAGTCTGCAATCTCCTTTTGGGGAGTTATTTTTAGTGCGTGAGTTCATACGCTTCTGAGAAATTGTTGGCCTTTCTTAAAACCCGGTACATGCAGAGGAGATGAATTGTTTTGCGTTCAGATATCATCTAAGGATTTGTGGGCTGACCTCCCCCAAGGCGTCTTGTATTGACGCAAGAAACATGGGATGTTGGGACTGGCGATACTGCCTGACCCTCTGCAGCAGTGCACGGCAGGAAGCAGCTAATACGCAGTCTGGTGGAGCAGACGTTACAACCAAGGATGCCAGGAACACTCAGCAGCAGAGAGCAATTAGAAAAAGTAGGATCAGTCACTATCCCTTGAATTAACCCTTACTAGTTTCACATCCATTTAGCCCAGAACCTCAATTCCTCAAGGCCTGGATAGAGTGGATGCGCAAAGGATGTTCATAAGTTGCAGGAGCAAAACTAGGCCATTCGGCCCTCCATTTAATCATAGCCGATCTATCTTTCCCTCTCAACCCCATTCGCCTGCCTTCTCCCCATATCCCCTGACACCCGTACTAATCAGGAATTTGTCAATCTCCGTCTTAAAAATATCCTTTGACTTTCCCACTAGCGGAAACTTACCGAATAGGGAAAGGTCTGGATAGAGTGGATGTGAAAAGGATGTTTCCATTAGTGGGAGAGTCTAGGACCAGAGACCATAGCCTCAGAATAAAAGGATGTGATGAGGAGGAATTTGTTTTTGCCAGAGGGTGGTGAATCTGTGAAATTCATTGCCACAGAAACCTGTGGGGGCCGTCAATGGGTATTTTTAAGGCAGGGATTAACAGTCTTGATTAGTAAGGGTGTCAGGGGCTATGGGGAGAAGGCAGGAGAATGGGATTGAGAGGGAAAGATAGGTCAGCTATATTTGAATGGATTCTTCTTCTCCTATGACTAATGAACTTATGAACGCTGAGTGATTCTAAAGGAAACATGTTTGGCATATTACTCACATCGCCACACCATGTATCTCATGTGCATTGGTGTTCTAGTTGGGAACAACCGCTGCATTTTTCAGGCACCTTACTACAGACGTTGAAACTGACCCTCCAGTACTGAGTGAGGATGGGCTATTCCGAGCTCTGTTATGGGAAGAGATCACCAGATGGACAGACAAAAAGATTCAAGGATGTGATCACATCCTTTCTGAAATAATGCAACCTTCCCGCACTCTCCCAGGAATCCCTGGAGCATGGCTGTTCCCAATGAAGTAGGAGCATTTGCAACAGTGTTAAGAACCTTGAGTGCTTGACATGGGGGTATACAGAAGCCCACTGTTCATGGCAGCAGTAGAGGCCCAACCCACAAACTATACACCTGCTCATCCCATCTGGCACCTCCTACCCCATGTGGGGTAGACTCTGAGGGGTCTCATCAGTCAGTCTCTTCAGAACCCCCGGAACGAGAGTAGAAGCGGGTCATCTTCAATCCTTGGGTGCTGTCTGTGTGGAATTTTCACGTTCTCCATGTGACCGTGTGGGTTTCCTCTGGGCACTCCGGCTTCCTCCCACATCCGAAGGACATGCGATTCTGCAGGTTAACTGGCCTCTGTCAATTGCCCCTAGTGTGTCGGGAAAGTAGGATGATGTTGAACTGGTGTGAACGGGCGATGAATGGTCGGCATGGACTCAATGGGCCAAAGGGCCTGTACTTAGAGAAAAACTGAAATCCAAAGGCACAGCTTAAGAAGACAAAGGGAGACTGCCGAGTTCAGCCGCGACGTTTACAGAGCCTCAATCTGCTGTCTCAATAGGACATGAAAGTTGGCATTAATTCAAGAACAGGAGACTATCCCTGGCCTTCTGACCAATATAAGTCCCTCGCTCAACATTCCTAAATGGCACGATTGGGTCAATAGCTCATAATTGATGTTCAGAGCTTGCTGAACATGAATTAACTGTAGTTATCCCACATTGCACTTATAACTACTCTTCAAAGGGACATCATTGGATAAACAACATTTTTGAACATCCTAAAAAGGACTTAAAAGAGATTAGACAAGTCCATTTCCATGCTTTGTCCAACATCACACATGCATATTGGAATAGACAGGGATTGATTCAGGATAGCCAGCACAATATTGTGATTGTGTCTCACAAAATTGATTGTGTTTTGAAGAAGGTCTTGGGCCTAGACGTAATCCATACGCAAGATCTTTGACAAGGTTCCACATGGTAGGGTGTTCTGGAAGATTAAGGGAGAACAAGGAAGGAAGAGACAAGGACTTTAAGACTTTTGCCTTCCATCACAGTGAGGAGGTGTCCGGTAGACTCACTGTGGTGGATGTTAAACTGTGTTCATTGTGTGTTCTGTCATTTTATTCTCTGTCATGTCTGTAAGGTACGTAATTTTGTACAAACTAAAAGTTTGAATGACAATAAAGGATACTTTACTGTACTTTAATATCACATGGGATCCAGGGAGTGCTAGCTAATTGGCTTCATGGTAGGAAGGAGAAGGTGGTAATGGAGTTTGTTTTTCAGACAGAAAGCCTGTGACCAGTGGTGTACCACAGGGTTTGGTGCTGGGCCCATCACTGTTTGTGGTTTATATCAATGACTTGGATGATAATCTACAAGGCATGATTTAGTTAGCTAGCTAGCAGATGACACTAAAATAGCTGTTATTGTACACCATGTGGATGGTTATCAAGAATTACAGCCAGATCTTGAACTACTGGGCAAATGAACCAAGGAATGGCAAGCGGAGTTTAACTTAGATAATTGCAAGGAGATGTATTTTGGGAAGTCAAACCAGAGCATGACCTTCACAATGAAGTGTTGGGCCCTGGGGAGTGTTGGCGAGCAAAGGGATCGAGAAGTACAAGCACATAGTTCCCTGAAAGTAGCATTGCGAGTCGTTGGGCTTTGTCACGCTGGCCTTCAGCATTGATACTGAGTATAGAAGTTAGGACATTATGTTAAAGTTGTGTTAGTCATTGGTGAGATCACAATTGGAGTGTTGTATTCATTTTTGGTCACCCAGCTATAGGAAAAATGCTACTGAACAGGAAAGAGTGTAGTGAAGATTTACTAGCGAAGCTAGGAGTTTATTCATAGAGTCATCGAGTTACACAGCCCAGAAACAGACCCATCAGTCCACCTTATCCATGCCGACCAAGTTACCGTTCCTGGCTTGTCCATTTGTCTGCATTTGCTTCAATGCCCTGTAAACCCTTTCATATCTGTCCTTTGTTAGAGAGTACTAGGCTGAGGGGTGATCTTATATAGCATCATGAATAGAGAGGGTAAATACACAAGGTCTTTCTCCCAGGATAGGAGCATCAAGAATGAGAGGACACAATTCTAAGGTGAGAGGTGAAAGATTCAATAGGAACGTGAGGGGCATTTTTTTTCATACAGAGGGTTCCAGGTGTAGCTAACTAATCAGGGTGCGTGGAACAAGCTGCCAGAGAAATGTGTGGGAAGGAACTGCAGATCCTGGTTTCCATGGAAGATAGACACAAAGTGCTGGTGTAACTCAGCGGGACAGGCGGCATCTCTGGAGAGAAGGAATGGGTGACACTTTGGGTCAAACCCTTCTTCAGAATGTCTTCAGATTGTCCGAAGAAGGGTCTCAACCCGAAGCATCGCCCATTCCTTCTCTCCAGAGATGCTGCCTGTCCCTTTGAGTTGCTCCAGCATTTTGTGTCTATCCAAGCTGCCAGTGAAAGTAGTTTAAACAACATTTAAAATATATTTGGACAGGTACAAGGATAGGAAACTTTTTAATTCAGTTTAGTTTATTGTCACGTGTACCGAGGTACAGTGAAATGCTTTTGCTGCATGCTAACCAGTCAGCAGAAAGACAAGACATGATTACATTTGAGCCATTTAGAGGGATATGAGTCAAACGTCGGTGAATGGAACTAATGTAGATGGAGCATCTTGGTCAGCACGGACGAGTTGGGCAGTCGGACCTGTTTCCATGCTGGATGACTCTGGCTCTGTCTCTGTGGCATCTGGCTGGATGGAAGAGACATGAGATGCTACTGTTTCCTGATGTCTGTTCTGGAGTCCTCTTTGAGAAATAGCAACATTATCTGTACCCTGGTGTGTTACCCATTTGATGAAAAAGAGCCTTTCATTTCTTTGGTGTGAACTGATGTGTTTCCATCTCTCTTGAGAATCGATACAGAAGGCCCCATTGCTGTGGTTATATCGGTGCTCACTGTTGCCATGGAAACAAGCATGGATGTGTTATGGTAGAAAATGTCACTTATACAGGGGGTACAGTTTTCCAACCCATATAAATATACAGTAACTTGTAAATGTTTAAAAATAATGTCAATGTAAAATACTCCTTGGATCTAAAATATTCCTTTATTTTACGTCAGTAGACAATATCCATCAGAGAAGTAGCTGTTACAGTGCTTGTTCAGGGGGAAGCACCGTCATTTAACCTGCAATTTACTAATGATAAAAAATGTATGTGGAATTGGGAACGGCAGTGCAGTATGTCATTATTTCTTAGAAGGGCAGTGGAAAGATTACACAGTAGGAGAAAGTTCCTTCTGGCCAGCTTTCCAAATCAAAGCATTCAAAACTCCCTATCACGGCCTTATCATCAATACCGGTTGCAGTCACCTCTCAACTAAGGAGCAGGCGGGCATTGCATTGTGAATCACATGCAATTATTTATCACATCAACAAGAGGCTGAGTCACTAAAGCCAAATTGTGAACTTTGCTTGATGGAAATAAAACACAACTAATTAAACAATGACAACAAGCAAAGTGTTGATATTGGTAATCTGCAACAACAACAAAAAATCCTGGAAATCAGTTTAGTACCTGTGATTAGAAGGTAAGCTTGTTAAGCAAAAAAACCTGCTGACTAAATGAAGGGCAGCACGGTGACACAGCGGTAGAGTTGCTGCCTTATAGTGCCAGAGACCCGGTTCAATCCTCACCTCAGGTGCTGTCTGTTTGCACTTTCTCCCCGTGACCGTGTGGGTTTGCCCCGGGTGCTCCGGTTTCCTCCCACACTCCAAAGATGTGCAAGTTTGTTGGTTATTTGGCTTTAGTAAAAAAAAATGTAAATTATCCCTAGTGTGTAGGATGGTGCTAGTGTATGGGGAATTGCTGATTGGTGTGGACACGGTGAGCTGAAAGGCCTGATTCCACGATGTATCTCTAAACTAAATGCTCATTGATTTAAGCAGGGAAATGGAGCCCAATCCAGCCCAATTACTCCCTGCTGGGAGTTTAGAGATTTAGTCTTCGTTCGGGGCTTTATGCATCATGGGAGGCCAGTTCAGGCTGACTGAACAATTATTTTTGCAATGTGGGTTTTTATGCGTGAGATTCCAGAATGGAGGGCCAACATTTGTTGTATTTCTGATGAAACTCATCAATCTGAAATGCTAATTCCATTTCTGTCACCACAGATGCTGTTTGCCCTGCTGAATGTATCCATAATTTTCTGTATTTATTTCAGATGTCCACCATTTACTGCCAGGATGTGTCACACAGTTATCGTTTCTGGATCGGTTTATACAGCGTCTTGGCATAAATATATATGTTTGGAGATGTCAAGCGTAAATAGGCTTTCGTCCAAGTAAATCTTGGCTGCGTTAATTTACTCTCTTTGTCTTTCTTTTGCTATCATGAGGAATGAATTTCAGTGTCAGATGAAGATAATTGAAGTGAACTGTTGCAGTGAAGAATGGATCAGCACCACCAATGGAAAAGTGAATTACATTTGTTTACTCCCCATGGGATGGAGAGAGGGTAAATGTCGCTCTCCATCCATGGAATGTAAAGGGGACACAATAAACAACAATGTAGACACAAGGAACTGCAAATGCTTGCTTTATGAAAAAAAGTGCTGGACTAACTCAGTGGGTCAGGCAGCATTTCTGGAGACCATGTCTCAGTATAAAGAAGGCCCCCGACCCAAAACGTCATCTATCCATGTCCTCCAGAGATGCTGAGTTACTCCAGTACCTTGTGCCTTTTCGCAATGGAGAACAATCCCTGTGGCTAAACTCTTCACATCGACCTTTCTTTCAGACGCCTTAGCTGAAATTCTGTCAATAAGGGACTAAACTCTCTCTAAATACCCTTTAGTGCAGTGTATCTTCCCACTATATGTTCAGAAATAAACAAATTCACAAGCATGACCATTCCTATAAAATCTGGATCAGAATGGTGATCAATGTAAACGTTAGGGAACTGCGTGTCTTGGAGTTTGTTTGAACTTTTGCAAAAATATGAACATTGTCAAGATGAATTAAATACTGCTAATATTCACAAGAGAGATAGTCTGAGTGTCTCCAATGAGGTAGATAGTACCTCAGGACTACTCTATAGTTGTAGACAGGATTGTTCAGTTGCCTGATAACAGCTTGGAAGAAACTATCCCTGAATCTGGAGGTAGACAAAAAGGCTGGAGAAACTCAGCGGGTGAGGCAGCATCTATGGATCGAAGGAAATAAGCGACGTTTTGGGTTGAGACCCTTCTTCAGACTGATGTGGGAGTGGGGGGGACGGGAAGAAGAAAGGAAGAGGCGGAGACAAGACGCTTTGACTCCCCCCCTGACTCCATCCAAGGACCCAAGCAGTCTTTCCAGGTGCGACAGAGGTTCACCTGCACCTCCTCCAACCTCATCTATTGCATTCGCTGCTCCTCCAATTTATGGTGGGCCTCACTCTGGCCATGGAGGAGGCCCAGGACAGAAAGGTAGGATTCGGAATGGGAGGGGGAGTTGAAGTGCTGAGCCACTGGGAGATCCGGTTGGTTATTGCGAACCGAGCGGAGGTGTTGGGCGAAGCAATCGCCAAGCCTACGCTTCGTCTCACCGATGTAGAGCAGCTGACATCTAGAGCAGCGGATGCAATAGATGAGGTTGGAGGAGGTGCAGGTGAACCTCTGCCGCACCTGGAAAGACTGCTTGGGCCCTTGAATGGAGTCAAGGGGGGAGGTAAAGCGACAAGTGTAGCATTTCCTGCGATTGCGAGGGAAAGTGCCAGGAGAGGGGGTGGTTTGGGTGGGAAGGGACGAATTCACCAGGGAGCGGTCTCTGCGGAAAACCAAAAGGGGGGGAGATGGGAAGATGTGGCCAGTGGTGGGATCCCGTTGGAGGTGGCGAAAATGTTGGAGAATTATTTGTCATATGTGACGGCTGATAGGGTGGAAGGTGAGGACAAGGGGGACTCTTCCCTTGTTATATGGTGGGGGGTGGGGTGTGAGGGCAGAGTTACGGGGTATAGAAGAGACCCTGATGAAGGCCTCATATACAGTAGAAGAGGGGAACCCCCGTTCCCCTGAAGAATGAGGACATCCCCTGAAGGAACCCTCTGAAGAATGAGGACATCTCCGATGCCCTGGTTTGGAACACCTCATCCTGGGTGCAGATGCGGCGCAGACGGAGGTAGCGGATGGAGTCCTTACAGGAAGCAGGGTGGGAAGAAGTGTAGTCCAGATAGCCGTGGGAGTCAGTGGGTTTATAGTAGAAATCTGGAGGTGTGCGTTTTCACACCTCTGCACCTCTTTCCCGATGGGAGATGGGAGAAGAGGGAGTGACCAGGGTGAGACTGATCCTTGGTTGTGCTGGTCACCCTGCCGTTGGCGTTACGAGTCTCTAAGAGACGTCCCAAGCTCCGACGTACCCGCTACGTACATTCTACGTGCTTACCACGAGTTTGATTTTTTTTTTTAAACTCGGGCGAGCTCTTGGGTAAACTCGTATAGTGGGGCAGGCCCTTTACAGCGCCAGAGACCCAGGTTCAGTCATGACTACGGGTGCTGTCTGTACGGAGTTTGTACGTTCTCCCCATGACAGTGTGGGTTTTCTCCGGTGCCTCCCACACACCAAAGATGTACAGGTTTGTAGGTTAATTGGCTTTGGTAAAAATTCTAAATTGTCGCTAGTGTGTAGGATAGTGCTAGTGTAACGGGGATCGCTGGTCGGTCGATGAGCCTCTAAATCTCTAAACTAAACTAAACATAAATCTCCATCATGGCAGAAATAAATTCGGAAATAAAAACAGTAAAAACTGCTGAAAAAGCATCATTGTGCTTCAGGGAATGCAACCTGTTATTTTTATTTTGCAGTCTGTATCGTTGACTGCAGTTCCACACCAGTTCAACACCAGCATGTCTTAAACAATTCAATGTTCTTACCTGTGCTCAGAAATGATCACAGAGTCATATAACATAGGAACAAGCTGTTCAGGAAACAAAGTCCACCTCGATATCTGCCATCCACTTACACCTATCCCACATTAAAGCCATTAGATTCTTGTTGTATTCCCAGCAATCTCCTCCATTACCGCTCACCTACCCACCCAGGGGCGATTTAAGTGGCCAATGAACCAACCTGTCCTACATCTTTGTGATGTGGGAGGAAACCAGAGCAGCTGGTGGAAACCAATGCAGTCACAGGGAATTCATGCAAATTCCACACAGATACCCATGCTGCTAACACTGAGAGGCAGCAACTGTGCCAAGTGTGCAACCGTGCTACCCCTCTGCTCATGAGGTCCTGGAGGTGCAGGTAATAACTGCCAGTGGTGCCCATATTGCCAGTGGAGCTGCATTGCCAGTGCTGCTGCATTGCCAGTGGTGCCCATATTGCCAGTGGAGCTGCATTGCCAGTGGAGCTGCATTGCCAGTGGTGCTGCATTGCCAGTGGAGGAGCTGCATTGCCAGTGATGCTGCATTGCCAGTGGAGGAGCTGCATTGCCAGTGGATGGGGCTGCCTTGCCAGTGGAGCTGCATTGCCAGTGGACCTGCATTGCCAGTGGTGCTGTGTTGCCAGTGGTGCTGCATTACCAGTGGAGGAGCTACATTGCCCATGGTGCTGCATTGCCAGTGGATGGGGCTGCATTGCCAGTGGAGCTGCATTGCCAGTGGAGCTGCATTGCCAGTGGAGGAGCTGCATTGCCAGTGGAGGTGCTGCATTGCCAGTGGAGGAGCTGCATTGCCAGTGGGGCCCGCATTCCAAGAATGACATTTAAAAAATGACAAACAAAACAAATTATAAACCTCCTGACACGGGTCAGGGTTCACTTGGCAATGGTTACGTTGGGGTTGGAGTTGAGATTTTATTTTATACCTGAGCAAACTATTCAGATCAGAGTTCCAAAGGCATTTCTCTTTCCTGAGCCTGCTGAATCTTTGGAGCTCCATGGAGGATCAGTCACTGATTATGTTCAAGGTGGAATGCAGCCCCTCCACTGGCAATACAGCACCACTGGCAATGCAGCACCACTGGCATTGCAGCTCCACTGCCTTTGTAACTCCACTGGCAATATTGTTAATAAACCCGGGGTTTATGGGGTTAGTGCAGGAAAGTGACTCTGCGGTACAAGATCAGCTGTGATCTTGTGCAATCGATAGACCCTTCTGCCCATCAGGTTTGTGCAACCACCCATTTACACTAATCCTTCATTAATCCGATTTTTGTATTCTCCCCACATTCCCATCAACTCCCCCAAGATTCTACCATTCGCCTGCACACCAGGGACAATTTTCAGAAGCCAGTTAACTGGCCAACCCACATGTCTTTGGGACCTGGGAGGAAACCGGAGCACCCAGAGGAAACCCACACAATCACGGTGAGAACATAGACATTCCACACAGAAAGGATATGACAGGATTGTACCCAGGTCTTTGGCCGTGTGAGGCAGAGAGCTGCATCTCTGGCCGTGTGGTCAATGGTGGAGCAGGCAGGACGGACTGAATGGCCTACTCATGCTTCTCCTTCCTACGTCCTTATTGCGTTCGTATCTACCTTTCTGTTGGTGTAACATCAAGCAGCAAGGGGACTTGTTGGGGATTTCCCTTTATTGTTAAAAACCAGGAAAAAATTGAGAGAAAATATGAAAGGAGGGAAAGTTGGGTTGCAACAAAGGTTTATAATTAACTGCCAGCAGTGTAAGGGTCCATCACTACTAACCTGACTAGCTGCCATGCCTCTGAAATCACCTGAATGCCATGTTCTTCAAGGTGACATTAGACATGAATTCCCTTCAAACCCCCCCCCCCCGATCACCACTCACCCCATCTCCTATGTATGTGCCATTGTGATCAACATTGGCTAAACGTTTATTTGCGGCTGCTTTCTTGTTCACGTCCTCAAAGAGGTTTCCGCAGAATCCAGCCCTTGGAAATGATGCGATACACAGTCACTAGATAACCTATCAGTCGCTGTGTGAAAACAATTCCTCTATTATGTTTGGCTGATTAGTCTCCAGTGAGGTCACTCTAGTTAAACTCCAAACACCAGTCATACAGCTCGTTGGCAGGAAGGGAAAACAGTGATTCATCAATAGTGTTGCATGGCACTGGAGAATGGAGCCGATGGTACCTCACAGCGCGTCAGTCAAGAGAAGATAGAATCGCACAAGTAGTCTTTGGTTTTTAAAGATACAGCATGGAAACAGGCCCAACAGCCCTTCAAGTCCACGCCGGCCAGTGACCACCCATTCACTAGCTTAGATTTTCAGTTGCGTTTTAGAGAGACAGCAAGGGAACAGACCGTTCGGCCCACCAAGCCAGCAGCGACCAGCAATTCCCGTGCACTAACACTATTCTACACACACTAGGGACAATTCAGAATTTTTCCAAGCCAATTAACTGACAAATCTGTACGTCTTTGGAGTGTGGGAGATAACTGGAGCACCCGGAGTCTCAGGGAGAAAGTGCAGATAGCACCCGTGGTCAGGATCGAACCTGGGTCTCTGGCGCTGTGAGGCAGCAACTCTACCATAACTGCCACTGTGCCACTTTGACCCCAGCAGCCGTCGTGTTTTTGGTATTGTAACAATATTTATTTTGTATGTAAATTGTTGGATTGCCACTGCTTAAAAATGATTATTTTCATCACAAATAAAAAACAACAGACTTGAACAATTCTATTCTGCATAATATTGTTTAGCCAAGTCGCGTGTGGTGCTCTCTTATTTTTAGCCTTTCACGTGAAATGTTGAAGCAGTAACTTCAAAGTGCAATTCCGTGAAATGCATCAGCACACACAGGAGCAAGGAAAGATCTACTCGGACTAGACCCGGACCTGGCAGTGGCAAAAAGCTTGACATGCCACAGGTACTCAGCAGATCGGGTGGCATCTATGAAGGGAGAAACCGTCAGCGTCTTGGGATAAATCCCGTTCTGACGATGTTGTGAAGTTTTCTTCAAGCGGAATAAAAACAATGTGTGAACATAGAGACTGGTGGAAGATAAACCTTATTCGCATATGTTTTAGCGAAAAGATGAAACAAACCAGGGTGCAGTAAATATTACACGTACGAAAGGAAGGATCTTGCTTTTGCATGACATGTTTTTTTTCATCTCAATACACCCCAAAGTGATTTGAAGCAAATAAAGCTTACTAAGTGTACACAAAAAGCTGGAGAAACTCAGCGGGTGCAGCAGCATCTAAGGAGCGAAGGAGATAGGCAACGTTTCGGGTCGAGACCCTTCTACAGACTGGTCAGGATCAGGGAAACGAGAGATATAGACGGTGATTTGAAGCAAATAAAGCTTACTAAGTGTGTCCCTACTATAAACTAATAAAATAGGTCATCGGGAAGGATGGAGCACACTACAAAAGGAGATACACAATGAAACACAAAAAAACAGGAATACTTATTTAGATTATCTTTCACCCTTTAAAACAGTGACCCTTGAACAATGTAGTGAGATGAGATTGGTGTATTCCCAATCAGTTTCCACCAATGCATGGGCAGATGGTGTAAATGGGAACGATCAAGTCATTGGATTAGTGAGCAGGACCTAATTGGACTCACTGTAATGGACGATAATAATTATCTAAGACCAAGTAGAGTTCTTAGAACAGAACTCAATAGAGCACAGGATATATTCCCCGACAGAGACAGTGCACACTCTCTCTGTACAACTGGCCCCACTGTCTCTGTACACTGGCCCCACTGTCTCTGTACACTGGCCCCACTCTGTACACTGGCCCCACTCTCTCTGTACACGGGTACCAATCTATGTACACTGTACACTGACTCTGTACAGAGACCTGAGCTCCCTGTACATTGACCCCATTCTCTCTGTGCACTGACCCCACCATCAGTACATTTTAAACCTTTAAACTTTAATCTTTGCCCCTCCCACCTTAATGCTGTGCCCTCTAGTCTTTAGCATTTCAAAAAAAAGGTTCTGTGTCTAGCTTATCTATGCCTCTCATAATTATATATACTTCTATCAGTTCTCCTTTCAACCTTTGACTTTCTAGAGAAAACATCCTTCAATATCGTAATATGGCCATTTGCGATAATATTGCACCTTTCATGACTTAATGGTGGCTTGTCAGAGACAAGTGAGATAAGTTCATAGGTGCAGAAGTAGGCCATTCGGCCCATCGAGTCTACTTCGCCATTCAATCATGGTTACATTTCAGTCTTGTCTTTGCTACCCACCTATCGAGCAGAACCAAAGATTCCACAGAATTATTGGTGGATTATGGGCCTGTCCCACTTAGGCAACTTTTTAGGCGACTGCAGGTGATTATGCAGTCGTCAAATGGTCGCCACATGGTCGCGGGTGGTTGCCAGGGAGTCGCCTTCATGGTCGCGAGGCGTTCCCACATTCTGGGAATTAGTCGCGGCCTCATTATGGTCGCCGCAAATTTTTCAACATGTTGAAAACTTAGCGGCGACTAGAATGAAGCCGCCATGGATAGTAGCGAGAATTCTCGAGCCGTAGGTGGGTCGCCAGGAGGTCCTGGTGGGTTGCCAGGAGGCCGATGGTTCTCGCAGGTTGTAGCCGGTGCTGACCGGTGAATTTCATTGTGTATCTCTGGTTTCTTAAAGGTTGTCTCCACTCCTTCTCCCCCCTTCTCCCCCCTTCCCCCCCCCCCCCCTTTAAAGGACTTACCGTACACTGTGCTTTAGTCGTCTTAATTACAGCGCCAACCTTCCTGTTCATCGCGGTACCACCTTGGCTTTGCACCGTGTGAATTTCACTCAGACAGCGCTCCCCCCGCTTGCCCTGTCCCCCTCCTGCATTACGGGCTGGTGATGGATGCGATGTGTGTTTGTTCCACTCTGTCAGTCGCCAATCCAGTTGCTGGTTTTATCAGGCAGCTTTACAGTCGCCCGCAGTCGCTTAAAAAATCGCCTAAGTGGGACAGGCCCATTAGTAGCAGAATTATCTTCAAAGCTTTTGCCAAAACTTATTTCTCAACCAACACTGTGTTAAAGAAAATGTGATGACATTCCATAGCTTGATTTAGGGACCATGTTTAGTTCCTCCCACACTTCAAAGACCGACGGGTTTGCATGTTAATTGACTTCTTTAAGTTGTCCCCAGGGTGTAGGTTAGAACTAGTGTATTGTTGGACAGCATGGACTGGGTGGGCCAAAGGGCCTGTTTCCACACTGTATCTCTAAACTAGACTAGAAGGAAATTGTTTGCATGGGAACAGGACCAACAGGATTGCCCTGTTAAGAGCCACGATAGAATTGATGGGTTGAACGGCCTCCTATTCTGTGATGCTAGATTTTTTTGTTATGTTAGTGCTATCTGATTTGTGTTTGCGATACAGGGAGCAGCCCGTGACTGAAGGATACAACCCATCTCCCTCTGCAGTAGGAGGATGTGGAGGAAGGCAGGGTTGCAGTCCACTTCTGGATGTTTTTAGGGCAAACTCTAAACGGAAACGTACTTATCACTTTAATTAAACGCTGATTAAACACTGCTGGAAAAGCTTGATTTGAACAAGTTTGCCAGGCAACTCATAAACAGCCTACAGCTGCTGCAGTGACCCATTTTAGCGTTTTTTATCTGCTGCCGATTAGCGAGGCTCTTGTATAACCATGAGGTCACCACAGTGTGAGCACACATTTCCAAGACGATGACTGGGTTTTTTCCCTTTCGACACGATTCTAAATTTGGCCAGCCGGCTCCCTCACAAAAATACCAAAGGGAAAAATAATGCCGGGATGTCGTCAATGAAGGTTCCCACCCAAACTGGTGCAAGCGGCAGGGACAGGGAACTGGCGGGAGTCCCAGATACTTGTGCTGTTGTAAACTTGGAAAAGCTTTAAAAAAATGTATAAGGAAGTGGAGAGCAACTATGCTGGAATGCTGGCCTGACTCGCAACTAACTCGTCAGAACTGCTTCTCGAAAGAAGGGAAAAGTACTGTTGATGATGATGATGCTGTCGGTCACAGATGCAAAATAGGAGACACAGAAAGAAACGGAGACTTTCCTTCTGAGGGCAAAGTGGAAGTTCTGAGAAAAAGCATTGGTTGGTTTGGGGATGGATATGTGTTTAGCAGAAGTCTTATTGTAAGTAGTTCCCTTGGGCATCAGTGGAAGATGGAGAGGGGTTGCTGTGAGGGGGGGGGTATTAGCAAAGGCTGTTGTTTTGTAGAATGCCGCATTTCCTAAAAGTGCAACCGTTAGTCACCACTTGTTGTTTCCTGATAGGGTATACGACTGCAGGTGGTCAATAAAACAAGGGAGCTTTAAATAAATCCTGCCTTCCCTTTGCTCTATTTTAGTTTGCATTTCAAGTTTCCTTACCCACCAACTCTTCCACCACCACAATACCATTAGCTCCTCACTGACTGAGCGAGGTCCACAGGGGCAGAATGAACCATGCATGGTTTGTCTGTTGCCAATTAATGGCCCGTTTAATTGCCTGTTAACTAAAGGGTGGCAAGTGGCGCAGCGGCACAGTTGCTGCCTTGCAGCAGCAGAGTCCCCGCTTTGATCCTGACTGCAAGTGCTGTCCGTACTGAGTTTGAAGGCTCTGTGAGCTCATGGGTTTTCTCCGGCTGCTCCAGTTTCCTCGCACACTCTAAAGACGTGCAGGTTTGTAGGCTAATTGACCTGTAAATTGTAAGGTTTCTCTGGACAGTGGGTGATCGCTGGTCGGCACAGTCTCGATGGGATGAAGGGCCTGCTTCCACGCTGCATTGTTAAAGTCTAAAGCCTGAGCCCTTTGTGGTCTGGACTAGCACGCGATTAGACTGCGTGCATCATACTGGGCCTCAGATATCCCACACTGCAGAACTATATACACTTCCTGCCGGCAAGAGGCGAGAGTAAAGAGGCCTGACTTCTTATAGTCAAAGTGAATGATAATTCTAATGCCCTGACATCATCCAGCGAGTGGTTGGATAGCAGAGGAGAAATAAGAAATTGAACCTAAAATCCTTTAATTCTCTTATGCTTGGTTTCACATCAGAGTTGAACTTACCATTAGTCACCAAACTTGGAATGTCCAGCAGTTGTTAACTGTTCGGAAGCTCATATGACGGTTTTGCCAGAATGACTGTGTTATTTCAAAGTGCATTTGCCCCGTTCTTACATGAAATGCCCCACACAGATTAGGCATCAATCGATTGCTTGTACCGAGACTGCTCTTGAACGGCTGTAACTTGTTGCACTCGCACGTTCTGTCAAAGCAAGGCCATGCAGGTGAATTAAAATAAACACATTCCTAGAAAACCAACGCTGACGCACACTTGCGAATCCCAGAGAGAGCGCATCATTCAATAATCATTTTCCTGGTGTGGAAACAAGGAGCTGCAGATGCTGGTTAACACACAAAGGGACACAAAGTGCTGGAGTAACTCAGCGGGTCAGGCAGCATCGCTGGAGAACAAGGACAGGTGACAAAACGTCATCTATAACATGTGCTCCAGAGTTGAATGCCTGACCTGATGAGTTACTCCAGCACTTTGTGACCATTCCCATGGGATTGTAGAGTGCTTAAGGAGCCAGCCATCCCTTTCTATCTGCCATATCTTCAAGACAGCCGCCCACTTTTACACACTCTCCCATTCTTCCCCCAGTCGTTCTGTGATTCCATCTTCCCTTTGCCAAGTCTACTTCGATTACCCTTTTTAAAAAGGACTATTGGCTTAACACCCATTACCCTTCCCTGCCCTGCTGGAAAGATCACTGTGTAGAGAAAAGTTCTCCTCATCTCGGTTTTGTTTTCCTCTATTTTGGGGAAGTCCAACCGAACAAAAGAATCAATACCAAGTGTCAGTGCAGGCACACTGTGGGATGTATCATATTTTGGGCTGGGAGGGTGACTTGGGGAACTAACATAGGGCACCACAAATGCAGCTGGATGTTTCTATGGCCAGGGTTGGATGGAAGCTCTAACGCTGATCCCGCCTGTAGCAGGTTGATTAATACCTGTGGAGCTGTCTCTGCTAAAGGAGTGGTAGCAGCAGCCTGTATATTGCCCCACATGCTTCATGACTGACACTATCCCTGCCAACACCCGCACCTGGTGGAAACACATTTCAGGGAAATACCCAAAGTTAGCGCAACTATCATTTGGGAACCGAGTGAGAACCTGCCAACTATTTGGAAATAGCTGAAATGTGGCTATTATGTGGGATTTCATGCCATTACGTTTGAAATATTTGTGGCTTTCAGATTCATGTCACTGGACGTCAATGGCACAGAATATCTGGGCCAGCGCTTCCTGATCCGATTCATCTATCGGCATGCTCCTGGCACAGTCCTGTCCTTTCAGTTCCTTATTTAGTTCTTGGAGTGGGGAAGGAGATGGCTTCAGTATTCACAACTGCTGAACCTTGCCCAGGCATCCCCAGCATTGGAGAAGGTTTCTCAGATCCCTCTAAAAGCTGATCACTTGGGTATTAGTGATACGAGAGACTTCAGCAACAAAGTGCTGGGAGAGCTCGGTGGGCCAGGCAGCATCTTTGGAAGGAAATGGAAATGGCCCCAACCTGAAACATCATCTGTACATTCCCTCCACAGAGTCATACAGCATGGAAACAGACCATTCAGCCCAACTTGCCCACAATGCCCAACATGTCCCATCCACATTAGTCCCACCTACCTGCGTTTGGCCCATATCCCACTAAACCTGTCCTATCCATATATCTGTCTAATTGTTTCTTAAACGTTGCGATAGTCCTTGTGTACCACCTCTGGTAGCTCAATTCATACACCCGCCACCCTTTGTGTGAAAAAGTTACTCTTCAGGTTCCTCTTAAATCTTTCCCCCTCATCTTAAACCTATGTCCTCTGGTACTCGATTCCCATACTCTGGACAAGAGATTCTGTGCATCTACCCGATCCATTCATCTCATGATTGTGTACACCTCTATAAGATCGCCCCTCATCCTCCTGTACTCCAGGGAATAGAGTCCTAGCCTGCTCAACCTCTCCCTGCAGCTCAGGCCCTCGATTCCTGGCAACATTCTCGTAATGGATCATTACATGATGACAGATGCTGCCTCAACCGTGGAGCTCCTCCAGCACCTTGTTTTCTGCCTGGGTTTGTTTCATTCAGGGGCCCACCCAGCACAAGAGGCAGTCTGGATCCCACGTTCTCCTGGCTTGAAGGCACACTTGTTCATTGTTTCCTGGTAGATCCCAAGCGAAATTCATGGGACCTTAGGCAGGTTTGTGTTCTGAATGAAGCACAGACCTGCCTCATGGATTCATTACAGAAGCTAGGACCCAGCATATTCTGGTTCGTCCCTCATTCCCACAAACTAACCTCCCTTCCATTGACTCCACTCACACCTCACTCTGCCTCGGCAAGGCCACCAGCATAATCGAGTCGCACCCCGGCCACTCCCTCTTCTCCCCTCTCCCATCGGGCAAAAGGTATAGAAGTGTGAAAACGCACACCACCAGATTCAGGGACAGTTTCTTCCCAGCTGTTATTCAACAACTGAACCGTCCTCCCGACAGCTAGCGAGCAGTCCTCAGCTGCTATGTAACTCATTGTAGACTCAGAATACCTTTGATCGTGCACTAAACATTATTCACGTTATTCCCATTGTCATGTATCTGTACACTATGGATGGCTCGATTGTAATTGTGTACAGTCTTTCTGCTGACTGGATAGCACACAGCAAAAGCTTTTCACAGTGTCTCGGTGCGTGTGACAGTCAACTAAACTCAAATCTGAACTCAACTCATTGACTGGCCAGCTGCTGTATTCCCCAGTGGCAGCGTTCAATGGGTTAAATGATGAGGACTGCTTGATGTATTCCTTCGAGGATAGAAGGCTGAGAGATGACCTAATCCACAGGACACAAGCTGCCCAATCAGCAAACCTTGTGTCGATACAAAGCAGATACAAATCCACTTTTAAACTGATGGTTGGGAAGCAAGTGGTGTGGGCACAGCTAGACGACAACCCATCTGTGCAAATAGGTTGAGAACCACCGATCTCTTTGGGCGAGTTTAAAATGATTCAGATAGTCGACGGTGGGCTTACCGGGAAACGACTGCCCCTGGTGTGGAAGTCCAGGACAAGAGGAATGAGAGCAGGCAAGACATTGTCAGACAAAGGTTAGTGGAAATCGTCAAAGGTGTCGGAACGCTAGGTCAGTCGACATTTCCAAAGCTGCCTTGCCTTGGCCTACGTGAGCTTCCGGTTGCCAAACATTTTAACACCCTTTGCCATTGCCATACTGGCCTTTCAGTCCTGGGCCTCCTCCACTGTCAGAGTGAGGTAACACGCAAATTGGTGGAACAGCACCTCCTATTTCACTTGGCCAGCTTCTAATCTAGCATTATGAATATTGATGTCTCTAATTTCAAGTAACCCCGGCATTCCCTCTCTCTCTGTCCACTCCCCCACGCTAGTTGTCCCACTGTTCACATCCTTGTATCCCTACATTATCACCTCTTCCCCAGCCAACAATGGGCCATTATGAGCTCCCCCCTTCCTTGCTCATCTGTTGCCAGCCCTGCTCTGTTCTGGCCTTTTCTTACATCCAGTTCCCTCTCCTCTATTTTCATCCCGAGAAAGGATCCCCGACCCAAAACGTCACCCATCCTTTTTCTCCAGCGATGCTCCCTGATTCTCCGAGCTACTCCAGCACTCTGTGTCTATCTTCATTATTGATTTTGCATTTGCTGGGTTAAGAATAGGAATTATCAAATCAGGGTGATCAATTGTAACACAGGCAATGGTGGATGTGGTCCGAGGGACCGAATGGCCTGCTCCTCTCATGGCTGCCACAAACCCTCACTGTTATTTTAAAGAAAACAAAAAAAAAATAAAAATCTGCAGATGCTGGCAAAGCCGAAATAAAATCAGGAACATGCTGAAGAGGCTCAGCAAGTGAAACAGCACCCGTGGGGAAGGAAACCGTTAACGTTTCAGGTGGAGGACCTTTCATCAATAGCTCCGTTGCATCTCTTCCTGCAGAGGCTTCCTGCGCTGGCGAGTGAACCCATCATTGAATCACGTGTAGGAAGGAACTGCAGATGGTGCTCTACATCGAAGATAGACACACATTGCTGGAGTGACTCAGCGGGACAGGCAGCATCTCTGGGGAGAATGGAATGGGTGACATTTCTGGTCGACACCCTCCTTCTTCAGAAGGGTCTCGACCCTGAAACGCCACCCGTCCCTTCCCTCCAGAGATGCTGCCTGTCCCGCTGAGTTACCAAAGCATCGTGTGTTTGTCCTCATTGAATCGGCCTGAAGAAGGGTCCATTCCCACCCCAGGCGCTGCCTGACCCGCTGTGTGTGTGTGTGTGTGTCTTCCTCTCACTGTCACCCAGCTTGCAGGCTGGCTGGTCCCAAGTAAACATAAGCGGGAAGCAGCAGGACGGTGCCAGAGCAGAGAGTGGGGGGCAGAGGCCACAGAGGCAGCAGGGGTGGGGACCACAGACAGCGGCCACGGACAAGTTGGGTGTCGGGTGACGTTCACTCTTACAATCCCATTTCCCCTTCCCCTGCGTTACAAGTGCCTGCACTTCAAAAATACTTCAATGATTGTAAAGGGCTTTGACATCTACAGGTGGCGGACAGCACATATACATGCACTTTAATTAATTTCTTCCTTCCTTCCTTCCTCTCCGGTTTCCTTCCTCCGGCCCCTGTTTATAGCAACGCTATAAACGCCGGCTTTATTCGGGTGCAGTAGATCCCTGGCTGCAAGTAGATCCCTCCCTCCTCTGCCCCAAGGTTTGTTTCGGAGTGAGGCATGGGCAGGGGGGGGAGAGGTCGCTTGTGCTTGCGGGCGAGCTCCTTGCTTTACGCTGCCGGCTCTGTGAGCTGATCCCCGGGTCCTGTCAACTTCAAGGGGCGGGTGCATTGAAGTGCCCAGACTTGCAACAACACAACACAACACAACACCACACACACGCTCCTCACACAATGTCCCCGCCACGACTATTGGGACTGACGGCAGTTCTTTGAAGGATGCGAGTGGGGCGCAGTAGAGACACGGGGAACTGCAGATGCTGGTTTTACACAAGTGCCGGAGTAACACGCCGGGTCAGGCAGCATCTCTGGAGAAGATGGGATAGGTGATGTGTCGGTTTGGAAGCCTTCGTCAGACTGGACAAGGACCCAGACCCGAAACATAGTCTTTAAGAAGGAACTGCAGATGTTGGAAAATCGAAGAGTGCTGGAGAAACTCAGCGGGTGCAGCAGCATCTATGGAGCGAGGGAGATAGGCGACGTTTCGGGCCGAAACCCGTCTTCAGACCGAAACGTTGCCCATTTCCTTCGCTCCATATAGATGCTGCTGCACCCGCTGAGTTTCTCCAGCACTTTTGTCTACCCCCGAAACATAGTCACCTGACCGCGTTCTCCGGGGATGTTACTCAGTCTGAAGAAGGGTCTCGACCCGAAATGGTCACCCATTCCTGCTCTCCAGAGACCCGCTGAGTTACTCCAGCATTTTGTGTCTATCTTCGGTTTAAAGCAGCATCTGCAAATCCTTCCTGCACATGTTACCTGACCTGCTGAGTTACTGCATCACTCTGTGACTCTATTTTTTTTTGGATGGGGATGGGGAGATACAACCACTCAACGTTAACAGCGAGGGGATCTACTCGTTTGTAGAAGAAGGCGACGGCACTTCAAGCGTTAACGCGTCCTTCTGTACTCCCTGGCCCATTCACGTCTCGGACACAATACACAACCAGCAGCAGCCTGCTGCCTGCCGTATGCCACAGAAAGCGCTGCCCACCCTTGTGTTGCAAATGTGTGCAACGTTAGTCCAGTAATCAACAGATCTCCAACCCCCTCCCGTCCCCTGCTCAACGTTTAAAATATATGTATTTATCAGTGGAAAAATCCGACCAGTTGCAAAATGATGGGGCGAATAACTCGATGCCAAATATGTTTGAAATGAAGAGAGGGGAGTGGTAGCAATCTGTATCGCACTTCCCTGCAGGAAATCTCAATTGCAATCTCATAATGACCTCTTTCCTCTCGACCGCTTGAATTCCCCCCACTGCTACAAGGAAGGAGGGAGGGAGGGAGGGAGGGAGAAGCACGAGTCGCTTTTCCAAAACAGGTTTGAGGAAAAGGTGGCGAAGCATTGACGCGGTGATTCAGGAATGCGAGGATTCAGAAACACGCCCTCGTCGATTTCACGCATGAGCCGCGAGTATTGTGCTGCGGCCGAGTCTGACAGTCACTAGAGGGAGAGGGGGAGAGAGAGAGAGGGCAGCACAGCCGGAGAGCGGGGACACACACACACACACACACCTCCTGCAGAGATCTGCAAAACGGAGCCGGGACCATTCTCTCTCCGAGACTCGTCGCAGCAACTCGCACCAGTGAAGCAAAAAATGTACGAAACAGAAATGAAACTGAAGATCCGAGTGAGACGGATAAAAGAAGGAAGAGAAATCCGAGGTGCGGATAAAGCATGGAGCGCTTATTTCGGTATTTAAGCACCCAAAACATGTTTTTAGCACAAGTTGCAACCAGCGACTGGAGTCTGTGTTTGCATTAATTGTTTGTATTTGTTGGCGGCGTGTTATGGTTAACCCTGGGCTTTAACCTGCTTTGTGATCTCTGGTACAGAGAGGCTTTGCTGGAAGCAGAGTGAGTTTTAATGTGATCTTGTGCAGGGCAGAGTGAGAGAGAGAGAGAGAGACATGGACTGTGAACAAACAGGCTGCCTCACTGTACATGTCGGTCTGGCCGGAGTCGCGGGTCACTTTGCTCTCAAGACCTTATGGTTTAAAGTGCCCTCGTTGGCCGCCAAGTGCAGGCGGCGCTGGCCAGGGTTCAGCCCAGGCGGGTGAGAGAGAGAGAGAGAGAAATAGACACAAAATGTTGGAGTAACTCAGCGGGCCAGGCAGCATCTCCGGAGAGAAGGAATGAGAGACGGCTGCAGAGAGAGAAAAGTTAATTGAGGAAATAAGCAACGTTTCAGCTGGAAACCCAGTGCGTTGAAACCACGGGATCTGTACGACTCACATTGTACAGGGTGGCAGCTGAGAGAGGGAGCATAGTTGGTGAATGATGTAATGACTACATGCCCTGCAGAGGACACTTCATCGTGTATGAGTAACACCGTGTTAACGCTATCTCCATCAGACGTCACGCTGTTCTTTACTGCTAACAAAGGGCGATATGTTTCGTTTGTTTCTTGATTATTTACCTCAAAGCTGGTCGTGTCACCTATTGCAGAGTGGGCAGAGCACCGGGTGGCGGAGCTGGCGTCTGCATCCCTGCCTCTCTGGGGCATGTCCTGGGTGCACGGCCGCAGATTCACTGATGTCATGCCCGGGGAATGGTATTTCGATCGTAAACGCTCGCTATCTTATCCAGCCAAAGCTCGCTCCGGATGAAATTCTCCTGATGTTACTGAATTTGCCATGTGGTGGGGGTTAGAGGGAAGGGGTGGGGTGGGGGGGGGGGGGGGGGTGAGACTAGATATGCTGGACCCCAGGGAGTGAATAAGAAAGAGAGAGGGGTGGGAGGGAGGGAGGAGGGGAGGGGGGGTTAGGTCCATAACTAGGAAGCTGTGTCTGATGGAGCGTAACAAGTGGTTGAGTTATTGAGCTGGGGGTGGGGGGGGGGGGGGGGTACAGGAGAAGTACACTGTTCCCCTGAGAGTGATAGACAATGTTGCATGATGTCATCCATCTGGCTCACAGCAGCCAGCCAGCCTTGCAGCAGCCACACTCAAGTGGGATTCCTCGCGGAGCAGGATGCAGGCGTGTGAGACAAGTTTCAGACAAAGCGCTTGGAGAACACTTCTGTGCAGTTGTCATGACACGCCGCACTTTGTTGATGAAGCCCACCGCACTGCCATCTTGCAAAGACAATGCACTGCAGTGTAAAAAGTTGGTGTAAAAGAATAGTTTCAAAATATCTTCGTTTTCTTAACAATTAGAGCTGCAATTCCACTTTATTTCCACTGAATCTTCTTCCTCCTTCCTGACGGTCTTCTAGATCATTGCTCTGTTAACAAAATAATCTTCAGCCAAATCTTTTGACAGTTATTTGTTGGCCTTTTCCTCTTTGCAATCCCACGATTGATCTGCATTCATTTTGTGACCAGTCTGAAAAAATATGCAGTTAATGAGTGCCTATTGAACGTGTTGTCCCTTAGTATCCATTTGTTTACAATTTATGTAAGAAGGAACTGCAGATGCTGGTTTAAACTGAAGATAGACACAAAAAGCTGGGGTAACTCAGCGGGACAGGCAGCATCTCTGGAGAGAAGGAATGTGTGACGTTTCGGGTCGCGACCCTTCTTCAGACTGGTTAGGGTTAAGGGAAATGAGAGAGATAGACGGTGATGGGGAGAGATAAAGAACAATGAATGAAAGATGTGCAAAAAGTAATGATGATAAAGGAAACGGGCCATTGTGAGCTGTTTGTAGGGTGAAAATGAAAAGCTAGTGCGACTTGGGTGTGGGGAGGGGTCGAGAGAGAGGGAATGCCGGGGCTACCTGAAGTGAGAGAGATCAATATTCATACCACTGGGCTGTAAGCTGCCCAAGTGAAATATGAGATGCTGTTCCTCCAATTTGCATTTAACCTCACTCTGACAATGGAGGAGACCGAGGGACAGAAAGGCCTGTGTAGGAATGGGAAGGAGAATTAAAGTGTCCGGCAACCGGGAGATCAGGTTGGTTCACGCGGGCTGAGCGAAGGTGTTCCGCGAAACGATCGCCCAGTCTGCGCTTGGTCTCGCCGATGTTTAAGAGTCCACATCTTGAACAACGGATACAGTAGATGAGGTTGGAGGAGGCGCAGGTGAACCTCTGCCTAACCTGAAAGGACTGTCAGTGTCCCTGGACACAGTCAATGGAGGAGGTATAGCGTCAAGTGTTGCATCTTCTGCAGTTACAGGGGAAAGTACATGGGCAGGGGTGGTTTGGGTGGGAAGGGATGTGTTAACCAGGGAGTTGCGGAGGGAACAGTCTCTGCAGATGGCAGCAAGGGGTGGAGATGGAAAAATGTGGCTAGTGGTGGGATCCCGTTGGAGGTGGCAGAAATTTCGGAGGATTATGGGTTGTATGCAACGACTGTTGGGGTGGAAGGTAAGGACTAAGGGGACTCTGTCTCAGTTGCGACTAGGGGTAGGGGGGGCAAGGGCGGAGCTGCGGGGTACCAAATTCATGTTCCTCGTGTACAGGGACAGGCAAGATATTTGCCACGGTGCTGACATTTGATTTGCAGCTTCCCATTTTCAGTGGTCATTAATGGCAATACAGAGATCCTGTTAGTGAACTGCATTTAAAATAAACCATTCTTCCAGTAAAACCGAACCAAGGGTGTATGTGGAAGGAACACACCCACCATACATTCATCTATTTAGGGAATCATACACATTTGTAATTTGGAAACTTTGCACCCAAATTTAGACACATCCTTTATTCAGATCATTAAGCAAACAGTGGATTGCAGGCATCAGGTTTCAGATAGGGCTAGATAAGCATCAGGGTCAGATAGGTTTATGTGTGCATGTTTTTCCACATAAACCTCTGTTTCGTGATGGTCGTGAAGATAGTACAATGAGTGCTGGCGATGGTCTCTGTAGGATTAAGCTGGGGAAGGGGAGAAAGGGGACACACACTGGACACTGGTCATCTTTTGAAAGCTGTTCCACCAATCTCAGTATGTCCCAAAGCATTTCATAGACACTGATGTTTTTTTAAAGCATCATCAGTTTTACATGATCAATGGATTGGTTACTATTTCTCAGTCTTAGGAGTCGAGGGAGTTTATTGTCTTGTGTCCCAGATAGGACAATGAAATCCTTGCTTGCTGCAGCACAACAGAATATTGTAAGCATAAATACAGAACAGTTCAGTTCAATTCAATATACACATAAATAAACAGAGAAAGTGCAATAGGCTGTTACAGTTCAGAGTCTGTTTGTTGGCCGGTTTAATAGCCTGATGGCTGTGGGGAAGTAGCTGTCCCTGATCCTGGATGTACCAGTTTTCAGGCTCCTGTACCTTCTACCCGATGGCAGCGGAGAGATGAGTGCGTGGCCAGGATGGTGTGAGTCCTTGATGATGTTGGCAGCCCTTTTGAGGCAGCGACTGCGATAGATCCCTTTGATGGTGGGGAGGTGAGTGCCGATGATGGACTGGGCAGTGGTCACAACTTTCTGCATTCTTTTCCCCTCCTGGATGCTCGAGTTGCCAACCCTCTAGTCGCTCGTTTTGACCCCCACCGTGAAACATTTTGGAGGCACTCAAGATTCATGTTTGTTAGTTTTAGTGCATTTAGACCATATCAAAATAAAGCCTGTTTAACATGTCCGATTAGCAAGCAAGGTTTAAAGGTGTGAACTCCATTTTGATTTTGTATATTTGTGTGAATTCTGATCGCAGTGCAAAGGCTCTGTGAGTGTTGTGATGTGCGCGTGTGTGTGCGCATTTGTGTGTGCATGTCTGTGGGCGTGCATGGGTCTGTTTTTGCTATACATCAGCATTAATCTATCCTGACCAAAATAGCTGATCTTGTCTCTACACTCACCTCTGTCCTAAGCCCTTTAAATTCAGAATTAAATAACCACTTAATGTTTACAATTTGCTGCTGAATATTTACATTTAGGTCGAGCTGAACAGGAGAACCCTGCTGAAGGATGCAGCAAACTAAAGTGGGTGTTCAGTCAAAAATATAAAGCAACAAACGCCATTAATTGGTGACCTATCAGATTACTACATCCAGGTTAGCCAAACAGTAGGATATAATTTAAAAGCTCGCGCTCGGGCTGATTCAGTCATCTGTGTATTATGTGGGGATCTACAGAGCTTTCCAATTAAGGAGTCGAGCCGATGTTCAGACCCAGAGCGTACCCTGACCCAGCAGACGAATGATTTATGACAGGCTGTTGGAGGGAGGGCTTTGACCTGCACCTGTGCTTTGCATCATTCGTGATGTGATGTAATTGTCAAATCAAGGAGGTGATGTAATGCGGCTAAAAGAGCAGATTGGAGCGGCGTGGAGGAGGAGGAGGGGAGCAGAATGTAACACTACACTGGGTGTAGATTGTGAATGCGTAATGTTTCTGTTAAGAGAGTACATTGTACAGTTCAGATGTGTTATGTTTCTGTGCCATGTGCTAGCCTGTTGCCCTTCCCTTCGAATGACGATTAATCCACTCATTTTGAAAGGAAAGGGATTCTCAACAGCTGGTTCCTGCACTTTAACAATTAAAAGCATTTGCAGTGGGATTTGAGCTTGATATTATAAAATAAAGCGTTGCTTCTGATTCCAGGCATTATAATTATTTTCATTACAGTACCTGCTTCACTGAGCTCACCTAACATGGTGGAAGGTAGGGAGAGTACACAATGATAGGTTAACTTCAGCATATCTCAGGATACGGGGTCTCAGCTGATATTTATTGGGAAGATGCCGTTGGCTCTTTTCTCAAACCATCTATATGTGTTGGGCAAATAATTAATTCAGAGTCTGGCTGTTGTGTTCCATTGCTGTTCCCTCCACCTCCCTCCCCACCCCATCACAAAGTTGTTGCATTCTTGACAATGGAATTGGGATTTGATGCCATTAAATCCGTAACATCATCAATCACCTCCTCCACCAACTGACTGGATGGAGGCACAAAGTGCTAGAGTAACTAACCAGGTCTGGAGAACATGGATAAGTGATATTTCAGTCTGAAGAATGGTCCCGACCCAAAACGTCACCTGTCCATGTTGTCCAGAGATGCTGCCTGACCCGCTGAGTTACTCCAGCACTTTGTGCCTCTTTTTGTAATCCAGCATCTGCAGTTCCTTGTTTCTCCAACTAAAAGGCTTGGGTTTGGAGAAGAGCTCCAGGTGCGTGTCTGCATTGCTGGTTTGTTGAGTGGATCAGTGTTAGGCTTCTATTTGCATGCAACCATTCATTCAGCAGGCAGGGCAGGGTGAGTGAGCTCATGGCTCCTTCACTGATTTTCCACCAGCAATGTGATCAATGGTAACTCTTGTGTCTCAAGCATACCACTGTCCTGGCTGCTGTTTATACTCATCCAGTTAGTCTCCCTTCACTTTCCCCTCTTGGTTGGCAGGGACAGTGTGGGCTCTATGTTTGCATATAGAACACAAAACATGCCCTTTGGCCCATACCATCAACACCCATCCTCAGACTCCCATCTATACTTATCTCAATTATCAGTATTTGCCAGCACGGTGGCACTGCGGTAGAGTTGCTGCCTTACAGCGCTCGGGACCCTAGTTCGATCCTGACTACGGGTGCTGTCTGTACGGAGTTTGTACTTTCCTTGACCTGTGGGGTTTTCCCAGGTGCTCCGGATTCCCCCCACACTCCGAAGATGTTCAGCTTTGTAGGTTAATTGGCTTTGGTAAAATTGTAAATTGTCCTTAGTGTGTGTAGGAGATTGTAAGTACGAGGGGATCACTGGCCAGCACGGACTCGGTGGGCAGAAGGGCCTGTTTTCATGCTGCATCTCTAAACTAAACTAAAACATTTAGATCCATACCCTTCAATGCCTTGGTAATTCAAGATACTTTGTAAGTATTGTACATATTCAGGTTGTTAATTCCAAACCAGATCGCCCTTAGGTTTTTGAACAAATTTAATTTGACCCAAAAAGGATGTCTGTTACTTCCTGACTTCTTTTTTTAAAGAAGGATTTCAATGCAAAATGTCACCTATTCCTTTTCTCCAGTGATGCTGTCTGACCAGCTGAGTTACTCCAGCCTTTAATGACCATCTTCCTTTTTTTTAAAATTTGTCTTGCAAGCGGCCAGGTTTTAAGATGGCTTTTCATTTGTACAGGTATACTCAACTCACTATTGAAACGATCGCAGTGTCACCAAGGATCAAATGCGTCCGAAAGGATGTGAGGGCAAATACTCTTTGGTTTTTCATTCATGTGCAAGGGGCAGAGGCGCCACACGGAGGGCCGAGGGCTGGCTGTGGTAATTAGTAAAAGTAAAAGATCTTTTCTCGGAACAAGTGAGGAGAGGCTGCTGAGGTGACAGCTGTTAAGATCAGACCAATTTTCCGCTTCATCTCCCCTAGGGCCTGTGAGGCCATATTAAGGCCCCGAGCAATGCGCCAGCAACCACAGTAATCATTAGCAGGCCGATAAATTATGTGGGATAACAGTGAGTCTGGCCAACCTCTTGATGCTAAAGGTTCTGTCCCAGCTTTATTTTTGTCTCTTCTTTTCACTTCCTGCATGGACCAGTCGGCAGGTTTGCACGGAGGAGCTGGATCTCTGGGCCTGAGCGTTTGAAAACCTCTGCTGCCCCCATCCTGCCTTGCACACCGTCCGTTTAACTGTGGCTATGGCTGGTGTTGACAGCACGGAAAAGTTGGCATGCCTCATTTCGTGGTTGTCACTGTTGTTTAACCTCTGCTTGCTGCGCGCACCATCCCTTCGTAAGGTCAGGGGTTTTCTGTTGAACCTTGGCCTTCGGCTGTGCTTCCCCTCTTCCCTTGAGGCATGGTGTAGCTTGCAGTCCAAGGACTTCATGTCTTTGGGGTTAATCAGCTACTGGATCACCCGACCATTCTCATCAGATCAGACCTGTTCTTTCTGGTAGAGAAACCAATTAGAAGCTGGGTGTCGCTGTTTAACACTTGAGTACATTAGGAAACATGTCCAGTAATTAAATTCCTCAAGAGTCACACAGCACAGAAGCACGTCTGCAGCCATCCATTTACGCTAATCCTACGCTGATGCCATTTTATTCTCCACAGGTGCTAATGATGATTGGTTTCAGCGTTGTTCTGGTCACTGTGTGCCTCCACTGGTAGGCTGTGAACCTCTGCAACTGGTGTCAAGCAAAGCCACATTGTTGATAGACATGAAATGCAGGAGTAACTCAGCGGGTCAGGCAGCATCTCTGGAGAAAAGAAATAGGTGACGTTTCGGGTCTGAACTCTTCCTCAGACTGAAAGATAGAGATGGCCAGAACAGAACAGGGCCGGCAACAGATGACCTCAGGAAGGGTGGAGCCCATAATGGCCTGATGTTGGCTGGCGAAGATGTGCTAACGACAGGGATACAAGGATGCGAACGGTGGGACTAGAAGAATGACCAGGGTGGGAGAGAGGGGAGGGAAAAGAATGTTACCTCAAGAGATTGCAATCCTTCTCTCCGAATTACTCTCCATACTCCACTTTAGAGTGATCTGAATCTGAATCTAATCCACAGAACAATTGGGAAACTTCAAACTACCTTGTCCCCACTCGGTCCCGCACCAAGGTCACTCCATTGTCAGTCACTGCGATGAGTATAGGGTATTTGCATAGTTACAGGCCGGAAGCCAAGTGATCACTGGCTTGTTGATTGATGCATCCTAGATAATGTGGTGAATGCTTCACATTTCCAAAACAAATACCCATCTTTCCCCCTTTGCACGTAACTGAGAACAGAAAGGGAAGAAGCAAACATTGAACTGACCACTATGGTGTTCTGCAAAGCAAAATCCTGCTCGCCATCTCACTCTTCCATCCACTTTCAATAATGAAGTCTCCAAGTTATTTGGGCCTAAACTAAAATTTCAATGGCAAAATGCAGCTTTAGATAGACACAAGATACTGGAGTAACTCCGCAGGTCAGGCATCATCTCTGGAGGGCATAGTGAATAGATGATGCTCTGGGTCGGGAGCATTCTGACAGACTACCTGTGGGTAAAACACTGAGGTGAACGTCGATGTCTCGCTAAGTTTAGTTTAGAGATAGAGCATGGCAACTGGCCCTCCGGCCCGCTGTGTCCGCGCCGACCAGCGATCCCTGTACGCTAGCACCATTCTACGCACGTTAGGGACAATTTACAATTTTTACAAGCTGTACATCTTTGGAGTGTGGGAGGAAATCGGAGCACCGGGAGAAAACCAACATGGTCACGGGGGGGGGGGGACGTACAAACACGGAACAGACAGCACCCATGGTTGGCATCGAACCCGGGTGTCTGGCGCTGTAAGGCAGCAACTCCACCGGTGTGCCACCTAACATGCCGCTAATGTTATTTAGGAAAAGAGAAGTAATGTGATTTTTCACACCCACCTTTGTGACAAGATGGTCCCATATCTTAAGCCCATGATTTGCCCCAGACAGCACAGCGCTCCCTCAGCAAGTATCTGGAGTGTTGACCAGAAACCTACTAACATTATGTCTTGGAGGCAAGTGCAAGGTCGATTGAGTCAGGATTTCAGTGGGTGAGCTGAAAATCATTTTTATATGGCACGGTGGCGCGGCAGTAGAGTTGCTGCCTCACAGCTCCAGAGACCTGGGTTCCATCCTGACTATGAGTGCTGTCTGTATGGAGTTTGTACGTTCTCCCCGTGACCGTGTGGGTTTTTCCGGGTGCTCCGGTTTCCTCCCACTCTCCAAAGACGAACACGTTGATAAGTCAATTGGCTTTGGTAAAATTGTTAAATTATCCCAGGTGTGTAGGACAGTGTCAGTGTATGGGGTGATAGCTGGTCGGTGCTGAAGGGCCTGTTTGGGCGCTGTATCTCTAAAGTAACATCGAAAGTCTAAAGCTCCTGAGAACGCACAAGGAAAGTGCCTGACTGGATCATAGTTTATTCACTTTTTCACCCCCGCCCCCCCCGTGACTAACAGAACACTTAGTTCTTTCAAATGAGGCACAGAAAACTCTTATCGCAGTATATAAAATTACAATAAAAGTTGGACGTAATGGATTATGCGATGCCAATTCATAGCCCATGATAGAAGTCACCCTGAGAGACAATTCATCGTTACACTCTGAAAGGAATTTTTTTTGTTTATCGCGTTCGCCACAGTCGCCGTTTCCATTGCTGATAATTTAGTGTTTTGTGTTTTAATATAAAATCAGCTCAACGTTTCCATGAGGCCACGAAGCAGGACCAGCTGCCAGCTGATTGATTTTTAAATAAACTCCAGGCTCCAAAATAGGAAATAAAGGATTTGCTTTTCCGATGTTTAACCGATTCAGAGATATAAAGCAAGCCGCTCTTAACCTGCCTTTGCAAGTATTTTGCCTTTTAAAGTAGCTGCACTTATATTTCAGTCGCTTTATGACTCTGGGGATTAGCAGTAGAAGAAGTTGTGAAATGATTGGTTTCCCTGCCGGTGCTCTGTGCGGGCATCTGTGTAGGGTACGAAAGTGTGATAGCGTGGGACTAGTGTATGGACGATCGCTGCTCGCCATGAACATGCACATATGGAGCGACACAGTGGCACAGCGGTAGAGTTGCTGTCCTACACCTCCAGAGACCCGGGTTCAAACCTGACCCCAGGTGCTGTCTGTATGGAGTTTGTACATTCTCCCTGTGACGCCGTGGGTTTTCTCTGGGCGCTCTGGTTTCCTCCCACACTCCAAAGATGTACAGGTTTGTAGGTTAATTGACTTGGGTAAAAATTGTGAATTGTCCCTAGTGTGTTGGATAGTGCTGGTGTGCGAGGTGTTCACTGGTCAGCACAGACTCGGAGGGCAGAAGGGGCTGTTTCCATGCTGAATCTCAGTCTAAAGTAAAGTGTGCGCACACACACACCTATACCTGGTGCTTTCCACTCACCGGTCATGCCCGGATTTCTCCTGCTATTCTGGTGTAGTACTTTGGCAGACAGTACGCTTTCCTCTCGCTGGTATTGGTGTGGGTTTATTGTTGTCATGTACCGAGATCCAGAGCCAACCAGTGTTTTCCATGCAATCCGGGCAGATCATACCATGCATGAGTACATCAGAGGGGATAGAGATTTAAAAGTGTAGAATGGAGGTAACGGACGTAAGTAGATTTGTTGGGGCCAGCGCACAAAGACTCTCCTTGCACTGACACCATCTTGCTGATTATTGCTTCCTTTTCCTCTGAACAATAGGAAAAGGTCTACTCTGGGATCGTTATCTTTCAAAAATTGTTTTCCACGCCATTGTTTTCTTTCCCAAGCCGAACCACACACAGCCAGAATCGCCAGCATTTTGTGCATGTTCTCCAGAGAAGCTGCCCGACCCGCTGAGTTACTCCTGCAGTTTGTGTCTTTCTTTGTCATCCATCAATTTGTTACCCGTGATTTTAGCCTAGGGGGCGATAAGAGCCGGAGTTAAATATGGGGCAGTTGTTGGCTCGTGGCTGGAAGGACTTCAGGAAAAGCAACTAAGACCAATTATCTTTGTTCATATCTACTGATTGGCGAGGGGAGACGGTTAGGGGGTGGTTGTTGTCATTGGACATGTTATGAGTTGAAGATCAGACATGCGATGTTTTCCAGCTTTCTTTCCCCCCCTTACAATCACAAAGGTCCCGGCCAAAAACGTTACATATCCATGTCCTCCAGAAGATGCTGCCTGACCCGCTGAGTTACTCCAGCACTTTGTGTCTTACCGTTGTAAACCAGCACTTTCAGTTCCTTGTTTTTTCTTGTTTTCCTGTTTCCAGCACACAGGCAGGAGATTCTAATCACCTACCTGGTGGCAACAGCCTTCCATGCAGACACTATTTAGGGTGAGGCAAAGCACTAGACGAAGGGGTCCCTACCACATCTCTGTGGTGGTGTGTAGCAGGTGGACACACTGCATGGAGTACTGTGTCCAGTTTTGGCCACGGGATTATCGGAAAGGTGTTGTTATGCTGGAAAGAGTGCAGAGAATATTTCCAAGAATGTTGCCAGGACTTGAGGGCCTGAGTTGTAGGGAGGGAGAGGTTGGGCAGGCTGGGACCTTATCCCTTGGAGCACAGGGGAATTAGGGGTGATCTTAGGGGAGGTCTATAAGATATTGAGGGGAATGAGTAGACCTTTTCCTATTCCTCAGAGTAGGGGAATCAAGAACCAGAACTCATAGGTTTAAAGTGAGAGGGGAAAGATTTAATAGGAACCTGTGGGGCAACTTATTCACACACAGAGTGATGGTTATTTGCCACAAGCTGCCAGAGGATGTATTTGAACCACGCACTATAATAACATTTAAAGGACATTTGAACAGGTACATGGAGTGAAAGGTTTAGAGGGATATGGGCCAAACTCGGACAGGTGGGACTAGTGTAGATGGGAAATCATAGTCAAAGGGCCTGTTTCTGTGCTGCCTGACTCTCCGACTCCAGGTGCCCTGGAATGAATCAGACTAAGTGAGATCACAAGCCCACATCCTTACTAGCTGGCCGCAATCATTCCATGTGGTTGAAGCTAGGTTTCACAGCGTCTTCCTTTCCAGTAAGTGAAAATCGAAAAAAACTCAGATGCTGGAAATCGAAATTAAAAACACAAAGTGCTGAAAAACACGCAGCGGGACAATGATGTTTCAGCTCAAAGATCCTTTCGGTGCCTTTCCAGTGCAGCTTTTGAGGATTTGTACAGCAAGAGCCTTTGACTTGAAGCATTGGCTCAGTTTCTCCTTCCACAAATGCTGCCTGACCTGCTGAATGTTTCCAGCAGATTGTTCAGAGCTTTGCAAAGCCTGGAGTAAGTCAGGTGCGGTGATAATTGGCAGGGCTCTGGAAGTTCGGGATCGCGCTCAAAAAGGTGTCTTAAGCAATGCAGAGCGAACCTGTTTGTATTCATCTAATGACCCTGGTTAAGCTAAAATGACAAAGCATACTTTGGGCCAGTCTGTCACAGGGTTACTGTGCCAGACAGACATGAGGTGGATTGGGATAACAGTGTGGTCATGTTTTTTTCCTTCTTTCTTTCCAGGGGGATTTTCCGCATTTTCATCCTGTTTCCCGGGCTTGTGTGAGGGAAAGCCCACCTCACTCCTGCCGATGAGCATCTCTCAGCCGTGCTTACCCGTCGCCAACATCGGTCCCACGCGAATCCTTCCTCATCTCTACTTGGGGTCGCAGAAAGACGTGCTAAACAAGGTACGTTTGCATCTCCACTGACAGGGCTGGATCAGGCCCCAGGGCTGATGATCGCTAAACACTGGGGAACTTCCCTAATATATATGCCTCTCTTGAGCTTCAAGCTTTGTTTTTCAGTACCAGTAGGGTGTCAATCACCTCAGCGATTACTCTTATTTTAATACAACCGTTTAATGATTTATTTCCCTCTGTGCTGCTGCCTGGCTCATTCCAGTTGCTAGAGAGCATGGAAGGTTGGTGAAGGCAATGCCAAGGCTTGTGGGCAATGGTTTGCAGCCTAAGGTCCTTCTGCCACAAGACATGGACGGGCTATGTAGGCCTGTATAAAAGCCTCTCAAACACTTTTGTATCGTTCAAGGAGGCCACATGAGTAGCAACGGTGCTCTGTACACAGAACGTGCTCATACCATAAATGAATTTGGACCAATGGCGCCTATGAGTGTATAGACTGAATGGCACCATAGATGCCATTCAATGATTGTTCATTTCTTGTACGTCGTTTTATGAATGAAGTTTATGTTTGAAATAATTTATTTTTTAAACTTCTCCCACTTCAACGGGTGTAGGATGGCAACTATGCTGCTCCAAATTCCTGGTCTCTCATTACATGATCTCCCACCCCAGGCCACCAGTTGAACAGCATCTATTTTTAATCTTCCTCCAAAACATTTCCCTCGTGAAAATGCAACTGATGCGTTGCATGCCCCTGTCTTATGTCTCCGAAGCCGGTTGCAGCAGTGGCCTGGGAATCATCTTGGAGGGCTGGCAACCCTGGGAGGGAGTGCAGCAATGGAGAAGTCATCATTTACGAAGACAGAAATGCAAGAGTCTGAAAATTGGAGCAGATACAAACTGGTGGAGGAACTCAGTGGGTCGGGCACCATTTGTGGTGACGTCCTGAAACGGGGTCTTGACCCGAAATGTCTAAAGTTCCCTCCCCCTTAAAAATTCTGCTTGACCCACTGATTTCTCCCATCGATTTTCTTTTTTGCTGTTCATTATTTATTAACATAAACCGTTTATTGTACACATAAAATTAGTTAGAAATAAAACACAGAAGCAGGCAGTTCAGCCCATGATTGTGTGTGCTGGTTGATAGAGAGTTCCCAAGCTAATGCCACCTTCCAGCACGGTCGATAGACCTTTCAGGTCACAGTTTTCCAAGTGTACACACAATTGATGTTTTAAATGCAATGAGCCCCTTATTTTGTAGCCACGTCCCCTTGTTTGTGACTCTCCCACTAATGGGAACATCACAACATCTATACCCTCTCAAACCCCCTTAAGATCTTACATGTTTGAATAAAATCACCCTCACTCTTGTAAACTCACAAGAGATACAAGCCCAAATGTGCCTCTCCCATTGTTTAAGTCAGTGATAATCACAAAATGCAGGGATAATCAGGGGGTCAGGCAGCATGTCCGAAGAAAATGAATAAATTAAATTCTAAGTCAGGACCCTTCTTCAGACTCAGTGTCCATGAGTTCCAGAGCTCCATCATCCTCTGGTTTTCCTTGTGTCCTTTCAGCAGAGCCTTATGTAGACGGTGGGAACAAGTGTGTCACCCTATTGTGGGAAATCTGTGGTAAATAGGGTAAAGTTGACACGGGCAGCAAGCCAGGTAGCATCTGAAAAGGGAAGAAGGCATTTTGGGTGGAGCACTTTCATGAGCACAGCCAGCAAGGAGCCTGAGTGTGGGCTATCACATTTTACCGGGAGAAACTGCACGCAACCCAGTCATTCTGTGACTAGAGGAAATGGCTCTCACCAGGGCTGCGTTAGGGTGGCAAGGATTACGGAGCCAGCTTTCCAACTGACGGCTGATTTCATTGGTGGCCTCCAAGTAATTTTCACACACAAAATACATTCGACAGTGACCTTGTTTACAGTTGCTAGATTTTACGGATTTGTAACCAGGGATTTACTTGAATTTGCTTCCACTGCACTGCCACTTTTTCCTATTTAAAAACTAGACCACAGGAGCAAGCCATTAGATCCAAGTTTGTAATGCCAGTTTCTAGTCTTCTGCCTTTCATCCTTCACAAACCCCAACCCTTGGAGCTTGCCGCCTGACTGGCATCCTACCCACACTTCAATCTCAGGCTGAAGAAGGGTCTCGACCCGAAACGTCACCCATTCCATTTCTCCAGAGATACTGCCGGACCTGCTGAGTTACTCCAGCATTTTGTGTCTATCTTCGGTGTCAACCAGCATCTGCAGTTCCTTCCTATACATTTCACTCGAGTGATTTGCGGTACAGATTACCATCATCTTTTCAAGGGCACTTGGGGATGGGCATTAAATACTGACCTTATCAGCAATGCTGATGGTCAGTAATCTGTCCCAACGCCTGACATACTCTCAAATCCCTTAAATTTTGCATGTGATCAGTTCATGATACATGTGTGTGTTTGCGTGCGTACATGCATGTGTGTGCGAAAGCAGATCAGCATCACACACACACAGAGAACCAGCATCTGTCACTAGTATAGGGCATGTTTCCTAATAGAGAGATGATGCTGTGGTTAATAGCATTCAAATGACTGCTGGTGTGCCCTCAGCATTCCCAATGGTGGGCTGGGGAGAGATGTGTTGTTTTAATGCACGTACGATAAACCTGTGTGTATTTTCCTGCTGCAGGACCTCATGGAACAGAATGGAATCACGTACGTTCTCAACGCCAGCAACTCGTGTCCCAAGCCGGACTTCATCTCCGAGAGTCACTTCATGCGCATTCCAGTCAATGACAACTACTGTGAGAAGCTTCTGCCCTGGTTGGACGAGTCTGTGGATTTTATAGGTAACTAGACCAACTTGTCACACGGGAGGCTTGGTCCGCCAACGCAACCGTTCCCCAACGCAATATTGCTCCACTAACCCGTAGCCCCCACGGGAGGCGTGGTCCCCCAACTGAAGGTGTTCCCGAACGTACGATTCCAGCGCTCCCCTGTCTCACTCAGCAGTGGACCTAAAATTAAATTCCAATTGCACCTCCCCTGCCTGCTGCAGCAGTTCCAATTGCAATACCAATTCGCCCTCCTCCTCCTGTTGAAGGACTAAGTTCAGAATGTTCCTGTCTAGCAACTTTGTATAGGTAATACATGTGGCCAAGATCTCGGTATCGCTCGGGCATGTGCTGGGTTTGGTGGGACTGAGTGCAATTCAGTACAATTCGTTTCCCCGCTACAATTCAGAAGATCATGCCTTGGTTTTTACATTCTTTGTGCCGAGATGCGGGTAATGCCGATAAAATGTCCCCAGAGAGGGTATTGGAGAACCACCATTCTGAATTGACGTCTCTTAAGGCGAAGGTGCTCACACACCGAGTGCTGGAGAGAATAAAGGTGCTTAACTTGGAGATGAATCCTCAGAGGCTGATGGTTTCTTGGTGTTTCGGGGGCAGGGAACCCAGGGTTGGAGGTTGCTGTGTATTAATTGCTGCTGTCCCTAGTGTGTAAGAGAGAACTAGTGAACGGGTGATCACCGGTGGGGTGAAAGGCCTGTTTCCATGCTGTATCTCTAAAATAAAGTTGTCCTGTTCAATCAAGAGAGGGGTGGGGTGCAGTTGTGGACGTGCATTCATCTCAAGCTGTTTTCTCTCCTGTTTAGACAAAGCAAAGGTCTCCAACTGCCGAGTGCTTGTTCACTGCTTGGCGGGAATCTCGCGATCGGCTACCGTTGCCATTGCCTACATTATGAAGACCATGGGGCTATCCTCAGACGATGCTTACAGGTAAATGACCATACCCTCAAGCTGGAGTGGGTCATGTGAATGTTGATCACTACCCCCTTGCTTCATTTCTTCCTCCCAACCCCATGACGGTGATTGGAAGACACTCTTCACTCTCTGCTGCTCAGCTACAAACCATTGAGTGAGATTGAAGGAGACTTGCCCATTGTGACTTGCCCATAATTAAGATGAACCAGCAAAACACAAAGTGCTGGAGTAACTCAACGGGGCAGGCGGCATCTCTGGAGGGATGAGACGTTTCTCCCAACCCAAAACTTTGTCTATTCGTTCCTTCCAGAAATGCTGCCCGACCCACTGAGTTACTCCAGCAATTGTGTTTTTCTCAAGATTCTAGCATCTTGTGTCTCCATTCAGATGAACCAATTTACTAAACACGATTGTAAGTGTGGATTAGAAAGCAATAGGGTAGACTATATGACATGATGGTTCATGGATCATGTTGAATATACCCGCCTGCACCTATTTCTATGTGTATGCGGGTATGTGTATGCGTTTGTATGGGTGTGTATTAAGTGGAGTTTCATAGGTATTCTAGTCTTTGAGAGGTGTTCAAGGCAAGATTGTTTGGCATTGTATTTCTTGCGAACTTATAAGAGTGAGGGTGATCTTGTTCACTTGATAGGGTAGATGTTGTGATGTTACCAGTCGCAGGAGAGTCACAAACAGGGGGGCGGAACTACAAAATAAGAGTCTGGGCATTAAAACACAAGTGTGTGGATATTTCTGTCACTGGGTAGCAAGTGTCTGAAACTCTCTGCAGATGTATTTAAGGTGGAAATGGATGAATATTTGAAAGATAGAGGGATTGAGACTATGGGTCTCATAGATAGCCATGATCACATTGAACAGCGGGGCAGGTGTGAGGGACCTGGCAGCCTCCTCATGCTCCTATTTCCACGTCTCAAGTCTAATGGTCCGCAGTGGGAATGATGAAATGGTCATTGCATGCTGGGAATGAATGGGAAGTGTTACTTATTGTAGACGACACTTTTGAAGTGCTTGGGCCTGTGGGCAGTGGTCTCTGCACCACCGATTCACTGCAAGCAGTAGCTAAGGGTTGTTGTGTTTCTGTTGCAGGTTCATCAAGGACCGGAGGCCATCCATCTCTCCCAATTTCAACTTCATGGGGCAGCTGCTGGAGTACGAGAAGAGCATGCGGCTTCTGAAGATCCGCTCCCTGGGTCCTCAGAAGGCACTGGCGGACCGGCCGGAGGAGGGTGTGGACAGAGACGGCAGCAGAGGCGGCAGGGAGAGGACGTGCCACGAGCTGGCGGGGCAAGGCGGGCAGAAGGCGAGCGGCGACACGGAGGGAGGCGTGGGCAGGGGCGAGTGCAAGAACGCCTCGCACATCGCCCTGCAGCAGAGCCTCAACGGCCTGCACCTCTCCACCGAGCGCATCCAGGACACCAACCGTCTCAAGCGCTCCTTCTCCCTCGACATCAAGTCTTCCTACTCGCCCGTCGCCACGCCCAGCCTGGGCAAGGCCGCCACCCCAATGGATTCTGACGACATCCCCAAGCTGTGCAAGCTGGAGGTGGGTCTGGGCAGTCCCGGCCAGGAGCAGCACGTCCAGACGCCAGACAGCCCGCTGTCAGACGCCAGCTGCGAGTCCAAAGCCCGGCAGAGGCGCAAACCAAAGCACAATGGCAGTCTGTCCGCCTCCTCCGGCTCCTCCGGCTCCCCCGTGCACCCCCTCAGCTTGAACTTAACCAGGACCTTCGTACCTTGCCCAGTGCACAAGGGTAACGGTGTGGAGGGGAACTTGAAGCAGGCTTTGCTGCTGAACATCCCCAGTGCCCAGCAGCAGCAGCACCAGCTGGGGACCGGCAGCATCAACCGCTGGGGCAAGCACACGGACCTGGCGCAGCCGCCCGCCTCCGCCAACCCTCCCGTCAACGGCCCGTGGTACTTCGGCACGGAGGGGCAGCCTGGCCACAAGGGAGGGGGCACCAACCTCTTCACCGGCACCGCCCCCACCCCCTACCCGCCCTTCGGCTGCACCGCGCCGCCGGCCGGCTGTGAGCAGTACGGCTCGGTGAGGCTGCGGGAGAAGCCGGGGGAGCCGAGGGACGCCAGGCGGAGCTGGCACGAGGAGGGCACCATTGAGAAACAGTTCAAGAGGCGCAGCTGCCAGATGGAGTTCGAGGACGGCATGTCGGAGAGCAGGTCCCGGGAAGACCTGGGCAAAATCGGCAAGCAGTCCAGCTTCTCGGGCAGCATGGAGATCATCGAGGTGTCGTGACGGCATTGGCAGGGGCAGCTTCTACTGAGCGAGAAGGAGAATCTGTGGTTATTTATGGTCTGACAGCAGACACCACTGCCGCTGCACCCTGTGTGTAAAAGCAGAGTGCAGGCAAGCGCAGGAGCCATTTTCTCTCGCGATGCAGAGAGTGGATTGACACATCACTTGAAATTTGTCTTGAACGTTTTCAGAAAAAGCTAATTCATTTCTCCACACACATTCTGGCAATGGTGAAAAAAAAAAGAAAATGTGGGCAAACGGCCACCCGGTTTAAAGATGTACAGTGCGGTATTTAAGTACTTCAAGCAATACTCAAGAGAAAAGAAAGTCTGGTTTTATCTTATTAATTATATATTTTGTGTTTATGTTTCCACATCGTACTGTGGTCTGCACAGGACTGCTACCTGAGAAGGCCATTTATTGCACTTTGTCCTGCCTTGTGTGTGACTGAGCCAGTTGAAATGCAGACTGCAGCACTTAAGGCTGGAAAAGTACCTTCTATGAGATAATCTGTATGAACTGATTGCGAATGGATGCAGACGTTAATATAATGTAAATAGTGGTGTATCTATTATTATGGCTGATTTAAATGTTATTAAATAGTTTAAAGATATCCTGGCTGCTTGATGCAAATACCTCAGGTTTGAATAAACAGAAAAATTAAAAAAGCTTTTTCTTTTACCGCCCTCCCCATCTTGTTTGTGAAACGTACACAAGCTTCAGCCGCAACACAGAAGGAAAATCTTCTCAGGTTTTTTAAACTGATTAGCCGGGGCAGTTCCCCGGGGTTTCCAGAAAGGGAGAGAGTCGCATGCTCGATCCCACTGGACGTCGGGACTGCATTCAGGACACCCGGTGGCTGCACACACCCATCGGACTCGGTGCAAACATGCAGCGACCTCATTGCATCACACGCCACTAACCATTAGACGGCCAAAGCGAGGAGCTCGTCGCAGCAGAGTGCGCCCTTTGGGAAGCCGCATGTTAGACTTGTCTACCCCTGCCCCACTGCTTGTCTCCTTTCCCCCATCCCTTGGCACGTGGGTGGGTAAAGCTTACATGCAACCACATGCAAAGAAACAAATCCTCTCGTGTCTGGGCTATCGGCCAGAGGAGCCAGCTCTGTCTGTGCAACTCACTTCAAGCTGAGCAATGCTGGTCAGATGCTAGGCCTGTGTTACTCGAGGGCCAAGAGAGAAATATTCATGACATTTTTTTATCTGTCCCCGCTTCCTAGAAAAAAGCATCATAGTTGTTTTTATTATTGATTTGCTGATTGGAAAAAAATCAATTGGCTTTCTCTTCATTTTCAATTTGCTCTGTAGCTGAGGGTGTGACTGAAGTGACCATCAGCCCAGTTCATTCCCAAGAGGTTTTCCCCGTAGACTTATTCTTCCTGTATCACCACAGTGCAGCAAATGGCTGTGTTTTCCCAGACCTCTTCAGGGGCAGTTAAAAGTCAGTCACATCGGTGTGGGACTGCAAGTTACAAAGGTTAGATTGGGCAAGGAAGGGCATGAGCCAATCAGTTCAGTTTTGGTGGCAATCAGGTCAAATCATGGGCCCTTATCTTACAACATTTTAAACTAACAAATGTTTAGAAAACTGTGCAACCAACCAGGGTGTGATTTGAACTCTCATTTTCTGAAATCCCCTCAGATTTCTGCATCATTTCTTGTCATCAAAGACCTTTCCCTTCACTGTTGCCTTTGTGCCCTTTGATCGTTCTTCCTTGTGCCCAATATCCCTCTATTGCCCATTACTACACCATTCTCCATTGCCCCCCCCATTGCCCCTCCTTTGTCCATTGCCCCTCCACTTCTCATTGCTGTGTAAAATCCTCCAAAGACGTTCATGTAGGATCCCATGGATCTAGTTTAGTGTAGAGATACCATGCAAAAACAGGCCCTTCAGCCCGCCCAGTCCGCACCGACCAGCGATCCCCGCACATTAACACTGCCCTACACACACTAGGGACAATTTTACATTTGTACCAAGCCAATTAACCCTACAAACCTGTATGCCTTTGGCGTGTGGGAGGTCACCGAGGATCTTGGAGAAAACCCACGCAGGTCACGGGGCAAACGTACAAACTCCATACGGACAAACACCCGTAGTCAGGATCGAACATGGGACTCTGGCGCTGTAATGCAGTAGCTCTACCGCTACTCCACCGTGCCACCCTTGGTTTGCTGAATGTTTGAGCATTAGGGAACATGATTGTAACCTTGGCAGGGTGAGGATGGATTGTAGACCTTTGATCAGTACAGTCTGACGGTAATTGTTGCCAGCATTGCTTTCCCCGTCAACCCACTGATCGGCTGTGATCTGTCATGACCAATTTTACCGCAATACTATCCAACCCCGTCGCGTGGAAATCCCCGCTTCTGGGATCTGAGCCCGGCCTCTGCCTCTCTGGATGTTCCCAGCCCTCACAGATAGTCAGTGAACGCTGCTCAGATTCATTGGGAGCTCATAACAAACTCTGAGAATGCTGGAAATACTCAGCAGGTCAGGCAGCATGTGCGGGGAGAGAGTAAAGATCAATGTTACAGGTCGATGGTCTTACATTGGATGTGTTGTAATGAAAGACTATTGACCTGAATCATTAACTCTGTTTCTCTCTCCGCAGACACAGAGTGTCTCCAGCATGTTCTGTTTTTATTTTCAGATTTCCAGCATCTGCAGTTCCTTATTTTACGATCATCAGGAAACCAGATGGATTTTAGTTGCAGCAAGTTAGTATCTGACTGATGTGCTGTTGGGACCATTTACCTCAAAGGTTCAGTGCAAGGAGACACCATAGTACCACCATACCCCGGTCTACACGGGACACACCTAGCTCGAGCTGCACCAGTTACAGCTGTAAAAGGAGGTCGGGGTTGTGGGCAGAGGGGGTGAAAGTCAATCCGAGGCAGCCCTACGTGCTTCCTGCTGGCAAGCTGACGAAACACTGAGAGTACAAATTTCCAGGCATCCGGGCAAGGAAGATGTGGGGATTTTTAACAATGAAATATGATGAAAGAAAATGACAACAGGTAACACCCTTCTCATTGAGCTCATTCATCCCTGCAAGAGGCAATACGCCACCAACAATTAATACTGACATTTACAAGGACACCTTACAATGGTTAGACGATGGCTCTGTGGTAGAGCTTGCTGCTTTGCAGATGAACCAGATATCCAGTAGCGTTAGTCACAACTCTTCAATCCCACTATCTTCCATGCTATTAAACCAGGGTATCGCCCCACACAGCATAGTAGAGCTGCTACCTACCTCATAGTGTTAGTGACCTAGATTCAATCCAGATCTTGGGTGCTGTCTGTGTGGAGTTTGCACGTTTTCCATGTGACCATGTGGGCTTCTCCTGTGTACTCCAGTTTCCTCCTGCTTCCCAAAAACATGCACGTAGGTAGGTTAATGGGTCACCGTAAATTGCTTCTCGCGTGTAGAGTCAGTGGAAAGGTTCATGTAGGATTTGTGTGGATAGATGCATGTTGGCAGATGTGGACTCATTGGGGCAAAGGGCTTGTTTCCATGCTGAATGACTATCTCACTTTGCGGAGCACAGTGGCGCAGCGATGGAGCTGCTGCCTTGCAGCGCCAGAGATCTGGGTTAGATCCTGACTATGGGTGCTGTCTGTACGGAGTTCGCACGTTCTCCCTGTCATCGCTTGAGTTTCCTCTGGGTGCTCCGGTTTCCTCGCACATTCCCAAGACGTGCGGGTTTATAGGTTAATTGGCTTCTATAAATTGTCCCGAGAGTGTAGGATAGAACTAGTGTATGGGGTGATTGGTGTTTGGCACAGACTCGGTGGGCAGAAGGGTCTCTTTCCATGCTGAGCTCAACTATGACCTTATGAGGGGCAGTCATGTTTCGTAATGAGGGGCAGTCAAGTTCTGTTCGTAAGTAGCAACACACAGTATTCTATCCTCCTGTAGACTGGACATTACAAAGATGTCCTTTGTTGGAAATAATGGCACCAAGCAAACCGATGCTGCTCCACCTTTTATCGTGGATGTTCAGGGCTCGGAGCTCCACCACAACTGGAGGAGGCCATTGGCCCCCATCAAGTTTATTACTCTGAAGTAAACCTTCATTTCTACCAAAGAGTTTCATGTTGTTTGTGAGGTGTTGGTGTTTCAGGACACTTGTGTACCCAGCATTCTGAGTGAGGCAGCCAAAAAACATCCTCCGATTCTTAGATTACGATGGCTCTTTAGGTAGAGAACGTGCTTAGTGAAAGCACACTCCTTCAGTAGGAGCCCAGATGGGAAACTGACTGGGATCCGGGAGGACTGGTGGTGAATTCTGACTCTGGTGCTTTCTGACTGCAGTCAACAATCAATTGATAGAGGGGTTGCAGCAGAAGGGACTCCCAAATAGTTGCTGCAAGAAGGGGCTTCAAATTCTCTGGTGCCCTCAGTGGTAGGGAAATAGCCATGATCACCCACAATCTAGTTATACTGTAGATCAGATTCATGGGCTGGCTTTGGGATAACAGAATAGGGTGAAAATGCCATTGTGTATCTGCTATCTTTATTTTCATTGGAAAATCTCAATGCAAAGTGGGAAAAGTGATACATGTAAACATTCTCTCAGTTTTGGACTTTAGAAATGAACTCTTTCTGGTCAAATCAGAGCATCCCCCCTGTTTTCTCAAAGTAATAATTACTTATCTTGCAGACAGACCTTAATAGGTCCTTATCTTCATTTAAGAAGAATGATTTCGCAAATCTCAAAATGCGTCACGTTTGTAAAGGTTAAGAGAGAATAGCTTCAATCAATTGTTGAGTGGTTATAATTTAACATTCTTAATAAAAGTATAAAAGAAAAAACTAAAAGAGGGTTTTTATTTCATGGTCCACAGTGGATTTTGCCAGAATTTACAGGAAATAGGAAGGGAAACTTTGATCTTGATTGGGATGTTACTCCTATAACTGCAGCTCTATTGCCAATCCAGGAAACGTACTGTTTTCTTCGAAATAATCCTGATTGTATCTTTCGAGTTGGAATTTATTTATTTATCCTCTGGCCTGTTTAAGGGAAACTGTTTTCTAATTTCAACCTCCCATTTTGTCAATGTCGTGGTCCAATGTGAAGCCACTTCTCAACGCTCTGTGGGACTCCTTGCCCTCTGCACCCGGCCGCTCCATGTTTATGGCACGGGTCACACCAGCTGACCAGCTTGCTTTCTGGAATGGAGTTGCTTTGAGCGAGCGCTGAAGTTTGTTGGGGGTAGGGAAGTCATCTTTGGTTTGAAGCCTTATCCTCAACTGCAACCATCCACCTCCACTAGTTTATCAGCTCCCTAAACATATGCCAAGGGCAATTTCACAGCTACTATCCTCTCCTGTCCACCGTCCATAACTAGCTTATATTTACATGCACCGATTTCCTTTCGTAATAAGCTATAAACAGAGATACAAATCAGAAATATAAATCGTGTAGATTAAATATTTATTATAAATGACATTTGATGCTTTTCCTTTGTTTGTCCCATTTTGTTTCTGACCTTAGTTCAACCCAGGCTATTTATTATATTCCTTATTTTGGTCTGTTTGTTGTGTACTGTAGCCTTTATCTTGTGTGATTGATGCATCATTTTTGCTGGTCTTTTACATTGTGAAGTATTTGATATTGTTACCAAGTGTAATGAAGAGACTTCATTTTCTGTTACTAGCCCTATTTATTAAATGCTGTATTATGGTGCTTTTTTGTAATTGGACAGTGGTGTAATAAATAAATGGATAGACATTTTAACTATGGTTTTCTTCACGTTTAATGAGATTTATTGAAAGGAAGTTTCTGTGGCTAGAAAGGTTCGGGAGCTTTGAAACCTTTTGTTCGAATAAACCTACTTTTCCACCTTTGTAGTTATCTTAGTTTTGGGATTCTGAGCCATTAGGACTATGATCTTTGGGTAAGAGGGACTAATGTTACTATTAAAACCCTTGAGAACCTGAGCCTAATTAAATGTCAGTATGATGAAGAGGATTTAAGCCTTTTTACTGAAGGGTGCTTTGTATTAAAGTCTAGGCCTTGTACCTTCAGAGTGCATAGTTTACATCAAAGAACATTTACTTCATGCTCATACTGTGCCCTTTCATAATTTGAACCAATATAAATGTTATCATCTCTGGATAGAAGGAATGGGTGATGTATTGGGTCGATGCCTCAAAGCATCTGAAGAAGGGTCTCGACTCAATACATCACCCATTCCTTCTATCCCGAGATGCTGGAGATTTTGTGTCAACGATGCAAGCCAGCATCTGCAGTTCCTTCCTACACATGCTTCAAAGCATTATTGTATCCATAGATTTCAATTAATGTTCAGAATGTTTAGGTTGTAATCTGTGGCTATGATGATCTGACAGTACATGCCTAACGACAAACAATACCAACTTTACAGCCATCTGTAGCCAGAGCTGACACTGACAGAGCTGGCATCTTTTTTTTTAAAACATATTTGTATATTTTTGCTTAAACATCCAGCTTCAAGTTAATTCATCCGTATCTTCTAACCTCTATGTTTGAGATTTTTCATTTTAGATTCACAGTAAAACAGCATAGAAACAGGCCCTTTGATCCAACATGTCCATGCCAAGCAAACTTGTCAAGCTGACCGGAGTGATTCTCATGTGCCAACAATTTGGCCCCTATCCCTCTAAATCTTTACTATCCATGGACCGGTCCAAAGGTTTTTTAAACATTGTCATTGTGCCTGCCTCTACCACCTCCACCGGCAGCTCGTTCCATATACCCACCACCCTGTCTGGGAGCTGTGTCCAATTACAGCTACTGTCTAACCACATTGAAAGGTTAGAGCCGCACACGCTCTAAAATGGTTTTGATAATTATGAACAAAGGTAGCACTTATCAGCGTTAAATTGGGATAAGACCGATTTTGATGCACAGGAACTTGCATAGGTTGATGTGGAGAAGCTGTGAACGGGCAAAGGAATGTATGGCAAATGGGAGGCTTTTAAAACTGAGAAAGGAACAGTCAGTGCCAACAAATTCCTGTTTGAATGAAGGGCAAGACTGGCAGGGATCCTCGGCCGACAAGGGATATTGAAGATAAGACACAAAATGCTGGAGTAACTTGGCGGGACAGGCAGCATCTCTGGAGAGAAGGAATGGGTAACGTTTTGGGTCAAGGCACTTCTTCAGACTGAGAGTCAGGGGAGAGGGAAACTAGAGGTAAGTTTCGACCTGAAATGTCACATTCTTTTTCTCCAGAGATGCTGCCTGACCAGCTGAGTTACTCCAGCATTTTGTGTCTATCTTGGGTGTAAACCAGCATCTGCAGTTTCTTCCTCCACAATGCATATTGAGGTTAGGAAATAAAGGAGATACATGTAAATCTTAGACAGCTGGGATGAAGCGAATCCCTTGAGGAGTATAAGCGATGTCGGAGTACACCAAACAAAGAATTCAGGAAGGCTAAAAGGGCAACAGGAAATATCCTTGGCAGATAAGGTAAAGGAGAATCCGAAAAGATTCTATAAATATTAATAGTGAAAGGTTTGGATAGAGTGGATGTGGAGAGGATGTTTCCACTAGTGGGAGAGTCTAGGACTAGAGGTCATAGCCTCAGAATTAAAGGACGTTCCTTTAGGAAGGAGATGAGAAGGAATTTATTTAGTCAGGTGAATCTGTGGAATAATTTGCCACAGAAGGCTGTGGAGGCCACGTCAATGGATACTTGTAAAGCAGAGATAGATAGATTCTTGATTAGTACAGGTGTCAGGGATTATGAGGAGAAGGCAGGAGAATGGGGTTAGGATGGAGAGATAGATCAGCAATGAATGAATGGCAGAGTACACTTGATGGGCCTAATGGCTTAATTCTGCTCCTATCACTTATGACCTTAATATATAAGAGGAAAGGGTAACTAGGGAGATGAATAGGTCCATCACGATCAGCGAAGGCCTCCCTTGGTAATGTAGTGCCCACATTATTAAAAATGACCTTGAGCAATGTTTTTTCTAATTTACCTGGCACAAAGATTCTGATGGACTTTCACCATATATCCACAATATGTGTAAGAAGCCATGAATGTTGGCGATACAGATAGTTATAAATTATATATCTTAAAGACCAGACAGATGGAGAATGTTTTCAGTCGAGTGATTCTATCTGAGGCGCAAACCACTTTAACTGCATCTCAGATTTCTCCATGTCACCTGATCTTGCTACTGTTTTGTAACTCTCTTGTACTTGAATATGGTTCTGCAGATTATTTTCATCAATTGAAACCAATGAAAAAACAAACACTGTTTGTCAAAGTATACAAACTGAGAATGGCGATCTTTCCCAGATTGTGCAGTGTAACAGCGGTGTTCAGGGAGGGGAGGGGGGGGAAGATCATTTTATACAACAAACTGGCAGCAGTGGTGCAGCGGTAGAGTTGCTGCCTCACGTTGCCGGAGACCCGGGTTTGATCCTGACTATGGTTGCTGCATATATGGAGTTTGTATGTTCTCCCCGTGATCACGTGGGCTTTCTCCGGGTATTCCGGTTTCCTCCCACATTCCAAAAGGGCAGGGGTTTGTTGGTTAATTGGGATATTGGCCTGTAAATTGCACCCCTAGTGTGCGGGAAGTGAATGCAAAAGTGGGAGATCATAGAATGGAGAGGCGATTTATTAGGATGTTGCCAGGAATCGAGGGGGTGAGCTACAGAGAGAGCAGGGGCGGAAATCCCGGGGGGGGGACGGGGGGGGGGACAGGGGGGACATCCCCCTCCCCCCATTTTTTGTAATCCGGATTTTAAAACTCGGTGAAATCTCCGCTTTCCGCAAGACAGTGGGGGTGTGACTGATGATCAAGGGCCGGAGACGAGAGAGACGTCGGTCAGCAGGCAATGGAGGGGGGGGGGGGGGGGGGGGTGGGGGGCATGATGATTCAGCGCAATGATTGGAGGAGGGAGATGTCAGTCAGAGGCGGATGTCAGGGGGGTGGGACTGGGGATAGAGCGCGGTGATTGGAGGAGGGAGACGTCCGTGGAGCAAATATCATAGAGCGGAGCTTGAATTGCATGCCCAGGTCATAGGTCACAAGCGAAAAACACTCTTGGCAGCCCTGGACACAGACCTGCGCCTCATCCGCAGCGAGGATCGATCCCAGGTCTCCAGCGCTGCAATCGCTGCCGAACCGCCGCTGTACCATCCCCGTCCCCACTTGTGTGCCCCCATTCCACGCCTGGGGGTGGCCAGAGACTGTCGGAGTCAGACGGGAGCGGTGCCCCCAGGCCCACAGCCGGCTCAGAGAAGCAGTGCTAAACCCATCTCAACTCTGCCTGTCCCGCCGGGTTAACCTACAGCCCTGCCAGGACTTACGGGAACGACGGCCCAGGCTTACAGCCAGCACGGAGAAGCAGCGCTCCCCACACGGCTCCAGGCTGGTGTCCCGGCAGTCCAGGCAGGGCTGTAGGTTAACTGTATGAGACAGGCAGAGCTGAGCTGGAATTAGCGCTGCTTCTCCGCGCTGCCTGTGGACCTGGGGGTGCCGCTCCCGTCTGACATTAGGATTATTTAAAACTCCAAACATTAAGTCTCACAGCTGGGTTTTAAATGAGTCAGAGCCATGGAGATCATAGAGCGGAGCTTGAATTGGTCTGTTCATGGGGCTTTTCACCGGCCGGCCCAGCACAGCCGGGATCCTCCATCGCCCCGCGGTCAAATTGCAGCGTCGAGGCGATCGAGGCTCCCGATGTTGAACCCCTCACCGGGGGATGGAAGTCCCCGTGAACGGGCCGATCCAAGCCCCACGATTCGGAGCGGACGAATCTGCTGTTGGTGGGGTTCGGAGTGGGTCGCCAACCAGGTCAGCTCACGATGTTACCGTCCACTGGGCCCACGGCTGAAGCTTCACATTCTGCGCTTAAAAAGTGCATGCGAGTTAATGGACCAAACAGATCTAAGCTACATTTTAATATGAAATTGCATACATGTAAGCCGACAAGTAACAAACAAAATGTGTAGATCACCTCTGAAAAGTACATAGTTACAATGCCACTTGTTTTAGTGACTGCGAAATAATAAAAAGTAATTTAATTAACTAGATCCTGGAAAACCAATGACTATTGGCGAAAAACCAGTCCAGGCATTACATTTTGGGCTTCAGCCCCATCCTACCCTTTGGGCCTCTACCCCATCCTAAACACGTGTGTGTGTGTGTGTGTGTGTGTGTGTGTGTGTGTGTGTGTGTGTGTGTGTGTGTGTGTGTGTGTGTGTGTGTGTGTGTGTGTGTGTGTTAGTTGTGTATGTGTGTGTGTTAGTTGTGTGTGTGAGTGTTAGTTGTGCGTGTGTGAGCGTTAGTTGTGTGCGTGTGTGTGTGGGAGGGAAGGGGCGGAGGGGGGGAGGGGAGTAGAGAAAGAAGGGAGGGAGGGAAGGAGAGAAGGGAAAAGAGAGAGAGGAAGGTGGGGGGGAAGGAAAGAATGGGAGGGGGGACGAAGGGAAGGGAGGGAGGGAAGGGAAGGAGAGAAGGGAGGGAGAGGGCCGGCGGCAGGAGCGGATGCCGGGGTCCGGGCGCAAGGGTGTGTGCTGAGGCCGAGGTTTGTAAACTTGCTCCAACCCCCGGCCCGGCCCTCCCTGCATTGTTCATCGCGTCTCCCCAGGCAGAGAGAGGGGTGGAGCCGGGGCTGTGTGCGTGAAGCACGGCGACTGGAGGGGCGGGAGTGCTGCCCTGGGACCGTGAGGGAACGACCCACCTCCGCCTCTCCTCCTTCTCCATTCCCCCTCACACCCCCCTCCCCGTCTACCCCTTTCTTCCCCCTCCACCCCTCTCTCCCCTCTCCACCCGGGGTAGATCTACCCGAGCCGAGAGTAGATTACTCTAGCGCGGGGCCCCCTTTGGCGCGGGGCCCAATTGGGAGCATACACACAGAGGTTGGTGGGTGTATGAATCAAGCTCAAAGGAGGTAGTTGAGGCAGGGATTGTAACAACATTTAAAAGGCATTTTGCAGGTACATGGATAGGAAAGGCTTAGAGGTAAATGGGCTAAATGCAGGCAGGTGGTACTAGTGTAGATGGGGCATTTTTGTGGCGTGCGCAAGTTGGGCTGTAAAGGCCTGTTTCCATGCTGTACGATTCTGACACAGATTAGCCAAGAATGGGACACGTTGCATATAAAAGGTAAATGAATAACAAAGCTACACCGGTGCTAAAAATCTGAAAGATAAGCATAACTCTGGAAAGTACCCCTCGGTAGAGAGAAAAAATAGAATGAAGGTTTTAGCTCAATGAACATTTATCAGAACAATAGATAAAATCTGAATTGGTGGTTAGGCATGTACTTTGTGAAGTAACTGTGTCTAAGGTGCTTTGGCACCTATCCTTCAACTGAGAAAAACTGTCACATGGAGGACACAAGGAACTGCAGAGGCTGGAATCTTGAGCAAAACACAAATTTGCTGGAGGAACTCAGTGGATCAGGCAGCATCTGTGGAAGGAATGGACAGGTATCTCAAGATGGGACCCTTCTTCAGTCATATCTGAATCTGATCAGACTACCTGTCAGTTATCTTGCTGGCGTTTGTGAAAACTCCTGTTTACATTTTCCTTCATTACAACACCAGCAATCATTGTCCACAAGCACTTTGCCCACAAGCACAAGAGCCGACAAGGCTCGCCGGGCCCCGGGCCCGGGAACCCGCCAGGGGGCTTGGCGAGCGGTGGAACCGGCAGGGAGCTGGAGACGCCGGATGCAAGGGGAATAGATGCAAGGGCCAGTAGGAAGGTGAACCTTGATAATGCCTCCAGTGCCTTGAAAGTCGGCTGCAGTAGGCGACCTCCAGGACACAAGGATTCTTGATTAGTGCGGGTGTCAGGCGTTATGGGGAGGAGGCTGGAGAATTTAGGAAGGTTAGGAGGGAGAGATAGATCAGCCATGAATGAATGGTGAAGTAGACTTGATGGGCCGAATGGCCTAATTCTGCTCCTATCGCCTTATGACCTTATGACAGGGATGGCCGGACGAGGAGAGGGATGTTGGTTCATAGGAACTTCTCCAGTAGACCAAGCATGTGGGCTGGCCGGACTTTGGAAATGATGCCAAAACATGGCAGATGCCCACACGTGTAATATATGCAAAAATAATGTCACTGTGAACCATTGATTTGTGGTTTTGTGAGGTTACAGAAGCTGCCATGTAGATGCAAGTTCTGTTTGTTTCTGGTAGTAAATCTTCATTTTACACCGCTAAAAGATAATATTAATTGATTACTTGGTGATGCATCTTTGAGCTAAATCTAAATCCACACTGCTGTCGTAAATTACTAGTTGCCATATCTTTATGGTTGAAATCAAGTTTGCAGAATGAGTCATGTTCAAATGATGACACCATTACCTATTACTCATGTCTGGGTGGATCATAATGCCTCTTATGTTGCAGAAAGGAACCTGCAGAAAAGCCAGGCTACAAAGAATTCATTATCTCCATGTGAATGTCCCATTGCTTTCTTCACAGCAGCTTAATAGTACACAGGCTGACATGAGTGATGTGGCGTTGGCTGCCAATACCCAACATGAGGTAATTACACCCATTCAAGGTGGTACTTGCTGTCACATTGAATCATGTTCTGATACCCGTCCAAAGTATGAGGGAAGGATTACACTATGCTGTTTGCACAGTGGAAGAGAATCAGTTAGGATCAGCAGAGGCATACTCTAAAGTGGACTAGATAGCATAGTGCAGCGGTTAATGCTGTTGCTTCAGAACTTTACGAGCATGTCGCCAGGACTTGAGGGCCTGAATGATAGGAAGAGGTTGAGACGGCCAGGACTTTATTCCCTTGGAGCGCAGGATGATGACGGGTGGTCATATGGAGTGTATAAGATCATGAGAGGTATAGATAGGGAAAATGCACAGGGTATTTTACTCAGACTAGGGGAATCAAGAACATAGGTTTAAGGTGAGGGGGAAAATATTTAATAGGAACCTGACTGAGGGGCAACTTTTGTTCACAAAGGGTGCTAGGTATATGGAACGAGCTGCCAGAGGAGATAGTTGAGGCAGGTATTATCACAACGTTTAAAAAACATGTGGACAGGTACATGGATAAGAGAGTTATGGGAGGCTACTGAGGTTATCTCTGTCCAGATTCAGTCCCAACCACGGGAGCAGACCATGTGGAGTTTGCATGTCCCCCCCCCCCCCCCGATCCGGATCCTCTGGTTTCCCACAGTATTTGTGGGAAGAAAAATAGTTTATACAACTCGTCTGTGTCAACAAAGTTGTCTAACCAAGCTCTCCCACTTGTGTCCTATCTGTCTTTTAAATGACGTAATTGATCGTAGCTGTGGACACACTTGGGACATACAGCAGTAATCTGTTGCGATGTCAGAATAAAGTGGAGCACTAGGACGAACCCTAAGCAGCCACCATGAGTGCACAGGTTTTCCAGGTGGGTTGGGTTGGGACACTTAGGAAACCTCTGGAGACTTTAAGGCTTTTGTCAGTTTCGATCATTAGGGAGACTGACAAAAACCTCCGGGAACCGCACGGAAACCTTGGGTGGGGTGCAAAGTCTCCAGAGGTTTCCGTTCAGGTTTCCTAAGTGGGACAGGGGCATTAGCTTGAGGTCCTCAATCCACTCTGCATGGTCACACTGACATTTGTCCAATTGCTCTCACCAATGAGCTACCCATTGAATGTGCAGTGGGTATCCCAGTGGTGAGGCCATTGGGCCAAGCAACTAAATGCAAGAAAGCACTCCCTGTTATTTTGAGTACAGATTGCAATCCTTGCAATGAATATTGACCAGCTTGCAGTAAGTTCTGAAGCAGCCCAGTAAGGTACCCTTGAAATCGGTATATTTTACTATAATTGTTGGGTGATGGTTGCAAATGGTACCCTGAAGTTCCAACGTATGTTGATAAGGGTGTAAATGAGGATTACATGGCTGTTGACTCTCTATCTCCCCCCTTCACTATCTCACTCTCTTCCTTCCCTCTCTCCTCCTTCTCTCTCTCTCTTTCTCTCTATCTCCAACTCTCTCTCTCTCTCTCCACCTCTCTCCCTCTCTTATGCTATGTGGTGCCCTTATCATACATTCAGATATTCATACTTTTTGCACGAAATAGGGACAGTGAGAATAGAGGCAATGACTTAAAAGAAACAGGAGTGGAATAAAGTTTGAGTAACTTTGGAAAAATGAGTCAGAGATCAAGAAGAAATTTGGGTTTCATTTTGGGATGAGTTGTGTGAAAATAAATTAGACGCATATTTTAAAGGACCTGAATGCATTGGTTTTAGTTTTGTTTTAGAATAACGAGTCCTAACTGAACATTGATCTCCTTTTCACACTAATTCTATACTGTCCCACTTTCACATCCACTCCCTACGCACTACGCACAGTTCACAGAGAACAATTTTGTGCTGCGAGGGCAGCTCTACCAGCGGAGACATTGTTGTTTCATATGTCTGTGACAATGATTGCACAAGTTTGTACTTGGAAGAGATGCTAGGCATGAGTCTGCTCCATAACGGAGCTTCTCAAACACACAATAATCAAACCCAGAGGGATAATATTATGTAGAAAAATGGGCCTGATTTACTTCTGATTTATTGATACAAATAATGAACTGCTTTGTCTCTCCCTCCCCCCTCCTCCACAGTGCCCCACCTGGACTCACATCTATTTTCCCCCTCCGCCTCCTCGTGCAATCCTTCCTACAGTTTAACAATTTGCAATTCTTCAGTCCTCTGTCCCACCATCTGCCTGTATCCACTTACTACTGCCATGCATTGACTTGCTTCTTCTCTCTCCCAGCTATCTCTCCCCTCCCCCCCTCCCCCCAACCCCACGCTGCAATTAGAACAAAGGGTCCCAACCTGAAACATCACCTATCCATGTTCTCCAGTGATGTTGTCAGACTCAGTGATTTACCCCTGCACTTTGTGTCATTTTGTGTAAAGCAGCAGCTGCAGTTCCTTGTTTCTAAATTTGAACAGCTTTTTAATATCAGTTCTGACTCAGTTGTCCTTCAGTAGTTCAGTCTTGTTTAATCTTTCACACAAGTCACCCCAATGCTGGTCGGTGAGAAGTTGACAGAAGAAATGAAAGTCATTACAAACTTGTGGGATAAGGAAATGCCAGGATGACGAAATGAATGTGTGGCTAAGATTCAGCAAATCTGATGAGTAAGAAGGAAGCAATAATATAACTCTTGGCCTAGGTCATCATTTATTGATAAGACTTTGTTTTCATTAATTGTATTTGTCATGCTGAGTACATTCTATATCTGCATTGCGCCAAGTCCAGCTAGATCAAAAGTAAATAATTAACAAGGAGCGTTGCAGATAGGGAAATTGTCATTGGGCCTACATACAAAGGACTACATTCAGATTAATAGTTCAATAAAATCTTTCGCTTCCTCGTTGTAAACCTCCCTACAGAAAGGTTACCGGAAAAATAATCATGTCACAACGCAGTGGCTACTTTGTGAAAGTTTTATTAAAATCAGAAAACAAATAAAAACTTGGCTGGACATAATGAGACAGAAAGGAATTTAAAAAAAAGGTGGACTCAAAATGCTGGTGTAACTCAATGGGCCAGGCAGCATCTGCAAAAATGTAAAAATGTTAGATGTAGGTAGTTCATCTCACCTCTCTCTCACCTTGACAGCCAGAAGGGGGGCTATGTGAGGCTGCTGTTCATAGACTTCAGTTCAGCCTTCAACACGATAGTCCCCACCAGACTTGCTGAGAAGCTGCTGGAATTAGGGCTCAACAACACCCCCCCCTGTGTGCCTGGGTCCTGGACTTTCTCACCGCCAGGCCCCAGGTAGTCAAGATGGGAGGAAATACATCGAAGTCCCTCACCCTGAGCACAGGATCCCCCCAGGATTGCATCCTCAGCCCCCTACTGTACTCCCTGTACACACATGACTGTGTGGCTAGGGTCAGCTCCAACTCTATAATCAAGTTTGCTGATGACAGGTGGGCCTAATCTCCGATAATAATGAGAAGGCCTACCAGGAGGAGGTGGCTGACCTGGCACTCTGGTGTCAGGACAACAACCTCCTCTTGAATGTCAATAAAACTAAGGAGCTGATCGTAGACTTTAGGAGGGCACAACATCCGAGGACGTACACACCATTGAAGATAAATGGGGATACTGTGGATAGGGTGAACTGCTTTAAATACCTGGGAGTCCTCATCTCAGAGGATCTGACATGGACGTCACACGCTGCAGCACTGGTGAGTAAGGCAAAGCAGCGCCTTTACCACCTCAGGCAATTGTGAAAATTCAGAGTGTCTCGGAGGATCCTCCAGTACTTCTACTCAGCGGCTGTGGAAAGCATCTTGTTCCGGAAACATCACAATTTGGTTTGGGAACTGCTCTGCCCAGGACAAGAAGGCTCTGCAGAAAGTAGTGTGTTCGGCCGAACGCACTATGGGAACTACACTCACTCCCCCTGCAGGAACTATACATCAGAAAGTGCAACTCCAGAACAGAGCCAACAAGATCATGGGAGACCCCCTTCCACCCCAGCAACGGACTGTTCCAGCTGCTACGGTCAGGCAAATGCTGTGAAAACGGAGAGGATGAGACGGAGTTTCTTCTCAGAATCCATTGGGACTGTAAACTCCTACCTCACCAGGGACTAACCTTATGTACCACTTTACTGTTGTGCGGTGTCTTTTTAAAATTGCTGTTTTTTTCTTTTTTTCCTCCCATAAATATGTCATATGTGAATATGTGATTCCGTTCCATTCTGTTTGTAGTTTGTTTGCACAATCCGCGAGCATTGCCACTTTTCATTTCACTGCACATCTCGCATGTGTATGTGACGAATAAACTTGACTTGACTTCAAGCTAATTAGAGAAACGCTTTGTGCTAAAGAAAACAGTTACTAGGCCTGCCACTAACTCAGCAACATTGCCCACTATTCTGGTGACCCAGGTGAGAGTTTACGTACCCTTGGATATTTTGGCTTTGATGGGTTCTACTGAGATATTGAAAGAAGTTTACAAAACCTAAACTACAGGACACTCAGACAAGCACAAGAAACATCTATTCTCTTGCTATATAAGCCATTAGTTTGAATTCAAAGCTTGAATACAAGCTTCATGTGTAGGTTTTGTGGCTTAGAAATTAGATTGGTTAACACCTGCCTTGTATGTGCAAATTGAGTCCAGATGAGATATAAACAGGGTGAGTGCCTCAATGGTGACACCTCAGGCAGCAACCTGTTACTGGAGGTGTTGTTGTGGCCGGGATTGGGCACGAGTTGGGAACGTCTGGGTAAGAGGCAAAGACAGTTCCAACTGAGAAGAGCCGACACCAACCCAGTCATCCTTTCTATGGACTAGGAACGGTTTAGAGGGATATTGGCAAAGTGCAGAAAAATGGGACCAGGTTACTTGGACATCTTGGTTGGCATGGTCGAGTTGGGCCCAGGGGTCTTTCCATATTGATTTATTAGGAATCTATGTCACACCATGCCTGAAGCTCTCTTTGGCACAACGTTAGTACAACAGAAAACATTTCAACTTAAGCACAGAGGAAATGGTTCAACATTTTAGGGTTAGTTTAATAAAAACTCATATATTAACTTTGGGAGGTAAATCAATGTGACTACAAAATTGGGAGGATTTACTTCCATGGAATGACAATACTAATTGGTCCAGGCACTGTGGGCATTTTGATTAGGTCTGTGTTGAACAGACATCTCTCTGAGGTTAGATCATCAGAAAAAGAAGATACTGTATGTACTTTATGTCATGGAGTGCTGTTACAAACTAGATTGCAAAGTGACTCAACTCCAGCTAATGTTGACAACCCACAATTTGAATCAATTTGCCAAGACTTGGTGAAGAAGTATTTCAAACCTGCGTCATCTATTTTGTGTGTGAAATTGATAACAATCCCATAGAAAGTATTCCTATCAAAATTAAATAACTAATCAGTGGGGCACTGATATGCTAGAGGGAGTCAGCCTCCTGTGATGCCAAACCACTAAGTTTGCTGAACAGTCTTACAGCAGATTATTGAAACTTTACCACAGTATTGTGTTAAAATTGATTGCTGTTGTGACAGTAAGGAGCCTCACATTTAGACAATCCATTGTCATAGGAACTAGTGACCATGACTAAAAAAAAACATGCATTTGTATAGCACCCTTAATATAGTCCAAAAATCCCTTACAATCTTTGAAACTTCTCTGTCGTAATCTAGGAAAAACACAGTACCCAGTAACACCTAACAAAGAACAATGTGATAATGACTGGACATTTCTTGTTTCTCATTAGTCATAGGAGCAGAATTAGGTCATTCGGGCCATTCTTCCATTCAATCGCAGCTGATCTATCTTTCCCTCTCAACCCTTCTCCTGCCTTCCCCTATAACCCTTAAATGAGTATAGAAGATGGGAGGTCGTGTTGCAGTTGTATAAGACGTTGGTGAGACCGCATTTAGAATATTGTGTTCAGTTCTGGGCACCATGTTATACGAAAGATATTGTCAAGATTGAAAGGGTTCAGCGAAGATTTACGAGGATGTTGCCAGGACTAGAGGGTGTTAGCAATAGGGAGAGGTTGAGTAAGCTGGGTCTCTATTCCTTGGAGCGCTGGAGGATGAGGGGAGATCTTATAGAGGTGTACAAAATCATGAGAGGAATTGATTGGGTAGATGCACAGAGTCTCTTGCCCAGAGTAGGGGAATTGAGGACCAGAGGACATAAGTTCAAGGTGAAGGGGAAAAGATTTAATAGGAATATGAGGGGTAATTTTTTTCACACAATGGGTGGTAGGTGTATGGAACAAGTTGCCAGATGAGATAGTTGAGGCTGGGACTATCCCAACAGTTAAGAAACAGTTAGACAGATACATGGATAGGACAGGTTTGGAGGGATATGGACCAAGCGCAGGCAGGTGGGACTAGTGTAGCTGGGACATGTTGGCCGGTGTGGGCAAGTTTTGCCGAAGTGTTTATTTCCACACTGTATCACTCTATGACTATAACTATAACCCCTGAATCTACCAATCCCTACCTGTTGTGATGGACTGAGTAGTAAATATTGGGGAACATAATTGGATTCATTCATTCCTGTGATGTGTGATGGAAGTTGTCTATGATTTTAAAAATTCAAAGCTTTGGTTTGATATGCCTCTAACATAAATATTTGACCTATCTTGTTACTGTTAGCCTCACATTATTATATTAGCTGTATCTCTTTACAAAGCCATATCTCATGCTTTCCATTGATGATATTGGGTTATAGAAAAAAACACCAGCTGGACCCATTTAAATAAGACTCAAGAACTAATTCAAATACAGTGATACAGTGAGGAAATAAGCCCTTCAGCAACACTTGCCCACAGGTTCGGCACATTTTCTGCTGGGTGAGGGAAGGGAGAGTTATACTGAAGCTAAGTTTGTCTTTTCAGGTTTAAAGCTTTATATAAGGAAATTTACCCAAATGCCTTTCGTTTTGTCACAAATGACCTTCTTGGTGCTGCAACTGTTATTAACACTTATTGGACCAACTACCTCATGTGCTCCTTTCTAGAAAAATAAGTTTTGTTTCCACAGGAGACACCTCCACTTGATCGTAACATGGAATTGCAGTGTCTTGGTCCGGGACTTTATTGAAGTGCCTTTTCTTATTTCAGTTTAACAGGGGAAATAATATGTAAACACAAAAGGCTGCAGATGCTAGAATCTTGAGCAAAATACAAAGGTCTGGAGGAACTCAGCAGATCAGGCAGAATTTGTTGAGGGAACGAACTGATGATGTTTCCAGTTGAGACCCTTCTTACTGATTGGAGTATGAATAAAATGAGGCATAGCTTGAGAAATTACAGAACTCGAGATGGTGTCCTGTTAGGTTTTTCCACCCCCACATCCATTTGGAGCAGTTTACTCCTGCCTATTACTGCAGTGACAGTTTGCTACTGCCAAACTAGGAAAGGTCTACACTACGTTCTGCTTCGGTATATATAATAAACACATTCTATGGACAAGTGATTTCCCAGTAAGGCTGGCACCATCAGGCTCTTGAGCTACAGCCCGACTGCACAACTCTACCTCAGCACCAAATTGCTATGCACTACTAAGGTTCCTCTTGGAGGCCTTGATCTGGCAAAATAGATAATCTAGAATCAAACATGCTGAAAAATCGGTGGTAGATCTGTATCATGGTCTGGTTTTATCTAGAACAATTGATAATTTAGTATGTATTATTATTGTGCAGTTGCATTTAATGTGTCTGTGAAGCTGCAGCAAGTAAGAATTTAATTGTTCCCGGTCCTGGCACATAAGATAATTAAACAATAATTATTGACCTCAAGATGGTGCTGGTGATGAACATTTATAGTGACCTCTGGTGAAGATGCTTCCATGATGCTAATTGCTATGGTTGTGGGGGAATTTGTACAGAAGAGGAACTGAGGACCAGCATTGATCAGCTGTGATCATCATGAATGGTGGGGCAGGCTGCAGAGGCCCACTCCTCGTGTTCTTATGGTAAGGAGCACCAGGATGCTGCTCCAGTTGGAATGAAGAAATTACGATATGCATCCAACTCAGGCTGGGTCAAGATGAAGATGAGAGCTTGAACCTCCCAGGCGCCCACTCCCCCCCATCCCACGTGGACCAGCTTTTTTTCTCTATAAATAAGATACACCAGAGCAGCTGATATGAATAAAGCACAGCTCTCGAACAAGTACTTTTTATACATTGAAATGCAATTCCCGTCATTGGATCAAAAGCTGTTTGCTGAACTCACTTGAATGTTATTAAATTAGAAAGTGTGCCGAACCTGCAGTTCCCTCCGTCAGTGAATTTTTACTGAACTATATGCAAAATAGGAATGTCACTGGGAGACCCCTTCCACCCCTGCAACGGACTGTTCCAGCTGCTACGGAGCTAGGTACATGCGGCAATAAAGTACCATTGAATTGACCATTATCATTAATACACCATTTTTCAGGTGATAATTGGGGTCTCACTGCCATCTAGTGGACAGTACTTACATTGCAGTGATGCAACTGTCCATTGCACGAGCAGTCCATTGCAATCATCTTCCCTGCTCTTTTCTCTGTAGTGTTTGTCGATTAGCTTCATTTTACTGGTAATATTATTTTTCCCTTCTGAAAGCTAATATTGAATTTACTTTGCAGTGGTCTCAGTTGACAGGTTTCAGATAGGATTTTAATAGATGACAGGCGGGTGCTGGTTCAGGAGAAACTTGTTTTCAGGTGAGGAGGCCTGGCCTTTTGACATGGCGATCAAAAAAGAACCGCAGATGGTGGAAAATCAAAATTAATTAGGAGTGAGAGCTTGGGTGAAGATGCAAAATAGCCCAGAGCTGAATGTGCAGAGTTCTCCGAGATGGAGGAAGATATAGAGCTAATGTAGAAATTTAGAAGTGCAAATACTAAAAATGTACTTTCAGAGGCACATTCACCTTTAGCATACAAACCTTCTCTAATATTAACAGTTTGGGAATAACGAGTCACACCAATAGAAACAGGCCCTCAGGCTCACCGTCCATCCAGCCCGATAAATACCCAACTCCAAAAATCCCATTTTACTCATTCTACAGTCTCATCTCCTCCTCAGATTCAACCATTCACCTGTCCATTATTGATCATACCTCAAACATATCTCTGGAATTTGGGATGAAACCAAAGCACCCAGAAGAGACCCATTTGGTTACAGGAAAAATGTGCAAACACCATGCAAGCAGGACTGAAGTGAACTTGGATCGCTGGAGCTCTGAGGCAGTGGCTGTGCCATTGTGCTGTCTTTGTTGACACCGAAAACAATTGGAAATCCAACCAAAACAGTGAAGTTTCGTGGGTTATGGCAGGTAAGAGTTGATGGGCGAGACTCACTCAATCTACTGATTGCCTCTGTGTTCAGACAGCCAGCCTATTTTCTTTTAATATTTATTTATTCTCTTTGCGTTTAGTCATTTACTTCGGGAACTGTTTGAAAAGTTCTTGCGCACCATAAAGTTGTTTGAATTTCCACAGAAGAGTTGGCCACATAAATCCTTTCAGTAATTTAGTCCCAAGTTATTTCTGAATCCAATATTACACAATTGATCTGTGGCTACCATTTTCAAGTGTGACATGGCTTTAATTCTCTAACCTATCAAGATATCTTATGCCCCTGTCCCACTTAGGAAACCTGAACGGAAACCTCTGGAGACTTTGCGCCCCACCCAAGGTTTCCGTGCGGTTCCCGTAGGTTTTTGTCAGTCTCCCTAATGATCGAAAGTGGTTTCAGTTTTAAAAATCGGTAATTTTTTAGTCAAAGCCGGTTGCGATGCTAGTTGAAGGCGGTTGCCGGGGGAAAAAAACCTCCGGGAACCGCACGGAAACCTTGGGCGGGGCACAAAGTCTCCAGAGGTTTCCGTTCAGGCTTCCTAAGTGGGACAGGGGCATTATGATGTCAAATGAAAAAGGGGCATTCTTTTTGGGACAAAGAATCATGTTGCAATCATGCATACAATGTACCAGTTGGAATCTGAATCACATGGAAATCCCCGATTTACAGTTAATTGGAGAAGGCACATCTTGTTGTGACATTTCTATGAAATTAGAAATTTATCAGCATGTCAAAAGGAAAAGGTAGTTAGAAACATAGAAATTAGGTGCAGGAGCAGGCCATTCGGCCCTTCGAGCCTGCACCGCCATTCAATATGATCATGGCTGATCATCCAACTCAGTATCCTGTACCTGCCTTCTCTCCATACCCCCTGATCCCTTCAGCCACAAGGGCCACATCCAACTCCCTCTTAAATATGGCCAAAGAACTGGCCTCAACTACCTTCTGTGGCAGAGAATTCCACAGATTCACCACTCTGTGTGAAAAACGATTTTCTCATCTTGGTCCTAAAAGACTTCCCCCTTATCCTTAAACTGTGACCCCTTGTCCTGGACTTCCCCAACATCGGGAACAATCTTCCTGCATCTAGCCTGTCCAACTCCTTAAGAATTTTGTAAGTCTCTATGAGATCACCCCTCAATCTTCTAAATTCCAGCGAGTACAAGCCAAGTCTATCCAGTCTTTCTTCATATGGAAGTCGTGCCATCCCAGGAATCAGTCTGGTGAACCTTCTCTGTACTCCCTCTATGGCAAGAATGTCTTTCCTCAGATTAGGAGACCAAAACTGTACGCAATACTTCAGGTGTGGCCTCACCAAGACCCTGTACAACTGCAGTAGAACCTCCCTGCTCTTGTACTCAAATCCTTTTGCTATGAATCTTGTACTCAAATCCTTTTGCTATGAATCGATAGTTGTGAGATTATTGTGAATAGTTGTGAGATTATAAATTCTAAACAGTATGCATTTTCACAGTTTTATCACCACTGGCCACTGGCCCAATTGGTTCATTTTTTTTAATTTTTTCACAGTGAAGTGACAACTACAAATCATCGGTCTGAAACAAACATGCTATAATTTAAATTAAAAACTATCTCTTGAATATAGCCAGACTTACAAGAAGCACACAAAACTTCCTACTTCAATATAAAGAAATACATTGATTAAATATTGTTTGGCTTTACAAGATATTTACAGGTATGTACCGCATGGTAGACTTTCACTTTTCAATTATAGCAGATCAGTAAGTGCAACTAGAAAATGTACTTACAGATTGTAGATAGACATCTATAGAAATAAGGGGATTCTGTACTTCTAAAAATATATACATTTTATTTATAGAAGGAAAGCAACTTTCATCTTGGTGCAGGTATTGTCCCTGAAGCCGGAGCAGATATTGCCAATGGTTACTGCAGGGTGTCTACAAAGGCATCAAATTCCTCCATATTCTTCTCATAGATTGCCAGCTTCTCAGGTAAGGAATCCTGGGATAAAGAGAGAAAATCAATGATAAATGTCCTCCATTGTTTAACAATGTTTTTGAAAAATGTTGCAGGCTCACATTTTCTTATTCTTCGATTGTAAGAAGATTCAACTTTGTACCAAAACTGTGGGATTGCGGTCCCAACTTCAACTTGCACAGCTAAAGTGGGCTGATATTGCAAGGAGCAGTGATGGGGTGCGACAGTGCTGGGAGTGTCTTTGGAGGAGCTGACCTTCAGGTTGATGACAAGACACTTGGCACTTTTGAAGATCGGGAAGATCTTCTTAGGATGCTGGACGAAACTCTCGCTCAACCAAAATTAATTCCATGTGAATGCCCATATTTCTTTATTCTTGTTCCTCCAACCACATGTTCAATCTACATTCAATCATCTTCAATGCTGATTTGTGACTGAGATTTTACCAGTGTTCTACTTAAATTCTCAATTGCGTCATGATTATTATATTCTACACCTCATTCACATTTGCCAACAAATGTTTGTATCACATCTCTCTCTGGTCATTTATCCTAGTTGAAATATTCTATCTCACACTTGACGATTCTCGTATTCATCAATAATTTATTTTTGGTCATCATACCATTTTGTCAATATTCTCCTGCAGCCTCCTTTGTTTCTCAAAATAATTCACTATACTTTCTATAATGCTGGTATCTGCACAAACTTTAATCTTATATCCAAATCAATGATCTACACAGTTAGATGAAGCACACCCAGACTATTTGGCATCACTAGGCACTTCTAACTGTTCTATCTTGTGTGGCTGATCATCTCCTATCTTCAAATCAATTTTGGATTTAATTTGTGCACTGCTTCTCGGGTAATGCATTGTATGCCATCTCCTCAAAGTCTGTTCAGGCTGACAAAGAGATACATTGAATGAAAGAAATGCTCTGTTTTTTGTTAAAGAAAATTTACAAAATGTCAGAAGCATAAATGCCCTGTTATTTTTGAACAGGTAATTTGTGTCTAGTGTGGGACCATGCACCATGCGAACCTGAGCATTGAGTTGGGGGCTTCAGTTCCAGAGGATCGCTGAAGGGAAAGAAAGCTAGAGTGTTGGGATCACCAAAGATAGACACAAAATGCTGGAGTAAATCAGCGGGACATGCAGTATCTCTGGATAGAAGGAATGGGGGACGTTTCGGGTCAAGACCCTTCTACAGACTGCGATAACGTCTTTTTTGTTCTGTATCTTTTCGATCTGGCTTTCTATATTGATTATGATTCTCATAAATATCATGATGAATGCTTCAGTAATTCCTATGTTCCTTCAGGAAAATGCCAGTAAAAGTGGTCACAATTACAGCTGTTCAGGATCCTTTTTGCCCAGGCATCTGATTTACTCTTTAGTACTCTTACATACGAAGATAAGAAATAACTGAAGTTTTTCACCCAAAGAAACAAGCTGCCAGAGGAGATAATTGAGGCAGGGACTATCCCAACATTTAAGAGACAGTTAGACAGGTACACATTGATAGGACAAGTTTGGAGGGATATGGGCCAAACGCAGGCAGGTGGGTCTAGTGTAGCTGGGACATGTTGGCCGGTGTGGGCAGGTTGGGTGGTAGGGCCTGTTTCCACATGTATCACTCTATGACAATATAGTGCAGTAGAAAACAAAAATCAGCAGAAAATTAAAGCAGCATTGCAGTGTATCGGTGTTCCACAATTAATAATCTGACACCTGAACTTTATATTAAAAGGAATGACCAGAAACTGTATCATTAAAATACTGATGTAATTGTTCTTCAATTTTGAATTTTGGCTTTCTGTTGTGGTATCAAGCTGCTGACAGGTGGATACTTGCTACTTCCTCTCCAGCAGGGAGGGCATAATATTATGATCACAGGCGTGAGACCACAGGGTGAAAATGAACACAACAGCAGCTGTCAAAAATGCAGTGGCCAAACTCAATACACAATGCTTCATGCCTATTATTGGATTTTTATGCTACATCTTCAAATGATTGATATATTCTTGTTTTGTTGTAATTCCCCAACTAATTTCTTACCAGATCCTCAGCCATTGACTGCGCGCTGATGTCTATGGAGAGACTGCACAACTGAGGAGGGTTCTGAAACTCCCTGTAAAAGGTGCCAAGATCCATGGGCAGAAAGTCATCCTTGGAAAAGGCAGGCTTCTGAACCAGATGAAGAGAAATCTGTTACATTCAATGTTATTGTGTTTTTTTAATAAAGAAGTTTAATGCAAGGATAGAGCTGTAAATGAGCTACTTGATTTACAAGCAGCAAATTAGCTTAATCATGGCTGTTAAATGAGAAAAGTTTGGAAAAATACAGTAGATTCACAAGCCTTCTATGGAAACAAAAAGGAAAAACTTCGGTGGTCCTGATCAAATGTTATTTGAACTAAATGCCATTCAAGGTTCAAAATAGTAAATGTCTGTAAATCTTTAAAAACAATCAACATGCATAAAAGCTGATGCTAATTTGCCAAACACAAGAACAGTATCCTGCTGTAGTGTCTAGAAATAATTATTTATCCCCATAGGACTTCTAACCCCCGCTAACTTTCCACTTTGATGATTTGACATCCTTCAGGAATTAATTGCAATGCAAGATGGTTTTATCTTTTGACATGTAAATGTGTGCAAACTTAGACTTAACTTTGTGAAGAGAAAACTATTCCTCTGGGGTAATTTTGGAAAGCATATTCAAGATTTGACATTTCGCACCTTCAGATGTTTGACTGCCTGACCACTTTCAAGAATCTTTTTGATTTTGAGAAAATGACAAAAATATAGCCAGGCAGTGTCAGTGGAAGTTTTAACTTCTGTGTTATGCTAATCTTTGTGCAGTCATATAAAAAAAATACCAAAGTGAATTAATCCCATATTATCAAAGACTTGTTCAAACTACATTGAATAGAACTGCTGGAAGTTGAGATGCATGACAAGTCAGGGTATCATTCAAATTTAAAACAGAAGCCGCTCAATAATTCTGAGGATCAAAGGAAACTGCAAGATGGTATGGATAGTATGGCAAAATAGTAAAAATGCAATAGATAAAACTCAACATCAATTAATGTTTAATGAAAGAACTGCAGATGCTGGAAAAATCGAAGGTAGACAAAAAAGCTGGAGAAACTCAGCGGGTGAGGCAGCATCTATGGAGCGAAGGAGTAGGCGACGTTTCGGGTCGAGACCCTTCTTCAGACTGATGTCGGGGCGGGGGGGGCAGGGGGAGGGAAAAGAAAGGAAGAGGCAGAGACAGTCGGCTGTGGGAGAGCTGGGAAGGGGAGGGGAAGGAGGGAGAAAGTGTGGACTACCCGAAATTGGAGAAGTCAATGTTCATACCACTGAGGTGTATACTACCAAAGCGAAATATGAGGTGCTGTTCCTCCAATTTGCAGTGGGCCTCACTCTGGCCATGGAGGAGGCCCAGGACAGAAAGGTCGGATTCGGAATGGAGGGGGAGTTGAAATGCTGAGCTACCGGGAATTCAGCCCCGACATCAGTCTGAAGAAGGGTCTCGACCCGAAAAGTTGCCTATTCCTTTGCTCCATAGATACTGCCTCACCCGCTGAGTTTCTCCAGCTTTTTTGTCTACCATCAAGTAATGTGGTGTGTTGATTAAAAGAAATCTGCTCTCCCATAGGGGAGTGGATGAGGAAGATTTATGCTGACATTTTCCAGTATAACTGTAACAATTTCTATGCACGTGTGTGGCAACGGACATTCAACTGAGGTCCCAATTGTGGTCGGACACTGGCCCTTCATGTGATCTAGTGGCGGACATCAGAACCTTCATTACCCTGGAGCATTCATTCAAACAATCTCTACAAGGTGGATCTTCTCCATGAAGTGGAACGGCTGCAGGACTTCAAGAGTAAATACTTTTGTATTTTTTTTTTAAATTGTTTGTATTTATTCTTTAATACTTAATACTCCTGGAAAAAAAGGCCAATTTTCCACAGCCTTCTTATTGACTTGCTTTTAGCCAATTTGTATCAACTTCACCTGGAGGTACAAAACCTCAGTCAAACCTGGAGGTGAGTTGTCCCGCATGCCTGCCCTGCCACTGACACATATTCCTAATGTACACCTGGCTTTTTTGACACATAATATCCAATTCATACCTTTATCACCAAGTGACGAAACTTTCAATGGAAATGCTGAAGTCCTATCTCTTCTACCTTTAAACCCGTATTTCCATCAGTTCAAAACTTGCAAAGCACTAATGGGTCTTTGCAGCTTAATGTCAATATCCTCCTCTTCTTCAATGTTGGTCTCCTCCAATGGTCTGATATATATTACCCATATTTGACACCATAACATTTGTCGTTTCTTTTTCCCCATTACTACATTGCTGCCCCATGAAACACTATTTCTTTAGAGCCTCAAATTCTTACTAAATCCTCCTGTTTTCGAAGGAGACTTTGAGTCTGTACAATGATTCATTTTTACACTACTTCTGCAATAGTCCCACTTTTAATTCTCCCCACACTTTCTTCAACTCCCCCACCCCCCAATTCTACCATTCACCTATATATGAGGAGCAATTTGCAGGTGCCAATTAACAAATTAACCCACAAGTCATTAGGATGTGGAAGGAACCAGAGTACCCGGAGGAAATAAGAACAATGTATAAATTCCTTGCAGCCAGCATCTGAGGTCAGGATTGAACCAGGTGCTCTGGCTCTGCTCTGCCACGGTTAGAACATAGTGGCAGAGCAGAGCTTGGTTAGAACATAGCTTGAAGCAGGAGAAATACACAGTGGAACCAATTTTATTTTTAATATCATAAAAGAGAAGGGAAGCCAGTTATTTTCTCTTTGTTTCAGTTTGCCTTAACATTGGATTATTTACACCCAGGATAGTTTTTACCATGAAGATAGACACAAAATACTGGTGTAACTCATCAGGACAGGCAGCATCTCTGGATAGAATAAATGGTGTTCTTACTATAATGGGGATGCTTCCCCAAGCACTTTAATTAACCGCTCCTTGATTAAGGTATATTTCATTATTTTGAAACAATTTGTTCATGAACTGGGGGCTTTGCTGACATTTGGTGTCCATCTTTAATTGGCCCCAAACTGAGTGGTTGCTGAGACATTTCAGGGGACGTTAGTAGGTCTGGAGTCACATAATGGTCCAGAGTGGGTGAGGGTATTGAATGCTTTTCTATGAAGGCGATTGGTAAAATGGATACATTTTTATGACAAATTGACAGATTGATGGTTATAATCTAGGTACCAGGTTTTTCCATTAAATTGCAGGTTTATTTAAATAGGTAAATTGAAAACCTCCAGCAACCTGTGTGATTTGAATATGGTTCTCCGGATTGATGTTTTGTTGACAGCTTTTGTAAAAATAAAACAGCTTTGACTGTGCTTTTGCTAATGTTTCAGCATTAATTTGCAAACCTTCCCCTCGAAGATTCACTGGAACTAGAGTTTAAAAAGATTAGATTTATCAAGTCTAAGAAAAAATACTTTCATTGCATTAAACATCTTGTGCTTTCTTATGCTCATAATACTTTTGCATTCTATGACTGATGTTACTTGTATGATTGATTACACAAAAAGCTAAAATGCCAGAAAAAAAATGACTTACAAGTTCCACCATAACAAATTCATCCTGTATGAGGCCACTGCTACCACTGGACTGGTCTGAGTGAAGACTTGCATGCAGGGGTGATTCTTGGGTTGGGGAATCAGGGGGATTTACCTGTGTTAATAAAGCAGAAAATGCCATCCGTTCAGATGTAATAGCTCGCTAAACTGCAGCAATTAGGTAAACAGAATCCACAAACACAAATAAAGTGGCAGACAGCCAATGTCAGATGACACACTAAGATACTGCATTAATGAGTGACAAAACATTGACGTATGGTCATAATTTTGCATCCATTCGTGAATCTTAGTTTGGCAGCTCCCAGGAGGAAGCTCACAGCAGAAGTACAGCAAAATAAAATGTTCTTGCGCATTCCCAAACAGCACAGTAGACTGCACCATTTACAAAGCCTCTTGCTGCAGATTGCCTGCATATCCTCACTGAGGAAAATCAGCCTGTTGAAATATTTTTAATTCATTTAATTGGAAGCTTGGAATGGTGGATAATGACCCATGCTGGTAAGACAAGGCTCCGATATCTTATATTTCAGAACATAAAACAGATTTTGGGAAAAGAGGCAGAAAGGATCAATCGTAAGCAAAATATGGGAAGATTATAAGTCACAGTGGTATTCAGCTCTCAAGTTTAATAGGGATAAAGAATATTTGATCCAGGAGTGATCTGAGAAAGATATACAAATGCAAAAAAGTGGAACTGAGGCATTTGTTCACTGGTTTGGCCAGGTAAGAATACTTGTTAACTGCTCTCACCCATTAGGTGGCGTTTTATATCAAAGAGGGTTTGTCAAAAGACGTTCTAAAGCAGCCTTAAATCCGTTCTAGTTTCTGAAGATTACTCCAGGATGTTTGCTGCGAGACTCACCATGACATCAGTGTCCTCAGATTCAACAGTTTTTGGTGCAAATACAGCAAATGGCAGATCCATGTTGAAAGCAGTGCCCTGTGTAAAACAGGAAAACATAAAGTTAGATAGACACAAAATGCTGGAGTAACTCAGCGGGATAGGCAGCATCTCTGGAGAGAAGAAACGGGTGACGTTTCGGGTCAAGACCCTTCTTCAGTTTGTTGTGTGGACAGATCTGGGCATAGCAGGAATTTTAAAAAAAAAAAAATTCTAAAAAATGTAATCTGTAATCATTCACTTGATCACTTTTAAATGTCAACCAGGCTGTGAGACATTGATATACATAACAGAGATCTTAACAAACAGGGGGAAATGGTTAAACATATATTTAATGCTTATAATTCAATTTCTATCACTACTTTCTCAGTTTAAACAGAACTGCAACCATGGAGAGAAGGAATTGGCGACGTTTCGGGTAGAGATCCCTCTTCAGTCTTAAGAACCCAACCAAAACGTCGCCAGGTCCTTCTCTCCACAGATGCAACCTCACCTGCTGAGTTTCTCCAGCATTTTTTGTCGACCTTCGATTTTTCCAGAATCTGCAGTTCTTTCTTAAACAGAACTGCAACCAGTTAGTTTGAATTGAGAAGCAATTTTAAGATTGTGACAAAACCAAAATCTGCCATTAAATTAAATCTGCCATTAGAGCAGTTGAAATCTGGGCTATGGTTATAAAGCTTACCTGTCAAAGCAAAAATAATAACATATTTTTCGCTTTAACAGTCATTGTAGGATTCCTTGTATTACAGTGGATGCTCAAGAACCAGCAGAAGGTCTCATCTGCCACTGCCCATCATGCGGCATTGTGGAGCATTGGTAGAGTTGCTGGCTTACAGAGTCGGAGACTCGGGTACGATCTTGACAACGGGTACAGTCTGTACAGAGTTTGTACTTTCTCCCCGTGACCGTGTAGGTTTTCTACGAGATCTTCGGGTTCATACCACACTCCAAGGACGTACAGGTTTGTGGGTTAATTGGCTTGGTATAATTGTAATTTGTCCCCAGAGTGTGCAGCATAGTGTTAGTGTGGGGATCGCTGGTCAGCGTGGATTCCGTGGGTTGAAGGGCCTGTTTCCACGCTGCATCTCTAAACTAAACTAAACTAAGATGTCATTGCAAAGCTGGCTTTGCATCACTAATGAAAGGATAATTGCCGAGGTTAAAATTGAAGTAGCCAATCCAAACTGGCAAAAAGGATCTTGAAATAAAAAGGATCTTGAAATAGATCAGGCTGTATGTCTTATATACACATGTACTGAAATGCCCATGATATCTTAATAATAGAACTGAGAAATCATGAGTGCCTTAATTTAACATGTTGTTGTAAGATTCCAATCGGAATTATTAGGGACAAAACACGACAACCTGCATGGATTGGTGTTGATTTTGTCCCTCAGGGAAAAGATAATAGAAAAGTGGAAAAGAAAACCATTTGAATTTTATTTTAGTGGAAAATTACTAAATCAAGGTTAGAGTCCTGTCAATATTATGAATCTTGATTTTCAAATAGGCAATAAAAAATTGATTCAAAATAAGGTTGAGTACTGTAAAATTAGTGAGCTTCATTTGAATTGGCTAAAATTACACATTTTCATCCACAAAAGGTAGCTATTGAGAGGCACATTTTCGGTCTAAGGAACGGTTACTAAAGTTGCAAGAATAAAATGTGGGAAATGTCTTCACACAGAGCAGGATAGGTGTACGGAATGTGTGGGAAAGAACCGCAGATGCAGGTTTAAATCGAAGATACACAAAATGCTGGTGTAACTCAGCTGGACAGGCAGTATCTCTGGAGACCCTTCTTCAGTCTGAAGAAGGGTCTCAACTCGAAATGTCACCCAATCCTTCTCTCCAGAGATGCTGCCTGTCCTGCTGTTACTCCAGCATTTTGTGTCTATCTTGGGTGTATGGAATGAGCTGCCAGGGAAAGTAGTTGAGGTAGGTAGAATAACACCATTTTTATACAATTGGACAGGCACAGGGATAAGAAACGTTTTGATGGATGTGGGCCAAATGCAGGTAAATGTGACTAGTTTAGATCTTGGTCAGCATGGACAAGTTTGGCCAAATGGCCTGTTTCCAAGCTGTATAATTCTATGATTCTATAAATGGGATTACCTTGGATGGGGTATTTTGATCAGTATGGACAAGTTGGGCTGAAGGGCCAGTTTCCATGCTATGTGACTCTGTGGGTACACCAATGATGTCCCCCTTCCATTCAACCACACTTTCCATTCAAACCAATGTCTTCAGACTTTGGCACAAACTAGTTCTCCAGACCACTGATCAATCCCTCTTCATGGTTACCGAGACAGACAGAATTTTACCCTGAGATGAGCTGAACGTACAGCCACTGCATCACCAAAACCAACTACAAATCCACACGACTAATTTGCAAACCATCCATACTTCTCCTGAAGCCTTCAATCCATCCTGTTGTTACTTCTAAACTTGATTTCTTCAGTGCTGTCCCAGACAATTTTCCATTTTCTAAGAAACTTCTGAACATAAAATGCTCCCCTTCATTATCCCATCGTTATCAGTCATTCATCATGCATGTTCACTGATCTCTGTAGACTTCCTGTTTAGCAATGCCTTGATTTCAAAATTCACATCCTTGCGCAATCAAATTCCCACCCTAGCCTCATCATCTGTTCCTGTAGAAATTACTTCAGTTCGATAAATCCTTGAAATCTCAGTGTTTCTGTTGTTCTGACTCATTGCGTATTCGGAATTCTAATCACTTGACTATTTGGCTGCTGTGTTGCATCAGTTCCTGAAACTCTACAGCACATACTGATCCTTTAAAACATTCCTTTTAAAACCTGCCATTTTACCAAATCTCTTTATGGGTCAGTATCATATTTTATTTGGCAATGTTCCCGAGGAGGATGCCAAGAAACATTTTCCATGTTAAAATTCATAAATAATTCTTTTTTTCCCCCCAACAAAATAGTTTGGGTGAGGGATATGGTAGGAGCCATGCATAACAGCGTGATAATGGATGCTCCATGGACCTGTTAACTCTCTGCAATATTAATATCTTTATGCTAACATATATATCAAGGTGTATTTCAGTAAAGAAAGTGTATGATCAGCTGAAAATGGTCAAAACAGCACCATAAATGTTGAACATCTAATAAGAAATGCAGTTATGACAAGTTCTTGGAGGTAACATGTTGACAATGTTGCGTCAAAAGTAAAGTATTCTTCAATCCAAGCCATGTTTAGAATCATACCTGACCGGCTGGTTTGTTAACAAATGCTCCCACTTTCCTGGTGAAGGTAGTTTCCAGTGCGTCTTGTGGTGATCCACTCTTCCCTTCACTGCTCTTTGATAACATTTCTGCTTCGCCACTTTAAAATGAATAAAGGATTAGACTGATCAGACAAACCTACCAAATAATTAATTGATAGTTTTATTATATTTCATTGTTCTCATACAGTTAACATTTTTACTTTGAGGAAACCAACATTTCTCCCTAAAATCAGATTAGTTGTTGAACAGGTCACAGATTGGATTCTATATAAATCTGCTCCACCATTCAACAGCATCGAAGTTGATCAAAATCAAGCAATTCAACTATGACCTTATTCCAGAATTATGTTAACATTCAAAAATCAATTGATCTCTGATCTTGAATATATATTGAATGATTCAACATATTTATACATTAGGAGCAGAGAATTTACAAAGTTCAAAAACTTTCTTATCTCCGCCTTAAATGAGCTATGCCAAGGTCTGAACTTTTGACTTACTGATCTAAACCACAATTGAGCAAAACATACCCTCTGCACCTACCATTCAAGAATTTTAGGCAATTGTAAACCAGGTTTTCCTGAAAATAATTTTATGTAGAACTGCTGTTCTATAAGTCTGGGGTTGGTGGGGGGGGGGTGGGGGGGGGAGTCAGGGGTTTTCAAGATGGTGGTGTAATGAAGAAAGTGATAGGTGTCCCGCACAAGCACACAAGTTCTGAACTTCCTAGCGGTGGTCCTGCTGACTAAGCTGCATTGTTGGAAGTCCCATGAAGACCATAGGCAGAGTTCCAATTTCTTGCAATCCCAGCATGTCTGTTGGGGAATCTGCCCACTGAACCAGTCACATTAGACCTGGCGCAGTAACAATGGAGAAGAACAGGTGCAAGATAAAGCTGCAGTCATACATCACAGAAACAAGACCACTGGCCAACTGACGATAAAGTACTAATGCCACGTTAATCCCATTTTTATTCTCCCCATTAACTCCTCCTGGATTTTTCTACTCATCCTACCCATTAAGGGTAATTCAGTGTGTTTTATTAACCTACCAATCCACACAGACAGTGTTGGTGATCAAGATTGAATATGCGTGATTGGAGCTGTGAGACAGCAGCTCTACAAGCTAGCAATAAGGTTAATTTACATACATTTATTCGACTTAAAACAGTTTAAAAAATCATTCAGATTTTGGTGATTTTTTTTATTTCACATTTTAAAGATAACTTGACTAATTGTTAATATTTTAAATCTGTGTAAGAGGCTTGTTTTGTCAAGTTTAAGTTCTGCACTCGTGTTCCTTGGTCGACTTGCACAAGGAAGGTGAAGCCAGTGAAACTGTCAAAGGTAAGCGTGGTCAATCTAATCACTTGATTCTTCCAAATTCTAAAGAACACAGACCTAGTCTCCACCAAGAAAAACTTCATGTCAAGAAGGTAAAATCCATTCCTTTTCCTCCAAGGCAGGTGTATCCTTCCTTGAGCAAAGAAGCAAAAATCATAAGGCTGATAATTTCCAATTTTGAGTGGTTCTGCCACGAACTTTGGGTGGAACTTATAACTAGATTACAGTGGCACAGCTGGTAGAGCTGCTGCCTCACAGCGCCAGAGACCTGGGGCTGATCCTGACCTTGGGAGGTGTCTATGTGGAGTTTGCACGTTCTACTATGACCTACGTGGGTTTCCTCAATGCCCCAGTTTCCTCCCGCATTCCAAAGACATTGTAGGTTAAGTGGCCTCAGTAAAAGGGACCGGGGTATGTGGGGAGAAAGTGGGATAACATGGAACTAGAGTGAACAGGTGATCGATGGTCAGCATGGACCCCACTGTTCCCATACTGTATCTATAAATTAATCGAAATTAGGCTGCATGCGTGGATTTCCCTCTGAACCCTTCCAAATGGCATGGAAAAACACCATCATTTGCTCCAAGTTCAAGAACAGTCACAGAGGGGAAACTGCTCGATGTCATTCAATTGCATATAATAATTTAAAAAAAGAATTGCAGGTTATCTAGCAAGTTGCAGAAAATTATTTACAAACTTATTCGACATAAACGTCCAGATGATGGCCAGACAAGCTCATTGCCTCGAAATAACCTGCTGGGTACATGTTCCAAAAGGATTGATTACACAAATTAGTATAAATAGTTTAGCACTTAACTATCTTGTTGCTTCTTGCCACTGAACCAAAATATTTATTGTGAATTAATTCAGTATTAATTTCCACACAGTCCATTTATAAATGAATGATGCAAGATATGGAATACATTTGTTACATCATGTTCGAAAGTCAAGTGAACAGTGCTAAGATGAAGTAGCAGTTATTCTGTTTCACAGCGGCTTGCTAATTTATTACAAAATTTCAAGCAGTAACTTATGAGACTGATCTGGGAACGGTTGCCAATCAAGGAACTTGTAGATGAATTGAAATGAGGAGGGGACCCAACCGAAATAAAACGGCCTTGAATCTGTGCTCCTTACATTTTACAAACCTTTTATAATCTATGATATAGAATTATACAATCATTACCATCATAAATGCTACTGTTAGTTCTGCAGACTGTACCTGCTGGAGGGAGTTGCTGCCACCTGTTGATTCATATCTGTGGGATTACAGGTTGGCATCCTGTCACCATCAGCCTGGGTACCATGGGCAGGGTGTTGAGGCTGAAAAGGTACACCACCTTCTTTGCCAGGAATTACCATCTGTTATTTATGAACGGAAGAAAAGGGAAATATTCAAGACCAAATCACTTACCGTGGAAGCTTAAATTAAATTCAGATGCAATTTAACCAATACACTTTGAGTGAAATACAATACAACTGCAGTCATGGAGAAAAGCAAATTAGGCACTATTGAAATATTTTGTTACAGCTTTGCTTTTTGAGCTCACTTAGTGCTATATATACACATCAGTACATTGCATTAAGGAAAACTTTAGCTCTTAATATTGTACATTAATGTAAAATACAGTGGATTTTAAATGATGCTGTTTGCCACAGGGTTTCAGGATGCAACATGGAGCAGTGTTTAGAAGAATAGGAACTCTGGTTAATGCACAACCCTCACAGATTCTAGTTGATGCAGGGTCACTTCACGCTCAACTTTTTTCTAAAATTTAGAAGAATGAGAGGTAATAGCATTGAAACAACATACCCAGAGGGAGCTTAATAGAGTAGATATTGTAAGAAAGATTCTTTCAGGTCTGGTTAATGAAAGGACGTGGAATCTAGAAGAGATTAGAGCCTTGGGATAAAGGGTTGACAACTTGAGGCTAAAATGAGAAGGAATTCCATCTCCCAGGGAGCTGCAAATCTCTGGAATTCTCCACCACAGTGGAGGGGATATTGCAAGGCTAAGATAGATTGACACAGGCAGGAAAAGATGGAATTCAGATCAGTCATGATCTTGTTAAATTACAGGGAAAATTCATGGTCTCCCCCAACACCTATTTGTTATGTTCTTACTCTTTTCCTCAGATGCACAAAAAAAATCTAGAGGAGAAAATAATATTAATGGGAAGCGTGATATGTTGCAACTAAAGTCTGTATGTTTATACTCCCACAGCAGACACCAGACAATGGAGATTACAAAGTAGAGACCAGCAAGTCCCACCTGACGTTACAAGAAACCCGCTCTGGGTGGGAGGCTTACATTGGGCTCGTACAGTGCAAATGTGAATCTGATTTGTGTACGAACTGCATATGCCAGTTTACACCAAAGATAGGCACAAAATGCTGGAGTAACTCAGCAGGACAGGCAACATCTCTGGAGAGAAGGAATGGGTGACATTTCGGGTCGAGACCCTTCTTCAGAGTCTGAAGAAGGGTTTTGACCCAATACGTCACCCATTCCTTCTCTCCAGAGAAGCTGCCTGTCCCGCTGAGTTACTCCAGCATTTTGTGTGAATCTGACTTAATTTGCACTGCTCGTTTTTTCTGCGTTTGGGTTTACTTGATAATAAAATGTTAGAAGCTGCTAGATCCCCAGGATGAGTAGCTGTTTGGTCCTTCTTATGAGTCAGGAGAAGTGCTCCACCTCGGCTCTTCAAGACCTCTTCTATCTCACTCAATCCCAGTCGCTAGCATTCTTCCATTAAGTCACAGGCTTTTCATTACTACCAAGCTAATCTTTCTCTTTATACCCATCAGTAGACTTCAGCCATCAATATATTCTCCCACCTGATGGTCCATTTCACTAGCTGCTGGTGGGTATAAAATACAAGTGAGCTGCTACTATCACCTGTGCCTTGCCGTGATTCTTAGCTGTTTAAGCATTCCCTGCATCTTCCAGGGACAACTAGTTCTCTTTCACTTGAAACAAATACATAGTGTGTTAAAATTGAACAACACATGAAACACAAAAACCCTGAAATGGCCTTTTAGGAGCAGGAGGAATTATATTTATTGTAGCTGTACTGCGTTGGGAAATAATTTTGACGAAGATAAATGAACTAGGAAAACATGCTTTGCTAGAATATTGGTACTAATATTGATTTATTATTGCCATGTCAACCGAGAAACAGATACAGATAAAACTCTGTGTGCTAGCCAGTCAAATTATACCTTACACGAGTACAATCAAGCCATTACAACAAGTACAACAGGTAATGCAAAGGAAAATAATATCAGAGGACACAATGTAGTGTTACAATGTTATAGCATTACAGTTCAAGGCCTGTCCCACATGGCCTCATTCGCGCGCCATTTACGCGACCTGCTAGCATGTGGGTAGCGTGGGACAGGCGAGTGGAGTGGCATGGAGTTGCGCGCAGCCCGCCGGATTTCGCCCTGCACGAAATCTTCGCGTGCCACCGGCCCGTCGTGTAACTGACGACCAAAGTGGGACAGGCCCAAGGCCCTGGTGCGGCGCAACGTCTCACCTCCAACGGCAGCAGAAGCAGACGAGCGATCACCGAGCTCGGCCTAGGGCTCACGGCCGTTGCGGATCCGGATCCGCCCCCGCTCCTACCCCCAGAGCGGGGCCAAGACGATTGGAGATAGACACAAAATGCTGGAGTAACTCAGCGGGACTGGCAGCATCTTTGGAAAGAAGCAATGGGTGATGTTTCGGGTCGAGACCCTTCTTCAGACTGAAAAAGAGTCTCGACCCGAAACATCACCCATTCTTTCTCTCCAGAGATGCTGCCAGTCCCGCTGAGTTACTCCTGCATTTTGTGTCCACCTTTAAATGACATCACGCACTCCCGACGGCTGTGTGGACGCATGATGACGCGCGCGACTGTCACGCGTCAGTCACTACCGGCCTGTCGTGTAAGTGACGGCCAAGTGGGACAGGCCTTTGACTGAGAAAATGAAGATAAAAAAGGAATGCAAGGGCTGCTACAAGGTAGGCTGAAAGATCGAGACTCCACCCTTAGCTTAGGGGAGGACCGTTCAGTGGTCTGATAACAATGGGGAACAACCTGTTCCTGAATCTAGTTCTCCATTACGTTGGCTGTTTTCCTGAGGCAGCATGGAGCGTAGATGGAATTTAAGGCAGAGGGGGTGGAAAGCTGGATTATGTGATGATAGACACAAAAAGCTGGATTAACTCAGTGGGACAGGCAGCATCTCTGGAGAGAAGGAATGGGTGACGTTTCGAGTCTAGACCCTTCTTCAGACTATGATGGTGTGCTGGACTGAACTAGACATATAACTCTTTTTAATTTATTGCGATCTTGGGTAGAGTTGTTGCCAAACCAAGCTGTGATGCAACCTGATAGGATGCTTTCTACAATGCACCTGCAGAAGTTGGCGAGAGTATTTGGTGACATGCCAAACTGTCTTAATATTCTGAAGAAGGAGAGGCACTGGTGGTGCTTCCTTGGCCTTAGCTTCAATGAGGTTGGTCCAGGTCAAATTGTTGGTGATATTTTCGCCAAGGAACTTGAAGCTCTTGAGTATCTCTACTTCAGCACCAAATATACTAACAGGGGTGTGTGCACCACTTCATTTCCTTAAGTCAATTACTTGCTCCTTAGTCGTGCTGACAGGGGGAGAAGTTATTGTCTCAACGCAATCTTTCTGCTTCCAGTACTCAGTTTTGCCATTGTTTTTATCATCCAGCTCACTACAGTGTTGTCCAGAATTTAGCCGCAGACACCGCACAGTGGTGAGTGTATAGGGGCTATAGCACAAGTGTTGAGAATTAATAATGAAGGATATTTCTTGCCTATCCTCACTGAACCTGTTCTATGGGTCAGGAAATTGAGGATCCAGTTCCAGGGAGCTGAATCCTTGGTCCAGGAGTTTGGAGATGAGCTTGGTTGGGATTATGGTGTTGAAGGCAGAATTAAAGTCAATAACTTGGAGTTATTGCAAGTTACGGCAATAGGTGAAATTCAATGAGTAAAGGCTGATCTTAGGCTGGGGTAAATATGCACAATGACCAGTTTCTCAAAGCATCTATTGCACACAGCATTTTAATGAAGAAAGGTTATTGTGCAGTACAGGATGAATGTGCACTTAATCTTAAAAAAAGTTTATTTCCTTTATTGTTGTTTGCTGATTTTCTCTGCTATTTTCCTGAAGGTGCATTCTCAAACTGAGATACTTTGCAGTCTGGTACCTCATCTGGTGTTCACTTGTGAGATAGAGAGTAAAGGGTGAATTTGGACTTTCCATTACATAGCTAATTTCGTAACTGATGAAGTGGCTGTTATGATAATGCACAAAACACATTTTAACTGTTGAAAAGTAGCATGATTTGTTGGCTGTGCAATACAAGGGAGATGTAGAATGGATTGCAAAACACATCAAAGATAGCGATGATTCAGTGACTCCTCAATGGGTGCCATGACAGTGATGGCAAGGACCTGCAGGGCATCAGATTACTAATGAGAGGATGATGTCTATCAGAAAAATCAAGGTAGCATAATGGGGATTGCCGTAAAAGTAAGCAAAAGAAGTATGTTCCCCTATGCCTAGATTTAGTAGCTACAAGAAGATAATTATCTGAGAATATTGGCATGTTTACCAACATCCTTTTGTGAGTAATACTCCAAACCACTTATTCCAAATAGCAAGTTATCTCTCAGGTGCACTTGACATAGCATTTTCCACACAGCAGTGTCACTTGCTCCAGTGCCCAATAGTCAGAAAAACACTTCCTCACAGTATATTGACCCCTCAATCTCACCTTATGCAACATCCTGCCTTCCCTTAGGAGCATTTTTACGTCTATTCAACGCATGCAATTAATTTTATTCATGAGTCTTGGATTCCCTTGTAGAATCATAAATTTAAAAGAGAGATTTTGTGCAAGAATCAATGCCAACTATAAATTACAATTAAAACACAAAGTACTTGTGCTATAACTCCTGGATAAGCACTCAACTAAGAAAACCAAGCCCAAACCAGTGTTATGTACCTAAATACACCAACTTACAAAAAATGACTCAATTTGCAAACATAAACCCTACATATTAATTAGCTTAAAAAAAAAGATCCTGTAGATGAAGTATATCATAGGGGTTATCAAGTGGGCACCTCCCTTCATTGGTGTTTCGTTGAGTTAGGCCCACGACACCTCAGGAATGCTCAACAGATGGTTCTGGCACTTCTATAAAATGCACAATCCACTGACTAACTGACCATAACATTATATCAGGCCTCAAACTAGTAGTAACAACACCCTGCCATCCCTTTGGAGCAGTTTTACAAGTCTATTCAACACGTGCCATTACTTTTATTCACGTGTCTTGGATTCCCTTGCAGAATCAAAAAATTAAAAGAGAGATTTTGTGCAAAAATCAATGACAACTATAAAAATGCTATTTATATCAGCTTCATTTCCCAATAAGGAACTAAACTGAACATAAGTGCACTTGCAAGTATATTCTTTATGCGTTGAGGACTTTTGCTGTTGCCATTATTTCAGTTTGAGAGCTCAAGATCTCGAGCAATTTCTGGATGAAAGACATCATCTTCAAATCCCCTTTATTCTCTGTAATGATTATCTCAACATTTGCCCACTATTAATTGCCGGGCCAGATAAGATTCTTCTGATTCACCCTGTTGAGGTCTCTTTGAACTTCACCCAAGTGGATTAAGTCTTCCCTTGGTCTCATCACCAATGAAAACAACCCTGCCCGAACAATTATTCATGACAACGATGTTCCTTCATAAGCAAAATTCACTCTGAAACTTCTTTGAACCCTCTTCTGTCACTTCCCTCCTGAACTGCATGATCAGAACTAAATGCAGACGACTAGTTTGGTCACAAGTAGGAGGAAAAAAAAAATCAATACACTTGAGTGAGGTTGAGAGCAAGAGTTGGCCTTCCTGCATTCTAGGAAACAGCAGCACTGGAGATTATCAGAGTAAGATAACGTAGGGCTATCGGAGAAGGCAAATAGTGGAGTTTACCTATATAATCTATTTCATTCAGTCTCATTGCACCTAACACCACTTATGTAATCTTTGTCAGCAAAGAACAAAAAAAAGTCATATTTAAACCTCTTATTTAGCGGACAGATTCTACATGTTTCATGCCCCTGCCTTCTTCTTGCAAATGAAACATAAACCAAAGGAATAGTTAGACCTCAAGCCAGGTGTTGAGCAGCCAGGTTGTTTCCCCTGCCAAGAACAAAGAACTGTCATTTTAACAGCTACTGGCATCAGACCTGTTCTGACATGTTACAGTAAAATCTATTATTACCCGATTCAATATCTTAAGTCGTCTCAGATGCATGTATTCAAATATGTCCAAGAAACCTACTCTGTGAGTTGGGCATGGCTTGGTTCTCCCTCCCCTGTGCAACTGTACTTAATGGTGAAATACTGGCTCCATCATTTTTCAATGCATAATGGACCCTTACGAATACAAATTGCCGCTTTCTTGGATTTTTCTTCTGCTTTAATGAATCATAGCAAGTTTGCGGGTTTTTTTATTCTCACAGATGCTGCCTGACCTCCTGAGTTTTTCTGCATTTACTGTTGTAGTTCAGATTTTCAGCATCTACAGCTTTTGATTTTCAAATTTGTCCTAAAATACCAGTCCAAAATCATTCATGGCTGAAATTTGTGGGATTTCTTCCCTCGGTTAAAGACAGACTTTTGTATTTATCTGAATCTTTACATTCTTACTCTAAAGATATCAATCACGTGCAAAGTAATACATCTTGTACTGTAATTTCAATTTGCAACCAGTAACCTTCAATTTTTCCAGCACGCAAGATGATAAGATTGTAAAGCATAACAAGGGCATGTAGATCAGCAAGCTCATGCCAACTGTGAAAGAGCCTTAGCTTAAATGCCTCTGTACCTCATACGGGCAGTAAACTTTATTTTTGCAAATGCACATTCATTTCCCTTCCATCATCCTACAAGAAGTACATTCTAGATGATCAGTGTGTAGTTTTATCCCAAGGTTATCCCACCCCCAACCAACCAACCAGAGATTTTTCTAAATAGGTTTCAGTCAATGATGTTTATTTTGAGACGTCCTACAAAGAGAAACCCAAAGCCAACCTATTGAAGTTTGAGCAGGATAAGATCCTGATGGGTCTTCACAGGATGCACTTGGAATGTTTCCTCGTATGGGAGAATCTAGAACTATGGGTTACTAATTAAAAATAAATAAATCTCCAATTTTCTGCTCAGTCATATACTGTTGGAAGTCTCTTCTTCAAAGGGCGGTGGAAGCAGATTCTTTGGATATTTTTCAGACAAACCTAGAAACTTTGTTGGTAAACAAGGGGATGAAAGGCTACAACAGGCAAACTCAAATTAATTGAAATTACAATCATATCAGTTGTAATCTTAATGAATAGCAGAACAGACTTGAGTGACCCACTGTTGTTCCTAACTCATATGTTTGGCTTTTATTTATTGCTTTCTAATTGAATTCAGCAAAGCAAGATTGCCAGGGTTATATTCAATACTGATGTTGTTTTATTGAAATTACGGTACTTTTTATTTGACACCATTGGTTAAAATTAAGTATTTGAATCAAGAAATGTTGAGTTTACCTGATGAGGATGAGCAGCAGATACACCAGCAGTTAAGGCTGCTGGGGAATAGGCGAAGTCAGCTGAACCACCACCGAGAGTAGCAAAGGGCTGATAGGAAAGACGGGAACTGTAGAGCTGGGAGAAGGAAGAAAGGCACAGAAAACAGAGACAGAATCTAAATTGTAATTAGAGTGAGCACACAAGGAACAAGAAGGAAACAAAGGATTGACATCACAGCAAAACTGCAATGCAAGGTTTACAAAGCACACAAATTCTGAATTTTGATATTTTAGTTTCATAACTATTCCAATATAAAAATTATTTGTCATGGTTATACACAGATTCTTAGTGCAGCAATTAGGCTTCATTCTTCCCCATCACTCTCCCACCAGCTGTTGAACAAGACTTCATTCCTCTTCAGCTAGTAACGGGGTTGACTTTATGAACTAACCAATATCATAACAGATGGAGGCACCAAAAAAACATACACAGAAAAATAGAGATGCAATTTGCACTTCTTTCAATGAAATCCTGTGATATATGCTGCCTGGTACATAAACAGATTCTCCAAAGCTATGGAATCACCTTATCAGTGTGAAGAACCTTATAGAAAACAGTTGAGACCCACATTTGAGTGCCCATTATACTTATGTTTGACCGTTGATCTGCACCTGGTGCACAAATCAGACTTCTAGAGACCATGGTTGCTTGATGATCCATCCAGATTTCTACTAAATAGTCCTCAAACAAAAATAAACAAGAAATATTTATTGTTCTGAAATTAGGGTTTTTTATGATTGTCCAAAAGATTCAATTCAATAGACAATAGGTGCAGGAGTAGGCCATTCGAGCCAGCACCGCCATTCAATGTGGTCTTGGCTGATCATCCCCAATCAGTACACCGTTCCTGCTTTCTCCCCATATCTCCTGACTCTGATATTTTTAAGAGCCCTATCTAGCTCTCTCTTGAAAACAGCCAGAGAACCTGCCCCAACCGCCCTCTGAGGCAGAAGAATTCCACAGACTCACCACTCTCTATGAGGAAAAAGTGTTCTAAATGGCTTACTCCTTAAACCCCTGTCTCACATTGCGAGTTGGCCCACGAGTGACCAGAGTTTTCACTCGTGGTGATCACGTAGCGGGAACGTCGGAACTCGCACGAGCAACTTATCGACTCGTGGCGCTAACGGCAGGTACTCGGGAAACTTTTTAACTCGTGAAAAAAATCAAACATGTTTGATTTTTTACCACGAGTCAAATTAACTGTTCAAGTTAAAAATGGAAATATTTAAATTTGTTGCAATAACGTAGTGGCCCGTGTGTTTACCTTAGTGTCTCGTGAGTCTACCATGGGAACTTTCTTATAATCTGTTTGTTCGCTCGAGTAAAGACTGAACCATAGATAGACACAAAATGCTGGAGTAATTACATGTGGTTAAGTTACATGTGGCTCTGGGAGATAAAGAGGCTTGAGAAATATAAATGCTGAAATACGCGCGGATCAACGCGGGGTATCCAGAGCTGAAAGTTGCAATGAAATGAGATTGAACAAGACGACTTTGACACGAAAAGCTGGAGTAACTCAGCGGGACAGGCGGCATCTCTGGAGAGAAGGAAAAATGCAAAAAAAGTGAAACTATCGCCAGGAAAAATCGAGAACTTCTTGGCTCCCTTCGCCTCAGACCTCAACGCAGCGATCCCCCCTTCTCTGTATTATGTGTGTCAACATGCATTCATTCCTGAAATCAGAGAAAAAGGCAAATGTATTCCCCCCCTCCCCCCCGAAAACAAACCTAATCCACGTTTCCCAAACACCAGTCCGAAGAAGGGTCTCAACCCGAAACGTCACCCATCCCTTCTCTCCAGAGATGCTGCCTGTCCCGCTGAGTTACTCCAGTTTTTTGTGTCTATTTTTCCCAAACACTCGTTAGAATCAAGAAGCCATCTCTTGGGCTTTATGTATGAGAACCATCACCACTTTCAGGTTTTTTCTGGAGGGATTAAAACTAATTAAATGTGTGGAACAAACTAAAAATGCAAAACTGGAAATAAAATTAAGTTTGTCTAAATATCAAACGCGCATGCATTGCAATTTGCAGCGGAGACACTGGATAGAAAGCATTCAGTAGCGCACACCACACACACATATGTCCTACTTCCCGCTGTTAAGTTACTATTTGCTTTCAGTGTTTTTGTTTTATCTCTTCTTATATTCCAGCTGGAGCCGTATTTTCACCGACTCGCCAACTCCCCCCCCAAACTCGGGAACTTGGAATTCGCGAGAACTATTTTGTTTTGGTCTTAAAAAAGAACAACATTTTTAGTTAATCGGTTGAAGGCTGTGGATTGGCGAGAGATTTAAAATTGAAATGCAGGGGGATGATATTTTGCGGAGTTACCCAGCGCAGAGAGAGAGAGTGAGTGGGTGGGAGAGTATATATATAGAAACATAGAAAATAGGTGCAGGAGTAGGCCATTCGGCCCTTCGAGCCTGCACCGCCATTCAATATGATCATGGCTGATCATCCAACTCAGTATCCTGTACCTGCCTTCTCTCCATACCCCCTGATCCCTTTAGCCATAAGGGCCACATCTAACTCTCTCTTAAATATAGCTAACAAACTGGCCTCAACTACCTTCTGTGGCAGAGAATTCCACAGATTCACCATCTCACAATTGCATATATATATATATATATATATATATATATATGTGTGTGTGTGTGTGTGTGTGTGTGTGTGTGTGTGTGTGTGTGTGTGTGTGTGTGTGTGTGTGTGTATATATGTGTGTGTGTGTGTGTGTGTGTGTGTATATATATACATATACACATACATATATATATATATTGCAATTCCAACCCCGAAGCAATTGAGAGGCGATTTCTTTGGGGTCGTAATTTAACGTGTGTCTTTGCTTTTAAAAGTGAAGCGGTTTAATTGTTTACGCTGCGCCGTGTTTCGTGTTGGGGAGAGTGCTGCTGTTACAATGCTTTCGATTATATTCTGCCCTCCCCCTTCCACAGAAAAATGCCTAAATTTGTCTTTGTGCCCGCTCTCCTGGGAGCAATCCAAACCAGGGGAACAATGAACCCTCAGAGGCTTCGCGTTCCTTGCTCCTATATATGGACCTCGCTCGCTCGCAACTGTAAGAATGCTTGATCAACCAGGCATCGGCCAACACGAAGGCCTGATTACTGAAAACAAAGTCAACTTGTACCAGACCTCATCATCTTCCTTCTGCCCACCCATAACCACGGCACCACACTTTGAATTGTCTGAAGAAGGGTCCCGAGCAGAAGCGGCCAGTTCTGCTGTCCGTGCCCGGACCGCTGCGGCAGCCACCCAAGCTAATTCACTCCCCGCCCACAATAAAACCATATAGCAATTACAGCACGGAAACTGGCCATCTCGGCCCTTTTACTCCGTGCCGAACACTTACTGTCACTTAGTCCCATCTACCTGCACTCAAACCGGAGCGTGGCAAGTGGGTTACTGACCCCAATCCCCTCCTTCACAACGCCAGACTCCCCAAATACTGTGAACTGAGCTCTCCCCCTACCCCGGGAAATACAGTATTTAAAAACATAAAGCACAAAGAAATGCACTTACCACGTTATTGGTTACTGGAGGGTGCACATTTTCCCTTTATAGGTCATATCAATAGATGCGGCCGCGCTGTAACTCAAAGCCACAGGATGGAGATATCTTCTTTAACATTGTTGCTTTATTAAAACATACCTTCATTCACGGTTGGCTCAAGAGTAATGGGAGAGGAACTTGATAACTCGGGAGAGGAAGTTGGAACATCGCAGCAATGGCATACCCGTGGGAACTCGGTTAAACACTTGATCATAAACTTGAAGTCTCGTACACAACCACGAGTCTTTCACTCGGGGTACCTCATGGGTCAACTTGCACCATGAGACAGGGCCATTATTCTTAAGGCTTACTCATTCCTCTCCAAGTCATATGTTAGCCTGCTCTTCAGGCTTCTCCCTCTCTAGCAAGTCATCTTGATTACAGAGTTTAAAAAAATCTATTTCTTCCAATAAATAGGACATCTTTGTAAATTTAACAAAACGTTCTCCCCATCTTATGTCTACATGCAAGTCATAATCTAAACAGGTATACAACAAACCCAATCCCAAAATGCAGATTACTGTTGAGCAAGGTTGTGACATTGCCCCAAATCTTTTCTTGTCTTCCTTGCCGAAATACTGCATCGTATTTCCACATGCTTCTTAACAAATGGAGCTAATCTTCATGACAAAAGGGAAAACAGTTAAACAATGTCACCTCCACTCCGGGATCAGGGTCATTCCAATTTCAATCACTGAGTTGCAGTACATAGACGACATTTGAGTATGTCTGGAGTCCAAACTTAGAACTAGTGTCAACCTATTCACTGAAGCATACCAGAGGACAGGCCTTCCATTCACTGCTAAATAAGGTCTTATACCAATCTGCACCTGTTGTATACACAACATTCACCAATAATAAAGGTTCACACAGAAACCTTGGAAAAGGCATGTTTTTGGCACCTCCAATCTACTTGGCACCTCCAATCTATCCATACTGAAGCCCAGAGGCCCTCTCAAACCAACCACCCGGTTTCCTGGCTGCCTCGTCAGGGTCTGCCAATCCCACACCAAGTCCCCAGGTGACTGATGAGACCAATGATTGGGAGTAGAAACAGGTCTTCTCAATCTCCAAAGGAGGAGAATTATATTCTAGTACTCCACCATCATCTAAAGTAAGAGCAATTTTCTTGAAGCCAACAAAGCAGTGGATTCAGGTGGTTCCATTCAGATAGCACTGGTTAGGGACATGTTGGATGAATTTCTACTGCAAGTCTGCTTTGTGGACCTTGCCAGAAGGTAAGCCGAGAGAAAAAATCTTTAATGTTGTGGTTTGTTACTGTTTGAGGTAGTATGAAAAATCAATATATATTTTGTTGAAATATTAAAATGATCTTTACTTCACTGCTTCCACAAAGGGATTGTTCAGTATGATAGTGGTCAAAGAGAAGCTTGTGGACCATCTGGCTCTTAGGATTGACTGGCACCACACATCTACACATATTGGCGGTGCTGGCTCGAAAGGCCGAATGGCCTACTCCTGTACCTATTGTCTATTGATCAAGAACTGACCAAGAACTGTAGTAAACTAAGGATGTACAACTAGTAGAGTGGATAAGGGAGAAGCAGTGGATGTGTTGTATCTGGACTTTCAGAAGGCTTTCGACAAGGTCCCATACAAGAGATTGGTATACAAACTTAAAGCACACGGTATTGGGGGTTCAGTATTGATGTGGATAGAGAACTGGCTGGCAGACAGGAAGCTAAGAGTAGGAGTGAACGGGTCCTTTTCAGGATGGCAGACAGTGACTAGTGGGGTGCCGCAAGGCTCAGTGCTGGGACCCCAGCTATTTACAATATACATTAATGATTTGGACGAGGGAATTAAATGCAACATCTCGAAGTTTGCGGATGACATGAAGACAGTGTTAGCTGTGAGGAGGATGCTAGGAGGCTGCAGGATAGACTGGGTGAGTGGGCAAATGCATGGCAGACTTGGATAGACTGGGTGAGTGGGCAAATGCATGGCAGATGCAGTATAATGTGGATAAATGTGAGGTTATCCACTTTGGTGGCAAAAACAGGAAGGTAGACTATTAGTTGAATATTGACCGATTAGGAAAAGGGGAGATGCAGCGAGACCTGGGTGTCATGGTACACCAGTCATTGAAAGTAGGCATGCAGGTGCAGCAGGCTGTGAAGAAAGCGAATGGTATGTTGGCATTCATAGCAAAAGGATTTGAGTACAAGAGCAGGGAGGTTCTACTGCAGTTGTACAGGGTCTTGGTGAGGCCACACCTGGAGTATTGCGTACAGTTTTGGTCTCCTAATCTGAGGAAAGACATTCTTGCCATAGAGGGAGTACAGAGAAGGTTCACCAGACCGATTCCTGGGATGGCACGACTTCCATATGAAGAAAGACTGGATAGACTTGGCTTGTACTCGCTGGAATTTAGAAGATTGAGGGGTGATCTCATAGAGACTTACAAAATTCTTAAGGAGTTGGACAGGCTAGATGCAGGAAGATTGTTCCCGATGTTGGGGAAGTCCAGGACAAGGGGTCACAGTTTAAGGATAAGGGGGAAGTCTTTTAGGACCGAGATGAGAAAATCGTTCTTCACACAGAGAGTGGTGAATCTGTGGAATTCTCTGCCACAGAAGGTAGTTGAGGCCAGATCCTTGGCCATATTTAAGAGGGAGTTGGATGTGGCCCTTGTGGCTGAAGGGATCAGAGGGTATGGAGAGAAGGCAGGTACAGGATACTGAGTTGGATGATCAGCCATGATCATATTGAATGGCGGTGCAGGCTCGAAGGGCCGAATGGCCTGCTACTGCACCTAATTTCTATGTTTCTGTTTCTAAATGTGCAAACAAAATACATTTCCGATGGGTCTCGACCCAAAACGTTACTCATTCCTCTCCACAGATGCTGCCAGTCCTGCTGAGTTACCCCAGCTTTTTGTGCCTATCTTCAGTTTAAACCAGCATCTGCAGTTCCTTCCTACACAGTTGTCTTCTTAAAACAAGATACATTTGATAATCAATCCAGATGCAAAACTACTACTGAACATACATGCAGGAAACTAATCTAACATGCTGGAAGTAGGAAGAGATTGTTCTGCATAATGGATCCATGGCCTTTGCGTCTTTAAATACTGAGCAGAAAAGATACCAATGTTGAAAAGAGCAAAAAGAAAAGAGTGGTGTCAGAAAGTAGCACACGTGATACCAAGCATGTCTTCTAAAAGCCTACAGTCTAGGAGAAATATACCAAGGGAAATAAATATTACACAGACATAATGATTTGTGAACAGGCAATCCTACAATCAATTCAGAGTACGATGCCATGGGAACACGGAAGAGGAAAACAATTTTGTTTAACAGATCCAATAAATAATAAGAGAAAAGTTGACTAAATGGAATTCTTACTTCTTTTCCACTTGGGAATTGTGCCCTGTACAAGTCCAAACTATATTATTAAGAAAAGCAAAGATGGACAAAAATGCTGTAGAAACTTAGCGGGTGTCGCAGCATCTATGGAGCAAAGGAATAGGTGACCTTTCGGATCGAGACCCTTCTTCAGACTGATGGGGCGGGAAGAAGAAATGAGAGGCGGAGACAATCTGCGGGAGAGCTGGGAAGGGGAAGGGAAGGAGGGAGAAAGCAAGGACTACCTGAAATTGGAGGTCAATGTTCATACCACTGGGGTGTAAACTACCCAAGTGAAATAGGAGGTGCTGCTCCTCCTATTTGCGGTAAGACTCACTCTGGGCATGGAGGAGGCCCAGGACAGAAAGGTCGGATTCGGAATGGGAGGGGGAGTTGAAGTGCTGAACCACTGAGAGATCAGGTTGGTTAATGCGAACCGAGCGGAGGTGTTGGGCGAAGCAATCGCCAAGCCTGCGCTTGGTCTCACCGATGTAGAGCAGCGGATGCAATGGATGAGGTTGGAGGAGGTGCAAGTTATCCTCTGCCTCACCTGGAAAGACTGCTTAAGTCCTTGGATGGAGTCAAGGGGGGAGGTAAAGCGACAAGTGTAGCATTAAGAAAAGCAATGATCTTAGTGCTAATTCCTGATAACTACTGTACTTTTCCCTCTAGTTTAAAAAAGACAATTTCACAACTACTCGGTTTCCTATTATATGGCTAATTTTCCATTATGCCGCTGCAGCCCCTTTTATTCCATTGTCTTCAATCTTGTTGACAAGCCAAGTACGTGGCACTTTATAGATCAGCTTTTGAAAATTTACCACATTTCCCTCATCAACACTCTCAATTACTCATCAAATAACTATTTATTTGGCTGCAAACTAGTTATTTAAGATAATGCTAGATTTCTCTAATTCTCCCACCGGGTGGCGCCGTCAGCGATGGCAGCCTCGCCAACGGTCTGTCTGATATTTGTCTTTTTTGTTATTTTTAGTGTGTTTTAAAATTATGTGTTAATGTTCTCTGGTTTGTTTTATGTGGGGGTGGGGGAGAAGGTCAGGGGAAACTTTTAACATGGACTTACCATCGGAGCCTGCAATCACTTGCCTGGGATCGACACTGCAACCGCAGCCGGTGGATTTCAACATTGAGGAGCTCGCAGTCTCAGGAAGAGGCTGATGTCAGGAAGCTCCAGTCATGGAAGATTTCAACCAGCTCCGACCTGGGGTTGAGCCCCCGGCGTGGGAGGAGCTGAGAATTCCCCCCTGTAGCAGGAGCTTGATCGCCCCAACACGGAGGGCCAACGCTGACTACGGGAGCCAAGATTGCCACGTCCATATAAGGCTCGAGGCCCCCAATCGCAGGAGGACAAAGAAGGGAAGAGATTGAACTTTTTTTCGCCTTCCATCACAGTGAGGAATGTGGAGGAGTCACAGTGGTGGATATTTACCAGACGTCTTACCACAAGGCTTTTACCACCATTGCTGGGGACTTCAATAAGGCAAACCTCAAGAAATCGCTCCCTAACTTCCACCAACATGTCTCCTGCTGCACCAGAGGACCAAACACCCTCGACCACTGCTACACCACCATCAAGAATGCCTACCGCTCTATCCCTCGCCCTCACTTCGGTAAATCCGACCATACCGCAGTGCTGCTTCTTCCTGCCTACAGGCAGCAATTAAAGAGCGCACCCCCAGAGGTGAGGACAGTACAGAGCTGGTCGGGGGGGGGGGGGGGGCAGAGGAACAACTACAGGACTGTTTGGAGTCTGTAGACTGTGCAATGTTCAAGGACTCGGCAACGGACTTGAATGAATATGCCACAGTCGTTACAGACTTCATTAAGAAATGTGTGGAGGACTGCATCCCTACAAAAACCTTCCGAGCGTTTCCCAATCAGAAACCTTGGATGAACTGTGAGATCCGCACTCTTCTGAAGACCGGACACCGGGCATTCATGTCTGATGATACAGTGGTCTACACGAAGTCCAGATACGACCTTGGTAAGGCCATCAAAAAGGCCAAAAGGGAGTTCTGCTCCAAACTGGAGGATGAGACAGATGTTCGGCAGCTGTGGCAGGGACTGAATGCAATCACCTCCTACAAGGCGAAATCAGGAGGCAGCTCGGATGTCGGCGATACATCACTCCCTGATGAGCTCAATGCGTTTTACGCACGCTTTGATAGGGAGAACACCGATGTGCCTTCCCGAGCCCCCATTCGCTGTGATGGTATTTCAGTCTCAGTCACACTGATGGCATACCCGGTCGTGTTCTAAAAACCTGTGCGGACCAATTGGCTGGAGTTTTTACGGACATTTTCAACCTGTCACTTCTGAGGTTCCCACCTGCCTCAAAAGGGCATCAATAATACCGGTGCCCAAGAAGAGCAAGGTGACGTGCCTCAATGACTATCGACCTGTGGCACTAACACCTGTGGTGATGAAGTGCTTCGAGAGGTTGATCATGGCGAAAATCAACTCCTACCTTGACAAAAACCTGGACCCACTGCAGTTCGCTTACTGCCACAACAGATCAACGGTGGACGCGATCTCGCTGGCCCTCCACTCCGCTCTGGACCACTTGGACAACAAAAACTCATGTCAGGCTGTTATTCATTGACTACAGCTCGACATTTAACACAATCATCCCCTCCAAGCTGGTTACCAAACTCGCAGAACTGGGTCTCTGCGCATCCCTCTGCAATTGGATCCTCGACTTCCTCATTCACAGACCACAGTCTGTTCATATTGGTGGAAATGTGTCAGACTCGATAACAATCAGCACGGGAGCACCTCAAGGCTGCGTGCTCAGCCCCCTGCTGTACTCACTCTATACTCATGACTGCGTAGCCAGTCACAGTGCGAACTCCATCATCAAGTTCGCTGACGACACCACTGTAGTGGGACGTATCACTGATGGGGATGAGTCGGAGTACAGAAGAGAGATCGAGCGACTGTCCATATGGTGCCAGCACAATAACCTGGCCCTCAACACCAGCAAAACCAAGGAACTGATTGTGGACTTTGGAAGGAGTAGGATGGGGACCCACAGTCCTGTTTATATCAACGGGTCGATGGTTGAAAGGGTCAAGAGCTTCAAATTCCTGGGCGTGCACATCTCTGAAGATTTTTCCTGGTCCGAGAACACAGATGCAATTATTAAGAAAGCCAATCAGCGCCTCTACTTCCTGAGAAGATTACGGAGAGTCGGTCTGTCAAGGAGGACTCTCTCTAACTTCTACAGGTGCACAGTAGAGAGCTTGCTGACTGGTTGCATCGTGGCTTGGTTCGGCAACTTGAGTGCCCTGGAGAAGAAAAGACTACAAAAAGTAGTAAACACTGCCCAGTCGATCGTCGGCTCTGACCTTCCTTTCATCGAGGGGATCTACCACAGTCGCTGCCTCAAAAAGGCTGGCAGCATCATCAAGGACCCACACCACCCTGGCCACACACTCATCTCCCTGCTACCTTCGGGTAGAAGGTACAGGAGCCTGAGAACTGCAACAACCCGGTTCAGGAATAGCTACTTCCCCACCGCCATCAGGCTATTAAACCTGGCTCGGACTAAACTCTGAACATTAATACCCTTCCATCTGTTATTTGCACTTTATTAATTTATTAATTAATGTGTGTATTTAAGTATATAACTGTAGTCAATGCCTACTATGTTCTGTTGTGCTATGCAAAGAAAGAATTTCATTGTCCTGTCAGGGACACATGACAATAAATAAACTCTTTTGACTTTGACTTTGACTTTATGTTAAAATGTTTTTTGTGTGTCTTGTTGCTTTTTATTGGTATGATGACTGTACGGCAAATCAAATTCCTCGTATGTTGCAAAGCATACTTGGCTAATAAAGTCATTATGATTATGATTATGCTCAATCCATATTTATCCAATAACCATTAATTTGGGCCTTGATCTTTGTTTCTTGAAAATTGACTGGCAAGGTAAAACTTACTGATCTGGACTTAGTAAGTTTGGCTATACTTATTTTATTGAACAACATTTGTTCACTCCTTGCACACCATTGTAACCTAAAGGTTTGGAAGATTAAGGCTCAGTCTTTTTCACATTCCTCCCGAAATCCCTCAGCCAACTATAATGCGTCAATCTGGACCAGATGATTTATCCATTTAAACTAAATGTGTCAAATTATCCGAGTTGGCCCAAGCAAATAGATTTAAAATTTTTGTAATTACTAGTCCATTATCTATCAGCTTGGCATTACTTCTCAAAATGAGCTTACAGATGTTATATTAGTCACAAAATGCATCTTTTGATATGTTTTTGCGACGTTCATTAAGTGTTTTTTTCAATTCAAAATTAACAGGCATACTCAGATTAACTTCTGTGATGGAATAATGGCCTGGAATTAGTGGTATAGTGCTTCAAGTATGCCTTTGTGCAGTATAATTATATATCAACTCATGCACATGAAGAGGGACAATTGTTATCTTATGCATAATTATAGAATTATTTTACACGGATGTAGTAAATTTAAAAAGAAAAAGATTACAATCAAGCAGTGATAAGCGTCACAGAACAATTTCCTTTTTAGAAGACCTGTTCACATTGCAACTGTGTGCTAGGATAAAAGGCTCTTGGATTGATAAAGATTGACTGACAATGCCTGCCTCAGAAACATGTTTGCCTTTATGTCAAAACCTAAAAAAGGTTGAAAGTTTGTGTTACAAGATTATAAAATGATCAGATCCCTGCTCAATGTTAGTGCAACAGAGATTATCACCCCATTTCTTCCCCCCCAGCATTGCATCACTGGCTAACTTGGATATAGTACAATTTAAATTCTTTAATAAAGATAGTGAATAGTTGGGCCACAGCATGATTCCTGCACCGATTCTTAAAATCTTGTTTTTATTCCTACTCTATATTTTCTCCTCACTAATCGTTCTTCTATCTACGTTGGTCACCTCAATCCCATAGGCATTATTTTTTATTCTATAACCACCTTACTGAAAACACTTTCAGAGCATAAATACATCACACGCACTGGGTTGAATTGATTCTCCTAGTTACAAATTATATTCAACAGATTTGTCGAATACGACTTCCCCTTCATAAATCAATGTTATCTTTGCCCCATCCTAGGATTCAGACACCCTCAGTAAAAAAAAACATTTACCCTTCTGACGTGAGCTCATTCATTGGGCAAGGGGAGCATTGCACATTTACAAACCATAATTGGTTGATGTATAGACTCACTTGCTGCGTAAAGGTCAAACCTAGCATGGGGACCTTCAGTGTGTCCATCACCGCTGGCCTGGATGTCTGATAATGTGTTTTACTAATAGTAAACACACACTATACACAAACATAGACAAACACAAAAGAGAAGGAAAAAAAGAGAAAAGGAAAATAGAACTTAGAGATAAAAAAGGGCAGCTTTTCACGCAGCTTTCAAAAAAGTCAACTTTGATAGAGAAGTGACAATATTTGAAAAAAGACAATAAGAATAATGTTATGAACCCACAATTGAAGCAATTTGGTATTGAATACAACTGCAATTCGACTCAATTTTTAATGATCAAATCTTCAACTAACTGCTTACCTCAACTCCAATGATGACAAGGCAGAATCTCCAGCTTTTAAATTTCCAAAATTAACTCTGCTCCTCTTCACTGTTCTCGTTAATGATTCCAATGCTCATTGAACTGTGACAAGTGTCAATCTTTCAAAGGATCATGTGCGAAACGAAATGGATTTGCCAACACCAAGGGCAATTTGAATTTTATCCTGTTCAAGCAGTGGAGTTCAGTGGATAATGATTAGGAGCACGAGCTCTGATTTATATTTTTTTTCTTCTTTCTCTGAAGACTAAAACTGATTCTAGCACCTTTTTCAGCACCAAGATAAAGATCAAATTATTTTCAGATAGCAGGTAATCTTAATATCTTTGAAGACGAAATCTACATTTACCTCAACCTGACTACTGACCAGTTTCCTTTCCAGAGCAGTCTCAGGAAACAATTAGTTACCTTCCAAGTGCTTTCTTCATCTTAAATTTCCCTCCCTTCCCAAAGGTTCACGATCTTTCCCAGTCACAAACTCATGCCCCATTCCCTCATATTGGCGACCCAACTCAATGCCCCAAACACCATCCATCCCTATCATCAGCCTCTTTTCTCTCTTCACTGACAGTCACAGGTTCCTTACCAATATTAAGGATGGACTCCTGTCCACAAACTTTGGTCCAGCAATCCAGCATTATGTTCCCGGCATCAGCAAGTAGGTCGCTTTTGACTTTTCATTTTCTACATTTCCCATTAATAACAGAACAATTGTCATCACCTACTCCTCCTTTAATGTTGACACATCCAATTTCTGCAGGGACCACTCTCCATGTCACAGGTTGATTTGCCCATTGCTCCCTAACCATCCTTCCCCCCCACCCTCACTCCCTCCCCATGCACTTTCCCCAATAATCATAGGATATATAGCACCTGTCCCTATACCTCCTCCTTTACCTTCCTCCAAGGACCTAAACAGTCCTTCCAGGTCAGACAGAGATTCACATACACCTCCTCCAACCACGTCTATTGCTTTGGCGCACTCCATGTAGTGTTCTCTGTGTTGGTGAGACATTGTGCAGACTAGGCAACTGCCAAGCACCTATATCCTACATTGATGCAACTTATGTTGATGCAGCTTTTGTCCAATACAATACAAAAGTTGTGATTCAGGTTGAAATTATCAATGGTTACTTCTGGAGTGTGCAATGCATCATTCACAAATATCTTAATAATGGGCAAAAGATAAATTACTCCAATTAGGTTATATTGCTAATCAGTACAATAGGTTACATTTGTGTTGATTTTAGTTTCTGGCATACATTTTTATATTTGTATGCGGTAGATATTTATGGAATCCCAAACATGTCTTATACAAATCTTTAATGACATAAGTAGTCAGATCAGCATAAAGGTCTTCTATTCTTAATGATGTACTGTTATAATATTACACAGTGTTTTTAGACATTGAAATGTAACAAATGAATTATAAGCACCAACCATTGCTCACATACTGTCACATGGGAAGGTTATGTGTCCAATCCATGTGAACTGCTAAAAGAATCCATGAAAGGTCGATTCAACTGTTATCTGTACTATTCTATCCTGCCAAATCTGATCTAAAAAGAAGCATTTCTTTCATCAATTACAAGCGGCAAAGGGTGATTTCTGTCCCTTACCTGTGAGGGAGGGGATGTGGAGAAAGATGTGGTGCACACTTCCTGGGAATCGTCAACAGAAGGAAAGGTTCCTGCATCCTCTTCATTAGGTGCCCTGCAGAGGCCATCAACAAATATTTTAATCTATCTTGCGGACATTTTCCAATCTATTATCAAATCATACAGGATGAAGATAAAGTTATTTAGATTTACACCAGCACTTTATTACAATTTTATTTATAAATGTCATCAGCATCCAATTCCCTCACAATAATAGAACTTTTCTATTGTGTTTCTTACTTGAGTGCTTAGATGAACGATATAATACAAGCTACGTCTTCAGAATGGGACTAAAACATCAGAATTCTATGTTAATGTAACTGGAGCCTACAGCACAGAAATGCATGGTCTTACCAAATTTTGGGGGACAGATTGCAATTTCACATTTCAAAAAATGCATATTGCTTTGACGATATCACGCCCTACATTATTTAATATGAGTTTTCTCAGTGCTTGGTTTCCCAATGTTTGAAGTAAAAACATTACTTTTTTTATTTATTTTTTTAAAAAAAAAATTTTATTATAGAAACAAAGTAATTAAAAAATACACTCTTATACAACGATAAAAACTATATAATATTAATGATAAATTGATACTGTTTATATTATTTATAATATTATCAATTATACATATCAAGGTTAATTATTTTGTATAATTGGGAGTGTGTATAGTATCTTCCTAGTATTAGCAATATACTCATACTACTCATAATATCCATATTTCCTCTGATTTCAAAATACAAGTCCCCCATGTTATAATTGTATAATACACAATATTAACCAAACTTCTATAATATTCATTATATTTTCATAATAATAAGAGTGTTTGTATTATTATTGACTTTATATTTCTAAATTATTATATAGTTGAAACTACACAATTTTATGTAATTAAAAATACAGGACATCAATAATATTTTCATACAAGTAATGATATCTATATTCGCATTAATATTAAAAATTTAATATAATGTGTTTCTATACTTTTTTTCTAATTAAGGATAGAAAAAATAAAGAATAGAAAATAGAAAAGAGAGTGTTGAAAGTTTGATGGAGATTGAAATATTATTCATTAATTCGTCCTTGGAGATATATTCATGATTTATTATATATGTTTCTTCATCCATTCAGATATTCAGGCCTCAGTCAAGTCTTCGCGCCGAACCGTTATGACCCTGTAAATATTTAATATATGGAGACCAAATCTCTCTGAAGAGATCTAACCTATCCATAAGGACAAGCCTCAATCTCTCCAAATGAAGTGTCTCCGACATTTCTGTATTCCACATTTTAATTGTTGGGGATGCAGGGCCTTTCCAAAATTTTAGTATTAATTTTTTCCCAATTATTAGACAATAATCGATAAAAATTCTTTGGTTCATTGTAACTAGTTGGTCCGTTTCAAGTATTCCAAGTATTATTAACTTTGGATCAGAAATCATAGTAATATTAATAACATTCGAAATTAACTTAAATATTTCGTTCCAATATTCTACAATCTTTATACAATTAGTGAATGAATGTGACAAATTTGCTTCTGAAATTTGACATTTATCACATATAGGCGATAATTTTGGAAATATATTATGTAATTTAGATTTGGAATAATGTAGTCTATGTAGAATTTTAAACTGTATAAGAACATGTTTAGCATTTAACGAACAATGATGTATGTGTTGTAAGCTTTCGTCCCATATTTCTGAGCTTATTATTTGACCTAATTCATTTTCCCAAATCTGTCTATGTATTTCCGTTGATGGGATATCACTTTCCAATAAAATATTATAAATATATGATATCATTTTTTCTGTATTTGGATGTTTATTCAAGCATTCATCTAAAATTTCAGTCTTTCTATTTCTAAGTTCTTGTGTATTTGCAGAGATATAGTTTCTGATTTGTAAATATCTAAAATATTCATTGTTTTGTAGTCCATAAGTTTGTTGTAACTCTTGAAATGAAAGAAAAGAGCTTTCCTTATAAAGATCCCCTATGTTTAAAATTCCTTTATTTTTCCATTGTAAAAAAGCCTTATCCATCGTTGAAGGTTTAAACGTAAAATTATTGGCAATGGTAAGACCTAACGGTATAGATTTTAATTTTAATGTTTTCTTTATTTGTTTCCAAATGCGGATTCCGTTTTCTATTATCGGGTTTTCACTATAAATTTTCTTAGTCACGTTAGTATTAGCAAATATTATAGAACTAATTTCAAATGGAGAACAATCTTCTTTTTCCATTTTTAACCAGTTTGGTTTATTATCTATTTCTTCTAGCCAAAAATTCATGTTTTTGATATTAACTGCCCAATAATAAAACATAAAATTTGGTAATGCTAATCCCCCATTTATTTTAGCTTTACATAAGTGTTTTTTATTTATTCTGTGGTTCTTATAATCCCAAATAAAGTTAGTAACTAGGGAGTCTAATTTTTTTTAAAAAATTTTAGGGAGATATATCGGTATTAATTGAAATAAATATAATAATTGTGGGAGAAAAATCATTTTTATCGCGTTGATTTTACCTAACATTGAAATAGGTAAACTTTTCCAGTATAAAATATTCTTATTTAATTTGTTCAGTAATAACGGGAAGTTAGATTTAAATAAAGAATCAAATCTTTTTGTAACGAAAATGCCAAGATATTTAATATTTTCATTTGTTATCTTGAAAGGAAATTGTTGTAATATCTGTAAATTATTCATCGTTATTGGCATAAGTTCACTTTTATTCCAATTGATACTGTATCCTGAGATTAATCCAAATTCCGTTATTAGTTTTAACAAATTTCGGATACTTATTTCCGGTTCAGTGATATTATTCCATCACCGAAAATAGATAAGGCCATTCCACTTGGTCAAAAGCTTTTTCTGCATCCAGCGAAATAACTACTAAATCTTTTTTATCACTTCTTTTCGAATATATAATATTAAATAACCGTCTTAGATTATATGAGGAATATCTTTTAGATATAAATCCTGTTTGATCGGGATGAATTAATTCATTGACAACTGTACTTAATCTTTGTGCTAATATTTTTGTTAGAATCTTTTGATCCGTATTTAATAGAGCTATTGCTCTATATGATCCTGGTTCATCCAAGTCTTTATTTATTTTAGGTATAAGTGTTATAATAGACTCGTTCAGCGTATCTGGTAATTTCTGTTGTGTATATATCTGTTCATATAATGATTTCAAATATGGGACCATATGATCATGAAAAATTTTATAAAATTCCGAGCCTATACCATCCGGTCCCGGTGTTTTACCATTTTTTAATGATCTAATAGATTCTTGGATTTCTTTTATTGAAATATCAGCATTTAATAGTTCTTTATTTTGTAAATCCAAACCTTTTAAGTTACATATTTTTAAAAAGGCATCTATTTCTGTTTTATTTACTGTCGCTTTAGCAGTATATAGATTTTTATAATATTGCATAAATCTTTCATTAATATCTTTAGGTTGTATTAATAAATCACCATTTTGTGATTTAATCCTATGTATAATTTTTTCAGCTTCAATTTTCCTTAATTGTCGAGCTAATAATTTTTTGGGGTTTGTCTCCAAATTCAAACTGTAATTGTTTAGTATGTTGATAAAATTTTAAAACTTGATCAGTATATATTTTATTTAATTTATATTTCAATGCTACAATTTTATTATGTATTATTATATCTGGTTTTATTGCATTCTGTATATCTAATTGTTTAATCTCCCTTTCCAAGGGAAAGGGAAGTAAAAACATTACTGATGTAGCAATACCTGAACCTTCAGTTCTTCATGTTTGGTAGTTATGTCCAAAATGCAATCTTGCCAAACTGAAAGCTTTTCATTCTATATGATTGCATTTCCCAGTACATTAAGCAAAAGCAACATTAACGAGCACTGTTCCCATTAAATGGTTGTCTGGACAATCAGAGTTTAAAAAGTCTAACAATGCCACTTCAAAGAAACTAAGATACAATGAGAAGGTCATTTCTAGCTGACAAAACCATCAATTGCTCAAGTGACTATTGCTTTACTCATCTTTTCTTAAGGCATAGAAGTATGCCACATGACCCATCAAGTCCGTGCAGGTTCTCAGACCATTCTCATCCGTCTCATTCCCCTGTTAATTTCCTTATAACCTATTCACTCTCACATACCCAGCTGCACGTTACTGATTCTACTGCTAACTATCTGCATTAGCAACAATTTACAGTGATCATTTAACCTGCCAGTATGCCTTTGGAATCTCAAACGTCTTAACCTATTGAAGAGAAGCTTGGTGATTAGCATTTTGCAGTTTAATGTGTGGATGCATTTAAAGCAAATCTAAAATAATCCACAATAGGAGAAGGAACTCTGCAACATTGTGCAAGCCTCGGCAGAAAACTTGTTCCACTCAGCCCTAGCAATCAATGTGAAGGGAGGGAGCAAAATTTTCACTCAACACCAAAAACTAAAACACTGCTCCAAAACTTTATTTATATATAAAAGACCTCTTTAATTTGGATTAGATCCACAGCAATCTGTTATCCCAAGAATTCTACATTCACAAAGAATCAATTGGAAATAATATTTTGAACTGATTTGCTTCTATGTCAGGAAAGCTGATCAAGATCACCTGCAGTAAATGCTGACAGTGATTAGAATGCAGGCAAACATTCAAGATTCTCTATTCTGATTCATCAATCTCAAGTACTAGGGTGGCACGGAGGCGTAGTGATAGAGTTGCTGCTTTACAGTGCCAGACACCTGGGTTCTGTACAGAGTTGACAATGTTCAGCCAGTGACCAGTGGTTTTCCTCGGATGATCCGCAGTCCTCCCACACTCCAAAGATGAACAGGTTTGTAGGTTATCGGTAATTGGCTTCGGTAAAAATTGTAAATTGTCCCTAATGTGCAGGTGGGCTGAAGGGCCTGTTTCGCACTCCATCTCTAAATAAAATAAAACTAAAGTATGTCTAGACTTTGGGAGGGATGGGGTGGGGAGGTTGTTGGTGGCTGGGTGTGCGGTGCCTCGCAGTAGCAGCAGTTCTCAACCACTGCTGCTACTGCGAGCTTCAAGAATGCAAAGAAAGGCGTGTAGTGCCTCTCACTTAATCAATGCCAGCACTGGCAAACATGGAACTAACTCAGTCTTGGAGGATGATTAAAGTTACCAACCACTAAGTAACACTGGCATTGCACTCAACCAAGAACACTGACTACTTGTATTGGTAGTCCACCTGTCAAGTGGAAAAACATTCAATTGCATCATAGCACAGTAACTGGACAAAAAGTTCTGCCAAGTCAAAGCGATAGATGTTAAAAAGTGGCAAATGTAATTTGAGGATTTCAAAAACAGGAAGGTGGAGATCATTGGAAGATCGATTGAAACATCAGCCATCAATGGGAAGAAAACAAAGTGGGAAATGTATTAGTAAAAGTCCAAGAAATGTGGCTGGCTGAAGAAATTCCAGAAGTAAAAAAAAGGCCAAAAGTAGGGTGTTTAATGTTTGGCATTGTAAACCAATGCACAGCATGAAGTGGCATGATAGATAAGTTAAACTTGATGCAGGGGAGAATATAGCAGGCATGTTTCCATGTGGAGGATAGATTCTGTCTGAAAGTACAACACAGTCAGAGAGTAGGGTGCAACTGGAAATAATTGACAAAGGCACAGAATAGTAAAAAAAAACAAAATGTTGCTAATGCTGAATATCTGAAATAAACAAAAAATGTTCAGTTGGTCAGTCAGTGTCTGTGCACAGTGAAAACATTAATGTTTCAGATTGACTAAATTTTACCTGAACTGAGAGTAGTCAGAAATAAATGTATTAAGACTGTGATGGGGATTTGGCGGAAAATCATGTAAAAGAGAATGCAGAGTATCAGAAGAGGCAACAAAGCTGAAAACTCAAGAAATTAATACTGCAAATGTTGTAAACATTCAGCAGTTTGGGGTGCACACGTTGGAAGAGAAACAGCACTAATATTTCAGGTCAAAACTGGTGCTGAAGGGAAACCTGAAGGCCAGCCTGAAGAAACTGTAAAAGGAGGTTCTTTCAAAATGACCAAAACGTAGTCAAATTCTGGATATCTGAAATAAAAATGACAAAAATGTTGAACAAGGAACAGCAATGCTGGTTTCACTAAAAGGGCATAAAGTGCTTGAGTAACTCAGTGGGTCAAGCAGCATCTCTGCAGATCACGGATAGGTGACATTTTGAGTAGGAACCCTTCTTCAGACTGATTGTAGAGGGATAAGATAGAAAGCTGGGAGAAAGGAGAGGCAGAACAAAGAGTGGCAGGTAATAGGTAAACATAGGCAAGGTTTTTTTTTTGATAGGCAGAAGGTTGGAACAAAGGCCTAAGATTAAAACAGAAAGTGTGAGACAAAAGGAGTTGAGAATTGTGAAGCCAGAGGAATGAATGTGGGTGCAGCGGGAAACATAGGTGCGAGTCCATGGTGGGTTACGGTTGAGGGGTGGAGAAAGAGGCGGACAGTGTGAGAGGTTATCTAAAATTGGAGAATTCAATGTTCATATCATTGGGTTGTAAATTACCCAAGCGGAATATGAGGTGCTGTTCCTCCAGTTTGCGTGTGATCTCACTCTGGCAATGGAGAAGGCTCAGGACAGAAAGATCATTAAGGGAATGGGAAGGGGAATAAAGGAAGTTAGCAATCGGGGGATCCAGTAAGCCTTGGTAGACTGAGCGCAAGTGTTCAGTGAAACAGTCGGCGAGTCTATGTTTGGCCTAACAGATGTACAGGAGGCCATATCGGGAACACCGGATGCAGTAGATGAGGTTAGGAGATGATGCACGTGAACCTCCGTCTCACCTGGAAGGACTGCTGGGATCTCTATATGGAGGTGAGGAAGGAGGTATAGAAACAGGTGTTGCATATCCTGTGGTAACAGGGGAAAGAACGTGGGGAGGGGTTGGTTTGTGTGGGAAGGAATGAGGAGCTGCGGAGGGAGTGATCTCTGCAGAAGGCAGAAAGGGCTGGAGAAGGTGAGATGTGACTGATGGTGGGTTCACGCTGGAGGTGACGGAAATGTTGGACAATCTTGTGCTGGATGTTGAGGCTGGTTGGGTGAAAGGTGGGGACCAGGGGAGCTCTATCCTGGTTCTTCTGGGGGAAGGGGAAGTGAGAGAGGAATAAGGGAGACAGAGGTGGAGTTGGTGATTGATCCATCTATGACAGCAGGGGGAAACCATGTTTACTAAAGAGGATATCTCAGATGTCCTAGAATGGAACACATTTTTAGGAGCAGAATTGTGTAGGGAATAGCATCTTTGCAAGTGGTAGACGAGAAGAGGTGTCGTCCAGATAACAGTAGGTGACGGTAGGTTTGTAGTAAATGTGAAAAATGTTGATTATCTCAAATTGTCAAATCCAGTGTTTCCAGTAAGCTACATTGTACCAAGTGTGAAGATGCTATTCAAGGTAAAGGGCCTGTCCCACTGTACAAGGTAATTCAAGAACTCTCCCAAGTTTAAAAGAAAAATCAAACTCGTGGTAAGCACATAGAATGTACGTAGTGGGTACGTCGGTGCTCGGGACGTCTCTTAGCGGCAGGTACTCGGGAAACGCAGTAAGCTCGTGAAGATTTTTCAACATGTTGAAAAATGTCCACGAGAGCCCCGAGTACCTATGAGCGGCTATTACCGTAATTCTCCGAGTTCGAATCAGGGGAAACTCGAGAGAACTGTTGAATTAGCTCGTACAATGGGACAGGTCCTTAAGAATGGAAAATGCATGGAGGTGTTTAACAAGACAACTGACTGAACAAGTTGGGGTGCTTATCTTTGCTAGGAGGAGATGTAAGAGTTGGTAATCAAGTAATGAAATGTATCACTACATAAGAGCATTTCCAATATTAGTGTTTCTGCATCAATGCAGTATAGACTAGTGTTATAAAAAATAGTTAAAGCAAACACACTATGTTAACATGGAACAAGGTTGAGGAACAAAACGATTGTCAGACAAGTAAATAGAATGTTAACTGCAGAGAATGGATGAAATTGAATTACATTAAAGCTTATCGATGGTAAAGATCGAGGCACTAATTTATACTGGCATGAGGTTTGAAGCAGGGAAATGGCCCGTGACAGAGTGTGCATTAAATCTTCCAGCAACATGTTAACGATCTAATGTGTTAACATATTAATGGGACTCAAAACATGTACATTAGGAGCAGGACAATAAATAAGAGTGTGCAGAAGAGGTTGAAATGTCCAAATTAAAAATGTTCTTTCATTGTGTTAAAAATGGCTATTGCTTTAGTGATCTCATGTGTGAGAGTCCCATTCAGAGAGCTTAGTTTGCAAGATAACAAACAAGGAGAAAAAATGTACAAAGAGCCACAGAGGCATACAGCACAGAAACAGGGCCTTTGGACCAACATGTCCATGTCACCAAAGTACCTACCTATAATGCATTAGGATCTGTCGGCTGCTATGCCTTCACTATTGAAGAACTTCTCTGGAGGCTTCTCAAGAGTATTGGCCTCTACAACTCTTCAGGCATTGCAGCCGAGTGAAATAATTATCCTATCAGGATCTCACTCTCTCTCCCCCCCCCCCCCAGACAATGATATCTCACCTTGAATATACTTCCTCTTGTAGAGATACCCTCACCAACTAAATTGATTTTTATGATTGATCCTATCTCCCTCATGTCTATCAAATCAGTCCTCAGCCAGCTTCACTGCAAGAAAATAAACCCGGTGTCCGCTGGGTTCAATATCTTGGTGAATCTTACCACATGTGCTCCAGCTCACTCATCCTCCCTGTAGTGTGATGAGCAGCACTGCAATCAGTGCTCCAGGTCTCTGCTAACAATGAAGATGTAGCATGATGTTCTTAGGAAATATTGATTCCAAATAAAGTATTGGGAGGCAGAGATGTAGAGACAGGCAAAACACAAGCTATTTCACAGGTTATTCATGATGGGCAAGTACAATAATACTAATTCTAATCTTCCACTTCCTCTTTGGGCATTTAGCTACTTCAAAACAGCTGCTTCCCCTTATTCACAGCATGATTAAATTGGGCATTTAAATGTGTTGGACATCACTGACTATATGCCTCGCTCAAGCACGGTGAGACAGCATTCCATCGCAATCGTCTGCTATTTTTCACTCGAAAGTCCTAAATTAGAAAGACTTCCATTTACATTTTTTCCTAAAATATTTATGATTGAAAATGGGGAAATCTAATTAAATCGGTACTGAAAAACAGGAGGAACTTCAAGTTAACCAGAATTCTGACAAAGGGTCGTCAATGTGAAGGGGCCTGTCCCACTTAGGCTATTTTTTAGGCGACTAGGCTGTCGCCACATGGTCGCCGGGTACGTCACGTGTATGGTCGTGAGTAGTCACCTCAGTCGCCCTGATTCGTAGTGTCTTTCTGGTCGCCGCTGGATTTTTAACATGTTGAAAATTCTTCGGAGACAGTCGGTTTGACACCAATGTGCGTAGCTTGACTTCTTCTGATGTAGGTGCTGTCGTAGTTGTCGCCAGGTTAACGTAGGTTGTTGCCAGGTGACGTAGGTTGTCGCCGGTGCTGACTTCGCTTTTTTGTTGTTGTTGTTAAAGTAAAATTTTTATTTTTCAAATTTTATGTCGAAGGGGAGTCCAGTTGCCGGTTTATTCGGCGACCTGCTACGACTATGATAGTCGCCAACAGTCGCCTAACAATAGCCTAGGTGGGACAGGCCCTTTAAACAGTGATTTAGTTTCCCTTCCCACAGATATGGTGCGTCCTGCCATTTTTTACTTGTGTTTTTATTTTAGGAAGAGCATCTGCTGTCGCTCCTCCCACCGCCCCCACCCCCAAGTTATCCAACACAGGTTTGATGCCTACTACCCGTGTGATAAAATACATGGAAAGAAATTGGTTTACTGCCTTTTAGTAACATTAAAACAGGTCTATGACACAATACATGGCGAGAAAATAGTTGACTGGTTTTTAGAAACATTAAAACAGCTTTTGGGCCATTCTAATGCTGTTCGTTGAAATACTATAAAAAATAACATCTTGCATTGTCACAGAACAGCACTATTTGGTTCCGATCTCAATCTGGCCAACAGCAGTCTTAGTGCAGTCTTCTCTGTTAAACTAGTGAAAGTTAATGCAGCTGTCATAATTTGTTCTCTCGGGCAACCTGCACTTGGTTCATAAGGGATATAGCAGTTCTGTAAGCAGTTTTTCCCGGGAAAAATCGTTACGAAATGAATAGACGCTGTAATCAGGAGTGGGTGGTGGGGTTGGGTTAGAAGAAAGTGAGCAAGGGATGTTCCAATTAGGATCAGATAGACTTGACTCACAGACATTACTCACAGATTGCAAGTTCTCAGTGGAAGGATGCAACAGAGAGGATTTTTACAAGGATCTCAATAAATGACTGCTTCTTTGGAAAGCCTGTAATGCAGCCAGATGCCCTTGGCAATTGAACCCTGTCAGCTGAAGGAAAGCAGATACATCTTCTGTCTTTTAAAAGAGTTTGGATGCAGCTGTGAGCAGTAAATGGTGCAATGTAGCAGAAATCAGTAGCAGGAGCCTAGAATGACCCCGAGGCTAAGTAGTTGAGAATGACTGTGATCACCATGAGCAAAGCAATCTGGGCTCGTTCACATGGCTGTATCTGAGGTGGGAAGAAGTCACAAAGCACATCAAGGACAAATAGAACAGCATCACAGCATTATCCCTTTAAACATCACAATTTCAAGAGAAAGGGGACTGGTAAAACCTAGTTGTTCTATGAGGGAATAAGAAATTCCACTTTTTAGACTTGTCAAATTGAAAGTTTTCCGAGTTGTGTGATTATTGATATTATCAGGTGGGGGGGGGGGTATTCTATAGCTCGTGCTAGTCTACTATTTTTGGGTGCATTTATACACCATGCTCTGGATATTGCACTGTATTAAAATGGTGGTGTATTTGAACACAGTTTAGAAATTTGCACATAACTATAGTACAACTACTTATTCAAAAGGGGAAAACACGTAGAAAACATGAGAAATGAAAATAAGAACATGAAAGATGAAATGAAATAGACAAGGAAATTAATTTATTCTGCTTTTCAAATGTGTTTGGATTTTAAGTTGGGAAATTATAATTTCCCACAATGTTACACCAGTGTCAAATATAGCAATGGTGTGAAATAGAATACCACGCCCATTACAAATCTGGATCACACCATTTAGGAGTACTTCCCAAGTCAATCAGTGACAATGTATCTTCAAGACATTAAACTAAAACTAAGCTACAATGTTACTGTCCAGAATGGACTTGACTGGCAACTTCAATAAACTACCTAAACCTTGACTCTATAGTACAGCTGTCAATGTGCACTTTATACTTAATGACTATATATTACTGTCCCACCTGTAGTTACAAGGGTGCAGTGGTGATGATCCACTATAGGGACGATCTACAAAGTGGTCTATGATAATTCCCATGATTGGCTGGGTCCGCTCCAGCTGCCTGTGAAATAATTCAAAGTAAAAATTACAACTTAAAAGAGCTCCTAGAAAAAAAAATAACCATTATGTTCCCTGCTTAACTGATCACATTAAGCAGTGGGACATAGGTCTAACTTAGTGACAGTCCACTTGTCAAAACTAATACCTGGTAATAATATCAAAATGATAGCATGTATAGAATAACCAGAGCTATTCTGTTCAGCAAGGTGAAAAATCACACTGATAATGAAAGGCGCAAGTGCAGTGGAAAAGCCGCCACACTTTTTCCCCCTCAGTTGCATTTTGGACAAAAGATGCATTTGTGGGTTTTAATTTTAGAGCTATTTCCTTCCAGAATGTCTTACTTCTCATATTTAAAACTATAGGACAACCGAGGTAGAAGGGGATTCAAGGAAAATGTGGAAGGGAATTGCATTCCAAATTTGATCTGCCCATCCTCACTCTGAATTACAACAACGCACAAAGCACAACACAGTTGATCTGACAACCTTCGGCCTCTGGGTGAATGGTGGAAAGGAAAATGAAAAAAGAAGTGATGGCCACCGTGGCATAGCGGTAGAGTTGCTACCTTACAGCGTTTGCAGCGCCGGAGACCAGGGTTCGATCCTGACCACGAACTGTACGGAGTTTGCACGTTCTCCCCGTGAGTTTTCTCCGAGATCGTCGGTTTCCTCCCAGAATCCAAAGACGTACAGGTATGTAGGTTAATTGTCTTAGTATATATGTAAATTGTCCCTATATTGTAGGGTAGTGTTAATTGCGAGGATCGCTGGTGTGTGCTGACCCGGTGGGCCGAAACGCCCGTTTCAGCACTGCATCTCTCAACTAAACTAAAGAATCATCCTTCATGTATTATGAAATGGAAAAAATGGAAAAACTATTTTCAAAACATCTTCTCATTCTCAAGGGTTACACAAAAGGCTGGAGAAACTCAGCGGGTGCAGCAGCATCTAAGGAGCGAAGGAGATAGGCGACGTTTCGGGTCGAGACCCTTCTTCAGACTGGTCAGGGATCAGGGAAACGAGAGATATAGACGGTGATGTGGAGAGATAAAGAACAACGAATGAAAGATATGCAAAAAAGTATCGATGATAAAGGGAACAAGCCATTGTAAGCTGTTTGTGGTGTGAAAATGAGAAGCTAGTGCGACTAGGGTGGGGGAGGGAGATAGAGATAGTGGGAATGCCTGGGCCCGAGGGTTGAGGGAGAGGTGGGAAGGGGAGGAGACAGCAAGGGTTAACAGAATGGAGAAAATTCAATGTCAAGCCCAGAGGATGCAGACTCCCCAAGCGGAATATGAGGTGCTGTTCCTCACTCTGGCCGTGGAGGAGGCCCAGGACCGAGAGGTCGGATACGGAATGGAGGGGGAGTTGAAGTGCTGAGCTACCGGGAGGTCGGGTTGGTTATTGCGGACCGAGCGGAGGTGTTCGGCGAAACGATCGCCAAGCCTCCGCTTGGTCTCACCGATATAGATCATCTATCATCTGGAGCAGCGGATGCAGTAGATGAGGTTGGAGGAGGTGCAGGTGAACCTCTGTCGGACCTGGAAGGACTGCTTGGGTCCCTGAAAGGAGTGGAGGGGTGAGGTGAAGGGACAAGTGTAGCATTTCTTGCGGTTGCAAGGGAAAGTGCCCGGGGAAGGGGTAGAGCGGGAGGGAAGGGAAGAATTAACAAGGGAGTTGCGGAGGGAGCGGTCTTTGCCGAAGGCAGACAGGGGGGAGATGGGAAGATGTGGCGAGTGGAGGGGTCACGCTGGTGGGGTAAAAGGTGAGGACCAGGGGGACTCTGCCCTTGTTGCGAGTGGGGGAACGGGGAGAGAGGGCAGTGTTGCAGGGTATGGAGGAGACCCTGGTGCGAGCCTCATCAATAGTGGGGGAGGGGAATCCCCGTTCTCTGAAGAATGATACATTTGTGATGACCTGGTGTGGAACACCTCATCCTGGGAGCAGATGCATTCTCAAGATCAGGTTGCAGCCTTGAATTTACTATTAATTTATAACCTGTACTGTGATAAAACTCAATTTCTAAGACAGAAGGTAGTGAGATATTTTGACTCATTAGTTCCATGTCTGATTACACAAGCGAAATTGAAAACTATATATATTATCCCCCTCTCCTACATAGCTCTTTATGTCTCTGCTCAAAATATTTTTCTTTATATGCAGTTTCCCTTTAAGTAGACATTGAGACAGGAAGTAGTTGGGGCAAAATAGTCCAGACTTCAATAATATCATTTAAATAAGTTTGTGATTTGTACATTTACTTTATTAATTTATGACTCCTTTTCATCGATTCCCCAATCAGCAAAAATTGTTGTTCTCTACTTAATGCTTCAAAAGCTAATCAACTACTGCTCTTACATTACTCATCAGTGTCTTATGTTTAATTTAATACCAGTGGGAAATATCAGTATTCTTGGTTAAGTTACCATTTCCGTTAAGTTATGGCGAATAGCTTGTGATTGATAATTCTTTCACCATTTAACACATTGAAGACATGCCAACTCTAATAATTCTATTTAATTGAGCGGTATTTAAAAACCACTGAAATGAATTCAAAAGATTGCTGCAGTTTCTTACGTAAATCCAAACGATTAAAAGACTGCTGACTTGCAAGGCAAATTAATATTTAAATTTTATATCTCGCCCTTGGGCTAGTTGAGGAATTGTCTTTTTTTGCTAGCGTGCTGTCAATAAGTACTCCTGTGTAAAACAGTGCAAATCTACTCTCTAAAACGAATTACCAGAAATAAAAATTTTGAAAAGTTGCCATTCCTTTTCCTTTGCTTCAATTTTTTCTATCTCCGTACAGTTTACATTTATATCAAGGCCAACAGCAAAGGAAAAAATATACAAATTCACCTTTTCATCTATTTTACTTAAATTGCTGTACATTATTCAATTATCATGCTTCATAGTCAGTATTCTTTGCTCCCGGACTACATTTCACAAGCTAATTGAATGCCAGGTACATTGAAGCATGAACACGAATGTGGAATTAATCTCTGATGTGGGTAAGAGAAACAAAACTCTGACAGCAACAGAAAGAAAGAAGCCTATGTTAATCTGTTAGAATTTGGTCTTTGGTGGTGACCCAGTATATTCCTGTAATGTTAAATTCTGCTGGCTATTATAATGTCAAATATATAGACTGATTCCCACAGTAATTCAAAACCTATAGGTTCTTACTTAAATTGCAATAGGTGCAGAAATTACAGACTACGCAATGTCAGGCCCCTGTTGCAATGGGCTGCATCAACCTACCCATCCACTGAGCTTTTTCGAAAGCCCCCACGCTCAAGGTCTCTTTTATAAACTACTGCAAATTATAGTAAATATGTATATCCTTCAATTTTGAATTGAATTATGGACTTCTTTATTAAATTAAGGAGCCACAAAACATTTCATACTGTTACTGCAATGGTGCAAGCACCAAAACTGCTTTACTACGAACATAAAGCAACGGACAGAGGTGTGGGATTTATTAATTCTTACAATTGCCACAAATAAATTACCAAAAATAGTTCTCATTCAATTTTGACTGGGTAGCTGATCTGGCATGACCAATGAGAGACGATGTTCCTTCTCAGGTTGAAGTAAGGGGCTCAATTTGGTATCTTTGAGCAAAATTATCACTATTCCTAGTTCTTGCCTTCATTCTTGAGTACAGAAATTGATGCATACTTCCAAACAAAGATATAGAGAGAACAATAAGCTGGAAACTGTTGGGGGAGTCCAGAACCAGGGGTCACAGTTTAAGAATAAAGGATAAACCATTTAGAATGGAAACAAGGAAACACTTTTTCACACAGAGAGTTGTGAGTGGAATTATCTGCCTCAGAGGGCGGTGGAAGAGAGAGCTAGATAGGGCTCTTAAAGATAGCGGAGTCAGGGGAAATGGGGAGAAGGCAGGAACGGGGTACTGACTCAGGATGACGGTGCTGGCTCAAAGGGCCGAATGGCCTACTCCTGCACCTATTGTCTTTTTCTTCAAACACATTTTGCATCCAACTTGAATAAGCTAGTTCGGTATTCCGATAAACGCAAGGAATCATGGAATTTGTCAAAGGTCATTCGGGGGGAAAAAAAGCGAACACAGTGCTGTATAAACTGTGTATAAATTGTTAACTATTCTACCAATGAATTAATCTAGAATTCTGTCAACTCAATAGCTTCCTTTCTTGTTCTGCTGTTCACACACTTCTTACACAATCCCAGTTCTAGTTCAGTTAATTAATCTGCAATTATGAGATATTCAAAAAGTTAAAGATTTACTATTTTCATTTAATCCTTAATGTGTTTGCTACTGGAATAAGAAAATATTACTTGTGTTTGCAGGCACGATATTTGCCTCCAGAAAAAAAGTAGGAAGTATTAGCCGGGGGTCCTAGAGGCCGGCTAGGCCCCCGGCAGAGTCCAGGGGCAGCACCCCAGTGGGGGTTCAGGGGGCTTCTGCATTTTTAATAAATTGAAAGTAATTCCTAAGCTTTCTGCTGGTAGTTTACATAACAGAAGCTTAGAAATTTTTCTAACACATAACCAGTAAAATAATCGCAAAAATAAATATTTCATGAAATAATTGACTTCATACAGCTAAAAAAAATCTTCACAAAAAATGTTACTTGAAATTCTAAATGAGCTATTTGTAGAGATGCCAAAAGAACACAAAAGTAAAACCTGTACATCACCCAAGAAAGGTACCATCTTAACTGATGTCACATCTACAACGCTACGAAGGTAGAAAACTAAAAACCTCTGCCAAATACAATGAAAACAAAACTTCTCAATATAAACAGAAAATCACCAGAAAGGGGAGGGGGTAGCCGCTTCCCGGGAGGTAGGACCCCGCATCTCTCTAACCCCCACTATTATCCCTTTACAGGTTAGCCCCGAGTTTGCCCACTCGCTGGGGTGGGCGGCGCCTCCTTCAAAGAGAGCAAGGACAGGTCTGGACCAAAAGGAAGCAGTTTTGCAACAGCTGTAATACCTGTAGAAGTAGCAGTGTAAAAAAATCTGACAACAAATGGAACAAAAATAAATGTATCCACCACCAATTCTCAAGGTTTTTGTTTGTTAATGTAATAAAAGTGGTCACACATTGGGGCAGTGTCCACAGATCAGGAAGAAGGGGCACAGAAAAAGGATAGACTTCTTAAAGGAGAAGGGAGTCTGTTTTGGATGTTTGAAAATAGGACACATGAGCAATGACTGCAAGAGTCGTTTGACTTGTGATGTGTGCAACCAAAATGATCTCGAAATACTTCACATTGAACAAAAGGACAAAGAGAAGCCAGAACCTACAGAACAGGATGAGAAGCAAATTGTGAGCAATGGTGTTCCCTCACTCATATGTGTGGGCGTATTGGGGCCGGTGATAAAACCTGTATTTTCTCCATTGTCCCGGTATAGGTGAAGAATCACAAGGGGGACACAGTGTTGCAAACATACGCATTTTTGGATCATGGAAGTTCAACTATCTCTTGCACAGAAAGCTTGAAGAGAAGGCTGAACATTACGGGACAAAAGACCAGTATTCTCTTGCGTACCTCGAACCAAGTGAAGCCTGTGATCAGTCATCATACCTCAGGTTTGGAAATATCTAGTCTGGAAAAAGACAATTTGTATTCATCCATCTGATGTGTTCACACATGAGACCATGCCTGTTTCCCAGCTAAACATTCCCAGACAGGAAGACCTGATACAATGGCCTTACTTGAAGGATATCAGGATTCCTGAAATAGACTCTGGCATCGAAACAAATGCTTCAAAGGTATTGGAACCTTGGGAATTGGTCAACAGCCAAGGGGATGGACCATACACTGTGAGGACCCTACTGCGGTGGGTCGTCTATGGTCCCCTAAGAGGAGACAACGACAGCAGGGATGAAAATGGCTGCCCTGCTGCTGTTGTCAATGGAATATCCATTGTAAACCCAGAGGAGCTACTGGTCAAACAACACAATCACGACTTCAGTGAAAGAACCAGCAAGGAAGCAGAAGAGATGTCCAGAGAAGATGTAAAATTCTTGGATATTATGAATCGCTCAGCAAAGATGACAGATGGACACTATTCTGTAGACTTGCCTTTCAAACAAGAAAGCGTCAACATGCCAAATAACCGTTGCATTTCAGAACAGCTCATCCAGAGCCTGAAACGCAAGTTTGGCAAGAATAAGAAATTTCATGATGAATATATATCTTTCCTCATAGAAATGATTGACAATGGTTATGCTGAAATGGTACCTGTGGACCAGTTGAATCGAAGTGATGGAGAACTCCGGTACATCCATAATCACGGGGTGTATCACTCAAGGAAAGGAACCTTAAGGGTGGTCTTTGACTGTAGTGCAGTCTTCAAAGGAACATCACTTAACTGCCAACTGCTGCAGGGTCCAGACCTTACCAATTCACTGATTGGAGTTCTCATCGGATTCAGACAAGAACTGGTTGCTTTGATGGCTGATATCAAAGCAATGCTTCATCAGGTCAAGGTATCAGAAAAGCATATTGACTATCTGTGATTCCTGTAGTGGCCTGAGGGTGATGTGCAGCAAGATCTTGTTGAATACCGGATGAAGGTAGATCTTTTTGAAGCAGTGCCGTCACCAAGTTGTGCAAACTTTGTATTAAGGAACACTGCTGAAGATAACAAAGCTCACTTTCCAGCAGAGGTGACAAACACAGTAAAGAACAACTTCAATGTAGATGATTGTTTCAAATCCATGCCTTCGGAACAGGATGCAGTTCAAATGGCAAGACACCCAACTTCCCTCTGCCAAAGGGGAGGATTCATGCTGTCAAAGTGGATCAGCAACAGCCGTGTTGTATTGGCATCCATTCCACAAGAAAACAGAACCAAGGAGACCAGGGAGTTGGACTTGAACAAAGACAATCTGCCAACAGAAAGAGCACTGGGATTGCACTGGTGCATTGAAACAGATGTGTTCAAGTTCAGAATTGCTGCACAGGAGCGACCATACATAAGACGGGGCATCTTGTCCGTGGTTGGCTCTATATATGACCCTTTAGGATTTCCAGCACCATTTACTCTGCCAGCCAAGCACATTATGCAGAAGCTCTGTAAGAAATAACTCAGATGAAATGAAAACATACCCCAAACCTTCTCTCAGCGATGGACAGGATGATTAGCAGATCTCAACAAGATGGCGGAATTTAAAGTGGACTGGTGCATGAAGCCCACAAGCTTTGGTCAAATCAGATATGCACAGCTGCACCACTTTTCGGATGCCAGTGAAAGTGGCTACGGTACTGTTTCATATCTAAGACTGCAAGATGATAACAAAGAGGTGCATGTTGCATTCACAATGGGAAAATCCAGAGGGCCACCATTAAAACAAATGACGATTCCCAGAATGGAGCTTACAGCTGTAGTCCTAGCTGTCAGAGTTGACACAATGCTGCGAAATGAATTACAGCTTCAACTGGACAAATCCATCTTCTGGGCTGATAGCACAACACTCAAGTACATCAATACGAAACTAAACGCCTCCAAACATTTGTAGCAAACAAAATCTCTTTTGTAAGGGATGCTACTGATGTATCACAGTGGAGATATGTTGGCACAAAGGAAAATCCTGCAGATGAAGCCTCTAGAGGACTAACAGCAGCCGCTTCTTAAGCTGCAAAACATAAGAAGGAAGAGAAGATTGATGTATCACTAAAGAAGATTAAATGCCAACACATAGTTCATAACTTTTTTTTGAACATGTGTAAAGTTTTTATAGCTCCTTTTAATGTGATTAGGTTGGCTGCTCCCTTGTGGAATGGTTTAGCAAGCTCAAAGAGATTATTGAGACATTTATGTTTAGCCTGGCTATTGTTGGCATATTATATTATTTTGTCCAGATATATCTTGTATGTATTATTTTGGACACTTGGGGGGGTGGTCAGTAGATACACAGGGCGGTGCGTATATAAGGGCACAGGGAACAGGAAGTGACAGACACATGGAGGGAGAGCATACAATTCCTACCAGACCAGGGACAAAGCAGCCAGCTACAACTTACACAGAATAAGGAAAACCTGGTACGTTCATCACTTTGTTTGTACAACTACTTCAATAAACAACCAAACTGGAAATAATGACTGGAAGATCTGTTCTATTAGCTCTGCGTTAGTCCACTCCTACTGAATATGTGCAGTAATGGCAACTGGAAAAGAGGACATTGGAAATGTCGGAAATTTGCCATTACTAGACAAATACTAGATACTAGACTAAGTGGAACCCGTTGGGTACCTGTCACACAGGCTTGGTCTCCCAACGCAATATTCCACCACACACCCAACTGCACAGGCACAGCTGATTTCTCCTCATCCCTAGCACTTTCTCCCCCTCTTCACCCTCCCTCTTCTTTCCCCTCTCCTCCTTCCCTCCCCCACCTCTCTCTCTCTCCCTCGCCTTTCCCCTACCCACATTCACTCCCTCCATAACTCCTCTCCCCTCCCTACTCCCCTCCATTCCCTCTCCTTCCCCCACTCTCCCTCCCCAGGATCTCGAGGTTGCCGCTCCTCTCCCTTCTTGCGTGGCCTGGAGAAGCATCCGCCGTTGGCGCGGATCCTTGGCTCGGCCTGGAAGCACCAGCAGCTACGGCCGCGCCGGCGGGCTCGGAGAAAACACGGGGGAAGATCCGTGGGGGAGAGGAGGGGGTATCACAGGGGAGCGGGGCAGGAGCCAGCGAGGGGGACCAGAGGGGAAGGGGCTGGAGCTGCGGGACGTTGTGATGGTGGTGCGTTTGGGACTCACAGTGGGCGCTGGATGCTCTCCTCCGCCGGGATCAGATTCTCCCCTTTCCATTTGGCGGCATCTCTCACTCCGCGCCACTTCCCGTCCCTCCAAAAATTGTGTCCGGTTGGAGATTTCTGCCGGCCACTCACAGCGTCCCTCAGCTCCAGTAAAGATGCAATGGCGCAGGTAGGGGCGGACCAGCCCGCAGAGTGACAGGAGGAGACCGTTCCGCGCGGCGCTGACGGGCAGGAGAGATCGATCTGCGCACATGCGGTTTTTAATATTTTTAAAAGTTGCAAACTTTTACAATATACCACTGATCGGACTTAAACTTGTTGCACTCGCAGCACAGGAGAACGCGAGTGAGCTGGCGAAAAATCCATAGCGCTATCGCGTACCATTTTTGCGCAAATAGAAAAAACGCGCAAACCAGAAGAGCACAAGACCAGAGGTTTAGTTATGTATAGATAGATATGCTCTTGTCCCGTTCACATTTTGTTATGTTCTTGCCTCCTGATTATTTTGTGAAAATAAATCACCTGTGTGTAAATTTCATCTGGAATTTTACTAGTCTATGTCCCTTGCTGTGTTGAGTATTTTCCTCACTGATTACTACATTTCCAAATGTGTAAAGTGCAAACTTTGAAATTCCGACTCGTTAAAATAATCAGTTTAACACATTTGGGAACTGTGGGTGGGCGCTGGGTGCTTTCTGTATTTGAACTAAACTAAGGTATGATAAGAAAAGCTAGTAAAGCAAGCGATTCTACTGATGACAGCTCCTTGCCCTATTCCATATCTTTTAATTATTTTTAAATACCTCACTTAATTGTAAAATGTATTAAGTTTATGTTTTGCATTCACCTTAATTGAATCATCTCCTTTTGTTCATGATGACACATAGGAGTTATTTAATCTATCAGTATATCACCACTTTGAATCACAGCAAGATCATTTCTAAATCTCACTTCCAGAGATAGCGCTCTTATTAGCCAGTCAGATCAGTATTTAATCCCATTATTCTATTTTAAAGTATTTAGTGCCCTGGATCTATTGCTATATACAAAAAAAACAACCATTTGCTAGTTCTCCTCTTGAAATAACCCGTACAACTGAGTGTAAAACAAAGCATCATGGTTTCGCAACTCTATATTTGCTTTCCAAGAAGTTTCACACTTTATCCAATTTAATAATTGAGGAAGTGCAGAACTATTCAGTGTTTTAAATGCAGATACGAGTGCGGCAACAGTATTTACCATCACCTATTTTTCTCCTGTAAGGCAAGTTCCTTGTTTTCTTCTGGTTGCCCTTCCCAACTCCACCTATGATTGCACCATTTTCTACTGACTTCCTCCCCATCCTGTTCATCTTATTTGCAGCCAAACTCCCCTTCCCCTTCCCACCCCATCCCCTCAACAAACCTGCTCAAATCACCTCGCTGCCATCTTCTCCCCAATCAATTAGTAATCTTCCACTAATACTGCACTTGTTCATCTGTCAACTATTTGTCAAATAGTACGCATTGACCCACTGTGTAGCTTGCACATAAATAAATGATCCAGAATTGTGATTGCAAATAGATTTCATGCACACTGAAGGTTCATGATCCTGCACCAAACTGAAACAGCAGTTGAAGAACATTCCAAGATCGTCTTCACTATTAAATGTGAACACTTCTTACATGACCTGTTTTGTCAATACAAGACACTAAAATATATTAAAAATCATAGATTATCATGCAACTTGAGCAATCAGGCAGATCACACAAATTAATGTTCATTTTTTTCTGAATCTGGCTATAAGATTTGCACTGTGGCAAGACTTTGATGATGATGGGGATTCAATTGATATGTGGGTGATGTGGTAAAGTCAAAATAAGCAATGCCCATGACACTATTTTGAATCCCCTTGATAAGCAATAAAGCTGTAGCTTCACCCTCGCCATCTGACAAAACTGTTGTGGTTTCCAATGTCACTGTGTGTCATTGACACTTGGAAACATAAAAACAATTAAAACAGGAAGAGACAATTAAAGTGACATTTTTGATAAAACTTTTGAAATAAATGCACTTATTAGTGTGAATCTTAGATTATTTAAAATACATTATAATAAAAATCTAACAGCTCATTCTTACCTTCTTTTCATGCAATCTCCAATCAAAGGATTAGGCTAATGGATGCTGCTCAACACCCGACAGCAGATTCCCAGAATTAATGCTGACCTAATTTTAGTTCCCCTTTCTCACATCTTATTCCGAGGTGACATATTGTAACATTTTGAGGTAGAGTTCCACCAGGAGCAAACAGAGGTACAGATTTTTTTTTTTACCCTAGTCACTGCTCATTCTTGCAAGCAGCATCAAATTATTCAACCATAGATGGTGTGACAATGGAGAATGAAGTGCTTCTTCAGTAGCAACAACCATGACTGGTTGTGTTCACAACCGCACATAAGCACTCTGCATTGGACCACCTTATTTCATTGGGAAAGTTAAATGGTCATTCTTAAAAGCATTTTAATTTTACTACATAACCTTAATAGGTTTCAATGCAATTTAAACATAAACATCGGATACAATCATCTAACCTCTTATCAATATTCCAAATTTATTTATGTGCAGGAAGGAACTGCAGATGCTGGTTTAAACCGAAGATAGACACAAAAAACTGTGTAACTCAGCGGGACAGGCAGCATCTTAGGAGAAAAGGAATGGGGAATGTTTCAGTCAAGACCCTTCTTCAGACAGAGTCAGGGGAAAGGGAAACAAGAGATATAGATGATGTGGAGATATAGAACAAATGAATGAAAGATATGCCAAAAAAGTAATGATGATAAAGGAAATAGGCCATTGTTGGCTGTGTGCTAGGTAAGATTTATCCTAACTTTGCTTATGCCAGCTCCATCAGTACAAATCAAGATAGTATGAGACTTTACCTGCCAGACATGAAAGCCAGGTTAGTTCTGTAAGCACAAGACAGGGTAATAGTGCCAACGGGAGTTCCAACCATTCCAACCCGTACAGTCTGAAAACCTACGAGAGAGAGAGAGGGGGAGACATCCGTGATATAATTCACTGAGATCAGTGGAACAAAATGTCTTACATGGAGTACAATGTGCAGTCTTGACACGTGTGTTTCCGTTTTTGCTTCGGAACATCAAGAGAATCAGGAGTTTTGAAGATAATATGGAATGTTACTGAGATTGAACATTAGCCATAATCTCAATGAATGGTGGAGCCACGTTCAAAGGGCCAGATCAGGGGTGGGGATTCTTGGCCATTAAGTGCGGTCTTTTGAATGAATCCAAATTTTGTAGCACAAATCCTTTTATTTTTAATAATATGTTTTTGTTCATCTTTTATTATTTTTTTATTTTAATCTTAAAATTAACGTATTTAAAATACCAAAGAGTAAAAGAAGATTCAACAAAATAATCCTCCCCGACTGATGGCCACAATTAAAACATTAGTAAGTCATGAGGGCTATTTTAACACCTGTTATGCTCATGATTTAGTTCTAATGCGACTCCAGAAAGCAGTCACAACAAAGTCATTAAAGGTTAGTTAACTTTAGCAATAACAAAGTCATTTCATTTTCTTGAAGTTAGTACATAGTCAAAGGACAAAGGATATTTAGTGTCACATACACCAATTGGTGCAGTGAAATTTGCGGTACCATGCAGCACACAAATAAGATAAACACAACACTATAGAATTTAACATAAAACATAAAAAACATCCCCCACAGCAAAATCAACATTTCCCACTGTGAGGGAAGGCAACAAAGCTCAGTCCTCTTCCTCTTGTTCACCCGTGGTCGGGGCCTATTAAGGCCTCCGCAGTCGCCGCAAAGGCGGCCCGATGTTTCAGGCCCTCTCGCCGGGATGATGGAGATCCGGCGTCGGAACGGAAGAACACTCTCAGCGGCCTGGAGTTCCGAATAAGACGCTTCCTACCGGAGACCGTGGCTTCCGAAGTCCACAGGCCGAGCTGGGCGGAGATTCAACGCTGGCGATCCTCGGCGAAAGATCCCTGGCTCTGCGATGTTAGAGTCAGCGCCGCCCACTGCTGGAAGCTCCGCAAACCACAGCTCCACGGTGTTAAAGTCGGCAGGCCACCGGAGCTCCAGAACGGCAATCTCGGTAAGGTATCGCTTGCTCCTCGATGGTAATTCAATGCTGCGCCGCTGCTGAAGCTGCAGCTCTGGCCGGTCTCCGGCAGGAAAGGCCACGCCAATCCAGATGGTAGGCCGCGAGGAGGGGGCGAAGATGCGGCTCGGAGGAAAGTCACATCCTCGACCAGGAAGTGACTGAGAAAAAAAATGTTTCCCCCTTCACCTCCCCCTCCCCCACATAAAAAGACTAAAAGACATCCAAAAACAAACCTTTAGACAGACTAAAAATAACAAAAAGGATGAAAGGACTGACAGCTGCCACACTCGATGGCGCCACGACTCGGACAGTTAGATTTTTACAAAATAATGTACGTTTTGAAGTATATCTAATTGAAGTTTCTTGGACGTGGCCTTATTAGTTTACAGCTAACCTAATGCGGCATTCCAACAAGAAAAGGTTCCCCACCCCTGGGCTAGATAGGCCCTACTTGTAAGGAAGGAACTGCAGCTGCTGGTTAATACCAAAGATAGACACAAAAAACTGGAGTGACTCAGAGGGACAGGCAGCATCTCTAGAGAAAAAGAATGGGTGACATTTTGGGTCTCGACCCATCTTCAGACTGGGTCTGAAGAAGGGTCTCGACCCAAAACATCACCTAGTCACTATTTGATCCTATTTCTTAAGAAAGCACAGATGAATTCAGGCTTCTGTGGTTTCATGCACAATTGCATTGATGCCAAGGTGGTTAAAGAACTATTGGCCTGCTTTGGTGGATTGTACTGGACAAAGTCCCACAGAATAAGTATTCATGGAAAAGACTGGAGACAATCTGAGCATATTGACTGAGAAATCTGCACCACATTTAACCTTAGGCTGGCTGATTATCATGACGTTAAGGATTCTTCATGTTATAAAATTTTGTTTGCAATTCCCAATTAGGCATAGATAGCAAGATCAAGAAGAATGGATACAAAATTTAGAAAACCAACCTTCACCCAGGCCACTCAGTTGTACTTCTCCAAAATATATCCTGCAAAATTTAAAACAAAACAAAATCTCAAATATTCAGGTAAAATAAAATGCATGACCATACCATAAAATAATTGGATAAGTTCAGAAAAATTGAATCATTTGTAATTATTTCAAATCCAAAGCATACCATAATAGATTTTGTGCAAATTTAAATAGAGGGAAATAATTGCCATCAATTCAGTAGATCAGCAAAAACAAAATTAAAATAAATAATTTTTAGGGAAAATTATTCAAAAAAAGTTTGGAGATGGCAGTAGATGGCAGAATAATACTAAAGCTTGTTTTTATAATGTGTAGGAAGGAACTATAGATACCCTTTTAAACCAAAGATAGACACAAAATGCTGAAGTAAATCAGCGGGACAGGCAGCATCTCTGGAGAGAAGGAATGGGTGACGCTTTGGGTCGAGACCCTTCTTTAGGTTTTATAATAATCCATTTAAATCCTCCCACATGAGAAAATCTGGGTTTGGTTTAAAAAGATTTGGAGATACTTGCAATGGAAAAATGACTATTAAGCAGTTGGATTGTTGTAAATATCCACTGATTCATTAACTTTTTTTTAAAAATGCTATCTTAGTTTAGGTGCAATTTCAATGTCACATGGAATTTGCTTTCATCTAAAGTGGCTTATCAAGTCATCCATTTATTGTGATGAGCTTCAAATGAGTCTTACTACCTCATGGGGATGGATTATTATAAGTAAATCGTATATCCATATATTTAGCGTAGTCATTTCACTACTTGAGCGAAAATAAGTCAAACCTCACCAGCATATTTTTTGAAGAAAAGAACAAAAATAGAACAATAGAAGTAGCTGGGAAATGGCCTTTTACCTGTACAGGATTACATAGTCATGTCCTTGTTTTCTGGATAGTTTGTATGCAGGCGTCACTCTTGTGATTGCAAGGAGTGATTTCAACAGCAATGACAATCTGTTGTAGACAGTGTAGGAAACCTTAATTTCTTTATCACACCTGAGTAAAACAAAAGATCAACATTATTGGAGAAACAAGTTACCTCAAACCAGACTCCGCATTTCCATTTCATTTGACATTAGGGATAAAGTGTCGTATTTCCCGAGATCAAAGATGCTATTTTTTAACCTAAAAAAGGCCCAAAAATGTACCTGCGTCTTGGAGGCCGAAGGCGAGTATGTTAGCCAAGAAAAATAGACTTGAAGTGGAGTTGGCCGAGCAATGCCACTCTTGTAGCGACTGCTCCGCGGAACCTGCCATGCCTTCGACCCTGGAACTGAGTGAAGTGGGAAACGGCTGTAAAAGGACAGCGCCGCTTTCACAGAGTGTGGGGAGTCTGGCCCGGGTCAGCACGCCCTGGGCTGCACAAAGTAGCAAACCTGGCTGGACCGCCAGGGGTAAAGTTGTAGGGAGGGCAGGAGCATTGAGAAGGAGGGGGGGTCGGGGATCATGCCAGCAACTCACTCACCGCTGCCGCAGCGCTCCAGACGCGTAGCCACCGCATTGAGGCCAGGGAGGGAAGTAGCTCGGGAGGCTGCGAACAGCTGCTGGGACCAGACAGTGGAACCGGCCGCCACCTCAGCGCCTTGTGCCCGCCTCTGACCTGAACCACACAGCGCATTGTGGAAAAGGCGAAGATGGAGGCTCCCCGGTCCCCATTGCCTCCTTGGAGGAGTTTCACATCTTCCTTTCTACTGACTAAACCAAACCCTTGATCCTGTCCCGCCAACCTTTTTTCAAAATTCAGCAACTCAAAATGGGCGGTGCGTCTTCGACGCAGGTGCGTCTTCGACGCCGGGAAATACGGTAGCTGAAAACAGTGTTATTTGAAACAGCAACAATCTTCCCATCTGGATTTTAATCAAGTGCCCATCATCCATGCTAATGCAAGACAACTCTTTACCACTCCAATCTTTTGAAGCTCCAGGATGACTTGGGAAAGAAAAGCTTGTTCTCAAATTCCCTTTGATTTAACAAGATAAGATGGTTTTGCTTTCAATTTTTAATTCTCAAAGAATGAACTTACTTTTCACTCATTTCCAAACACCACGTTTCCAACTCCATAGAATCTCCCTGGAATAAAAAGGAAGGGAAAGTGACATGTTTTGAAACAATTTGGAGTTTTAATAGACATTAACATTTATGGCTAAAATTTCTAAGCAGAAGTGGCATGGACTCATTTTGCATACCAACATCATATCCTTCGTTATATGTACTAGATTGTAAATACACTAATCTTACTTTAACTATTACTGACTGGTAACTACTGTCTCAATTTGTCATGTTTCTTTTTTGCTTCAGTATAATGTTTGTCTTGCAACAGCATGGTTCAAAATAAGTAATCAAAATATGACAAGATGAACAAAAAAATGTTGTTGTACTTTGTCCTTAAAAGAAATTCCTTTGATATGTCGGTGTTAATACCACCTTCAATATTCTCCACTCCCACAAGCATTCATTCATTCATCATTGTTGAAAACATTAGCGACGCTGTGGTGATGGTTTCTATCGGGAACGGTGACGGATGCAGCACACATCTCTGTCCTCCAGTTTCTGCGGACTTCTGCCGCTGGAAGTACAGGATTTTACTGTGTGTGCTTTATCATCATTCCTTACAATGCTATGTACGACAGTGATCGCAACTTCTACTGAAGTGTGGATGGCCGTTGGTTCGCTAGAAGCTCATCCGCCCTTTGACAGGTCTTGTTTTTGGTCCTGCTGGGGTCCACAGCCTCCTCCTCACCTGGCAAACCAGCAGGGGGAGACGGTTTAGTCACCGACTATCCGACCATGGAGCAGGTAACACGGGATTACATGGTACCCGTGGCCGGGGGAAACTCCCCCCGACCTGACCACATAAGCATCGAGCCTTAAAATTCCTCCTGGTAATATCACAAAGGTGATAATAATAACAATAATAATAACTTTATTACGGACTCAAGGTCCAGACAAGGGGCAACATTACATTAAAAAATGCATTGCATCTCAAATATCATAAATATATATAAAATCATGGTAAATCACATAAAAACATAATTTATATATTTAAAAAAAAAACCACAATACTTAAGTTAAAAAAATCCAGAGTAAAAAATGATCAATGTCGTACAACGAGACAACGATACCAGTGTCTCCACAACTGGGATTCGTAGCGTGTAGTGCTAACCCTTATGTTTGTCAAGGCCACAATAAGCTCATTTTTAGAGTCATTTATCCTGCAAATGAATTTATACATGTGTTGTCTTAGGATAGCTTCTAGAGTACTGACTCCTGCAGCCACAAACATATTACTGGCACTACACCATCTTGGTTGCCTTAGCAGTGTTCTCATGGCATCGTTATATGCAACCTTTAGTCTCTGCATACTTGTCTTTAAATAGTTCGACCACAGGTGCGCAGTGTAGAGGGGTGTGCAGTATGCTCTAAATAATGACATCTTCACCACATCTGCACACGCACCAAATTTACGCAAGAGGATATTCGCCTGTATATACAGCATGCGTCTTTGCCTATAAATATCCTCATCATCTGTAATTTGTTCTGTAATAATATGCCCTAGATATTTTATCTTATTACAGACACTAAGATTGTTGTCAGACAATTTAAAATCAGGATATTTTAGGCTTTTATCCTCTTTGGTTCTACAGACCATAACAACACTCTTACTAGCATTATATTTAATGTCATGTTCCAAACCATACACGGAACATGCAGTAAGGAGCTGCTGGAGACCAGCGCTAGATGGACTAAAGACCACAAGATCATCTGCATACATAATATGGTTCACTAGAATATTACCAATCACGCACCCAGTGTTACAGGCTTTCAATTGTATAGACAGATCATCAATATATAGATTAAAAAGGACTGGGGATAAAATTTCCCCTTGTCTAACACCATTGCTAACCCCAAATGGGGCTGAGACCCTATTGCCCCATTTTATTTGCATAGTCTGGTGGGCATACCAGTAGGCCAGTATTCTCACAATGTATTTAGGCACCCCTCTTTGACACATTTTACCAAACAGCTTTCTGTGATTTTAAGGAGATTTCACTAATCCAAAACCAATAACAAACACTGATAAAAGTGCAGCTTTGAAGTGGGAACTGTTACCTTTCCATTGTTGCTGATTCACTTTGCTTTACAGGAGGGTGGTAGTTAGATAACTTCAGATACATTCTAGAGAACCCTGAAGATTGCATAATCTGCAGCCTCAATGGTCAGTACTGGCAGATGCGCAGAGTCCATTAATACAAGCTGACAAAGTAAATTCCCTATTCTTGTTCCAAATTGTGTTTGCACTGTTGATGGATCTAGCTAGCCGAGCCATGACAAATCTGTGAAATTTGGTGATACTGAACAGAATTCATGAAGTGACTACTTCTTACAGAGTGCACTACCTCTACCCTATTCCTAACTTGCTAATGTTGAAATCTAGTTACTGATCATTTTCATGCTATTGATGAGGAACAAAAAGTGATGCGAGGTCGTTGTAGAACATGACATTAGTTGTGTTTCTTTTGTTTGCTCTTCACCTGGCTATTATGTGTTCAGAACTCTACTTTCCAAAATGGACCCATGGATCTCTCGTAGAATGACTGATCCTCAGAGGCATCCGCACTTGTTCTGTTATGTCAGAAAAGGTGTGAATACTTATGAAATCTTGAATCATCAGAAAAGCTACCTCACTCTTTCACAACTAATAGAGGGGCAGTAACTTATAAATGAATGACGACTCTCAACTACTCTCTGATATGATTAAATGAGCCACCTATAGAGCAAATAGAGAAGAGGGAAAAATAGCAGCTTGCAGCGACAATTACATCTGGCAATCAGAAAGGGGAAGATGGTTCGGGACAAGGATGCTGCCATAAATAAAGACCTGGAGCAGCATATATCCACCTTCTTGTGTGTAAAGTAGAAATATAAAGAGAAGAATTTTCCTTCTACACTGTCTGGTTAAGGTTAATCTGAAGTAAGCAGCTCAAATTCAAATGTAAACTGAATTGAGGTCAGGCATAAACAGATTATTGGTGGGTAACTGCCTTAAAGGCACGTGAGTCACATCATCTGACACTTAACTACTATTAGACAGCCACACAAAATTGGCTCGTTAGTTTCGTCCTGTGTGGATTCCAGACTTGTCATCCCAGGGCAACATGAGATATTACTGGTCAGAGTCATAGATTTAACAAATAGCCTTTGTTAAGTTTTTAGCACTTATAGCCAAGAAGTTCATGAAATTTAAGACGTTATAACTATTCAACCTTTCACCTTGTGCCATTTCTTTGGTGAAACTATTCAATGGGATCCTCCCTTTGTCATCGTAATCTTTAAATTCATCCTTTAAAATATTTGCCAAACTTTTGAAAATGATCACTTAATTCTTTTCTTCCACCCTTTCAGATAATTCATTTCAGATCGCAATTCATCATGTGTAAAAAAAAAAATGGCTCCCCGGGTCAACTGTTGTTTTTAACCTAAATTTGTCTCATCTGTCATTGAAATTTTTTTTCCCCCCATTTGCGCGGTCAAAATAATTCACGATTTGTAGTAACTCCATTAAAGTTCCTCTTGGCACTCTATCTATGCCAAAATCTTATGTTTTATGCAGTAATACAATTACTTTTATGCTACATTCTTCAACTGATAATGCCAAACCTCACACGATACACATTTTTAAAAAAAAATCTGTTTGAAACAAGGTATTCGAAGGACTCAATAGGGTCAGGCAGCATCAGTGGATGGAAATGGACAAATTATGTTTCGGGTTGGGGCCCTTCTTCAGACTGATGGATTTGGGTGGGGGGGGGGGGGGAGAAAGCTGGAAAAGAGAAGTGTGGGTGGCTAAAAGCCCGGCAATTGAAAGGTGGATGCAGGTGAGGGATGGGGTAATTGGAAGATGAATGAAGATAGTGATAAGGTTAGAGGTGGAAATGAGTCAGCAGAGTATCAGATAAGGAACGAAGAGGAGTGCTGAAATGTAAAGCCAGTGGGAGGGATATAGATGTCAACCTATTCCTCTCCCCTCCTCCTCATCTTCCACTGCTCCCAAGTCCCCAGTTCCCTTTCACCCATGTCCCTCCATCCAGTAAAGGCATTTCAAAGAATTTGTGGTGTTGTTGGGAGATCTGAGGAAATTAGAGGGCGAGAAGGGACCTGGCTAGAAAAAACATAATTATCAATGGTTGGGCAAATAGCTGATTTATGGAAAGAATCAGTATGACTCTTGGACTTGTTTAGTTTCCATGCTCCAGTTTTAGCACCTCTAGCTGACATGAATGTTTTTTTTGTCTTTAACCTTCAGTAAATCAGGCTTAATTATATCTGTCCTATGGTCTTTTAATGCTTGATACGCTTTTAAAAAAAGTATTATCTTATTGTTTAATTTGTAATTCCGTAAATTATACGATTTCAGTTTCTAATCTGTCAATTGGAGTCTTGTTTGTGGGCTGGCTGAGGTAAAAATATCAATTATTTCATGACCTCAAGTGCACTGTCAACCCATTGAACAGCTGAAAAGTCAAATGCATCAAATTCAACAAACTGATTACTTAGCCAGCTGTTCCACTGCCGTATGTATCAGTGCTGCAAATCAAACATTCAAAGATGAGGCTGAAAGATATAGATGGTCCTCACAGGGTACCATCAGCTCACAAAGAAATCAATGCAGTTTCTCCAGAGTTGTCAGGGAGACAAGATTAATGATTGTATAGCGACAGTAAATACAAAATGTTATTTGGCAACTGTATTTTCAGGCATAATGATTCAGCATCTTTAAGCCAGTGGTGAAAGCAAATCTTAGTGGTATTTTATTTATAGCAAAAGGCAAGCAGGCCAGTGAAAACGCAGCCCTTGCAAAGCTCCAGGAATTGCAGCTGTTATTGGTAAGAAATTTCTAAGGTCTGCCAACGTGAAATGCAAGCTCCCTACTTCCTCCAATTATTTGAAGTTGCTACATAATCGAATTAGAACTCAGTGTTGATCCTTTTCATAAATTAATATCATTAGAGCATTATGCAAAAAAGTTAAGAGGATAGAGAGTATACAAATATTGACATGCAATGATAAAATTAAACCACAAACCATACCTCAGATGTCTTCAGTGAAATTTCCACACACATCGACCGTCCAATTCCGGGAAGTTGCCCTGCCAGTGCTTTCTTTGCCTCATGGGTAACTTCAGGAATATCCTTTATTGCAAGGTTAAACTGAAATAGGTAGTACAGTGCTATTTCCATCAACTGAATTATATACTAATAAGATTATTATAGCATCTTCATATTCATTCAAGTAGGGGTTGATGAATTTAGGATTTCACTACCATCAAATTTTATATATTTTTTTAATTAATATTTAGTAGCAATCTTCTCTCTGTTAACCATACACAAAGTATTTTTCGGATATAGGTAATTACTTTCAGTGAAATACTTCATTCAGCATAAAGTGCCGATTCTGGATGAAAACATCTTGGCTGTTCAACCATTTCTACAAAGCAAACCAATCGCTTGCCAAAATCATCAGCCTCGATATATAGAGTCTGCACAGGGGTAACAAACAATTTGCTGGAGGAACTCAGCAGGTCAAGCAGCATCTGTGAGGGAAAGGAATGGTTGACATTTTGGGTCAAAACCATGCATCAAGACATAGGGGTAAGAGTAGTTGAAACCTATGAAATTACAACTTTGCAACAGTTAGCATCCAAGGGAAATATTTCTGATGGAGGGCGCGTTTTCTTACCCAGTCTGAGCCTGTGGGGGAAGAGCTTGAACGGGTGCAAATCTTTTCTCCAAGACGTGCTTGTACAATTACCTGAACTGTCTGAAAAATATAATGTAGTTAAAAGGATAAGATATTGAAGGAGCAGTGGATTCTATGGCCTCTGCCATTCAACAAGTTGGATCTTGCCCACAACTCCATTTTCCCATCTGATTCCAGAATAATTGAAATAAGACACCATAGTTTAATTCAATTTGCTTCCATTTTCAGCAGCAAAGCTCTTTAGTTTTATTTATGAATCACATTTTTGTTGAAATAATTCAGAAGTGAAATTTTACAACTAGTTGATTCTAGCAGAAATCAACTAGAAATGGAGAGAGAATAAAAAGAAGACAATTACTTTCCACTCTGCTTCTCCACAAACTAAATTTGAAACAAAACCAACAAGTAGGTTTTTAAGGACATAGATGGTAGAGTTTTCAATGCAATCGTTCCACATGAGATTGCCTGGCGACTATCAATTCATGGAAGGGAAGCTTTTCCGCTTGTCACACTACAGCCTGGAGTTTAGCAGCAAATGCAATGCTTGTTCAGACCAATATTTATTCCTTAATGAACAGAATAAAAACACAGACGTTCTGGTCACTGAGTGTCACAGATTGCCATTTGTTGGGTCTCAGTGCATTCAAATTGACTGCTATTTCCTTTCAAATAATAGTAAATGAATTTCAGAAGTTCTCTGTTGGACATCATAACCAACAAAAAGAAAATACTGGAAATACACAGCAGGACAGACCTCAGAGTATTTCCAAGTGAGAAATGTTGACACTGTTTCTATTCCCACAGATGCGGCATGACCACGGAGTGTTTCCAGCATTTTCTATTTTTGCGTTAGATTTCCAGCATCTGCATTTGTTTTATTTTCACTCTATTGGTTGCAATTCATTTTGGAATATCTTGATTGCATGAAAGTTTACGACTTTAAACTAGTCTTCCTTGTATAACAAATCCACAAAATGCAATATAAAATGGCCACAATGGACAAAGTGTGAGATGAAGGAAATTCCATTGATCCAACAGTTCGCAAGAGTGCATCACAGTGGCGTAGGTATGGAAAAGTTGCAGTCTGGAATGCATGAGACAGATTGGTGACAGAAGGTTACAATTAGAAAAGAATATTGTGACACACTGTTTAATATTGCTAGGAAAGCGAGCATTTACTAGCCAGATTCATAGCTGCAGGCAACGTTTTCATTATCCAACTCAATCTATAGACCAAGTACAGGTTCTTGTTTAAACTGTGAAAATTGTCACTACATTTCTGCAAGCATTGATAAAGAATATTTTATTTGTACCTTCAGGGCAAAGAATTTAATAAATTTATCCAGGTCCTTTTTATCCTGAGGACTCAGCTCGCCATCCATGGTGAAAAAAAATCTGAAGTTAAAACAGAAAAGAAAGATTCAATTAAATTCTGCACGTAAAAACCCCGGGAAAGCTGCAGTGGTTTTGAAAAAATGGCAAGTTTCCATTAGCCAGCTCACCAAAGTTTAAAACCTTCAGCCTCTCCACATCAGGGGGAAAATTAGGCTCATTATTACTTCCTCTAAATGTTTCTCATTGGTAATCTAGGAGCTGGAGAGTGCTTTTGCTCGGTGCGGAACCACGATAACTGAAACTCATCTGCATACTGCTCGTTGATATACAGATGGTTCATGACTAAAAAATTATAGACAAAATATTATATAAATAACTAATATTGATGGTTGTAGATCCTACAGGTATAAATGCATGCAATTTTAATATTCAACTTAGAAATCTTTACATGCAAAATACTCAGTTTTTCTTGCTCCATCTCAAAACCCTCCAGTTATTTAGAACATAGAACAAACAGTGCAGCACAGGAACAAGCTCTTCGAACATGATGCCAGATTCATCTAATTCCTTCTGTCTGAACGCAATTCATAACCATCCATCCCCTGCATATCCGCATGCCTATTCAAAAGCCGCTTAAATAGCATTATTGTATCTACCTCTACTACCAGCCCTGGCAATGCGTTCCAGGCACCCAAGATTCTGTGTAAAAAAATATAATTGCGCTACGCAACTTTGCTCTTTTCACCTTCAAGCTATGCCCTCTAGTCATTGACATTTCCGCCTTGGGAAATAGGTCCAAACTGTCTTACTTTATTTATGCCTCTCTTAGGTTTATATACTTCTCCCTTCCGCCTCATACATTCCAGAGAAAACAATCTAAGTTTGTCCAACCTCTCCTTATAACTAATCCTTCCAATCCAGGCAGCATTATGGTAATCCTCTTTATGCATAGGTGCAAGAAACTTGGCATTATCCCTTTGGAGAAAGCATGCTTTTCATTTTATGTTTCACTCAGCTGCACAAATGGCTTGGTGACTGATGCATAATTGAAATCATAGAAAATAATAATTGTTTAGATTTCTCCATTACTTCATTTCTATACTTACATGTTAAATGTTTAAGTCTGAAGGAAAGCAAGATGAAAATAGTGAGGTAAAACGACAAACAGTGATGTCAATTGGTTATCTGTTATTATACACTTCAAAGGTAGACACAAAATGCTGGAGTAACTCAGCGGGACAGGCAGCATCTCTGGAGAGAAGGAATGGGTGACATTTCGGGTTGAGATCCTTCTTCAATTATGTCACTCAGGGGAGTAGCAAAAATGTCAGAGGATTATATGCTGAATGCGACGACTGATGGGGGGAGGGGGGGGGTTCTCGACCCAAAAGGTCATCTATTCCTTCTCTCCAGTGATGTTGCCTGTCCCGCTGAGTTACTCCAGCATTTTGTGTCTACGGTTTAAACCAGCATCTGCAGTTCTTTCCAACATATTATACACTTAAATTCAATATTTTTTGTAGTACCATAGATTGCTCTACAATCTTACACTACTCTGCTGCTTTGAACGTATTGTTGTGTTTATATTGTTTGCTCTATGGGCGTCAGGTGAACAAAGAATTTCATTGCACCTTGGTGTATATGACACTAATTTGAATCTGTGTACCTAATCCACTACCTTTTCAACCTGCCTTGCTACTTTAAGGAAACTTGAACCCCCAAAGACCACCTGTTCATTAACAGTCCTTAGTTAGTGCCCTAATATTCTACTTCCATTTGACAACCCAAAATATATCACCTCACATAGATCTGAATTAAATTCCATCTGCTAATGTTCCACTCACCTTTCCATCTGATCAATATCCCGCTGTACCCTTATAGTTTTCTTTAAAATTGACAAAATCAATTTTTGGGTCATCTGTAAACTTACAAATCATATCTTTTACATTCACATCCGTCTTGTAAAGATATCATGAACAACAATGATCCCACCATTGTGCACCACAGACTTCCAATTAGAACAGCATCCTTCCTGCAATGCTCACGCTGATACCAAACAGCGATCTAACTAGACAGCTCACCATGGACCCCATTTGCTTCGACAGTTAGATAAACCTCTTAAAGATAGCAGAGTCAGGGGATATGGGGAGAAGGCAGGAACGGGGTACTGATTGTGGATGATCAGCCATGATCACAGTGAATGGCGGTGTTGGCTCGAAGGGCAGAATGGCCTACTCCTGCATCTATTGACTTTCTGGTAGATCTGTGGGAAATCGCATCACACAAATATGATCGTTTTTTTGAAGATTTAAGCCGAAGGGCCTGTTTTCATATTGTATGACTCTATGACACTGGGAATTGGGAATGCGAACATTGTGTAGGTGGAGCAGGATTGGGAACTTGGACAGGTTGTGGCCAGAATCAGAAGCTGGAATTCAATGCATAGTCCACTATTAATACCATTAGTTTGAAGATATGGGCCCATGTACGCATGTCCTGCCTGCATTTTGTAAGACCTGACCACCTGGCTGTGCTTCTACTCCCAGATTCCAAACAAAATCTGGGACAGAAACTCTTTATGTGACCATCTGAGAAAAAAGATGAAATCCTATATTTGCTTTGAGCTGGTGGTTTGGTCCATATTCAAGGAAATCTAAATCAATACGTCACTTCCATTGCAGACTTCATCTTTAAGCATGCTGACAAATGAATGCCAAGGAAGGTGAGCAATCCCGACCTGAAAAGGAAATCTACTTATTATCTTTGGCAAGCCATAAAGAACACCAAGAGAAAATTCCTATCCAAGCTACAGTTCCAGAGTAACTGCACGGACACCCGTTCAATTATGGCATGGTGTGCATGCTACAAAGGGCTACCAAGTAAAATCGGGTGGAATTGTTGGCAACAACACATCCCTCTCCAACTTGCATTCTGTACTCATTTTGAACTGAAGGTATATGTTGGAAGGAAGTGCAAAGCTGGTTTAAACCGAAGATAGACACAAAAAGCTGGAGTAACCAGATACTGAACCAGACAACTGAAGGTAGGTGGGATAACATCACCCGCCCCGATAGCCTCAAACACTAGTACCCACAGTCAATCTCGCAGAGGTCAGATCGGCCTTCTTGAGAGTGAATCGGCAGAAAGCAACTGGCCCGGTTGAAGACCCGGCCATGTTCTGAAAACTTGCATGGACCTGCTGACAGTAGTATTCAGACATTTTTAACCTCTCCTGACTCCATTCTGAGGTTTTCACTTGCTTTAAGAAGACCACTTTCATCCCAGTACAAAAGAAAAACAATTTAGTGGTCCTTAACATCGACCGCCATGAAGAGCATTGAGAGAATGGTCATGGCATAAATCAATGTCGGCCCAGCCAACCATCTTCCACTGCAATTCCCCGCTGCTGCACGAGAACCACAGACATCATCTTACTAATAACAAGGACACCAATGTTAGACTTATTTTTGTTGATTATAGCTCCACCTTCAACACATTTCCACTGAACTCCTCTCCAAATTCTGGACACCCCCGTGTTCTGTATTTCCATCCTTGACTTTCTGACATTCCGAACACATTAAGGATAGGCAACAAAACATCATCCATGATGATTCTCAACTCTAGTGCCCAGCAAGCTGTGTTCTCAGCCCCTTACTATACGTCTTGTACACTCATTACTGTGCGGTCAAATTCTGCTCAAACATGACATAAATTTGCAGCTGACATAATCGCAATGGATTGGATCTAGAACAATAACATAGTCAATGTCTTCAGGAAATGGGGTGGAGTACATGCCCTAGTCTGGATCAATCAAAGTGGTGATGGTCAAGAATTTTAAGTTCCATGCCGTAAATATAAACCACAATTTGGCCCAACCACATTGACACTATTGCTAAAAATGTACACCAATACCTCTGGTTCCTCAGAAGACCAAGGAAATTTGGCTCATCTCCAATGGCACTTTTTTTTAAAAGAATTTTGACAGATTTCTGCAGATGCACCATAGAAAGCATCCTATTTGGATGCATCACAACTTGATTTGGCATCTGCTCTATCCAAGACCACAATAAATTGAAGTGATCTGCACGATGCCCCTATAAAATACAACATTTACACAAACTAGGCTCCTCCCGCTCCCCCTCTATTGACTACCTACACTTCAAGCTTCCTCAGGAGAGCAACCAACATAATAAAGGACCTTTTTTATATTTTATCCTCTGCACTTGAGAAGATGATACAAAACGTCAAAAGCACGTACCACCTGATTCAAGAACAGTTTCTTCCCTGCGCTAATCACATTCCTGAACTGATCTTTCATAAGCCAAGATAGACACAAAATGCTGGAGTAACAGCGGGACAGGCAGCATATCTGGAGAGAAGGGTCTCAACCCAGAACATCACCCATTCCTTCTCTCCAGAGATGCTGCCTGTCCCGCTGAGTTGCTCCAGCATTTTGTATCTATCTGTAAACCAGCATCTGCAGATCCTTCCTGCACACTTCACTCCTTAAGGTCAGGATATATAATCCGGATTACCAAATCTACCTTGTTGCAGCTCTAGCCCTTTTTCCCCTGCATTTTCTCTGCAGTTGTAACACTATATTTGGCACTGTGTTCTTTTTTCTTTTTGCACTTCCTATTTTACATGGCTATTGTTTGAATTACTCGTGTATGGTATGATTTACCTGGACAGCATGCACAATTGTTTTTCACCGCTTATCAGCATATGTGAAAATAATAACCAATACAATTTTACTGTTATTCTGCACCTATCTTTTCCATATCTTGTACAATCATATACTTCGATGAGTATCAAGATGTTTCCTATCCTGGATGAAAAGCCAGATTTTTCCAGTTATTCCTTGACGGAAGAGGTTATCTTCTAGTTTTTGCCTAGAACAACAGCCTGTATTTGTAAATCTTCCTTGTCACTCTAATGCTCCCACATCTTGATTCAAAGAACAAGACCAGAGGAAGTTAACCAATGCTCTCAGGCACTCAGAAAATGCTGCAGCATCAAACATGCCATCAAAAAGATACGACTGAGTTGGGTGTCTTCTAACTTACATATTTTTAGAGAAAGCCATCCTGGAGAATACTAAACTTATCTCTACCAATTGGTGAGGTACAAAGTTCAAGAGACATTTATTATCACATGCACCAATTGATACAGTGAGATTTGAATTACCATACAGCCATACGAATAAAAAGAACACAATACATGATAGAATTTAACATAAACATCCACACACAGTAGAATCAATGTTTCCCACTGTGAGGAAAGGCAATAAAGTTCAGTCCTCTTCCGCATTGCTCACCCGTGATCAGGGCCTCTGAGCTCTCCGCTACAGGCAGCCCGATGCTTCAGGCCCTCTCGCCGGGGTGATCAGAACAGAGACAACTCTCAGCGGCTTAGAGTTTCTGAATCAGCCACATCCTCCCGAAGTCCACAGGCCGAGCTGGGTGGAGATTCAACGCTGGTGTCCTCCGGCAAGAGGTCCCCCAGGGCTCCGCGATGTTAAAGTCAGCGCCGCCCGCGGCTGGAAGCTCCGCAAACCACAGCTCCACAATGTTAGACAGCTGGCCCAACACTCCGGAGCTCCCCCAGTAAGGCATCGTCATGCTCCGCAATGGAATCCAGTGCTGCACCGCTGCTGAAACTCTGGCCGGTCTCCAGCAGGAAAGGCTGCTCCAATCTAGATAGTAGGCCGCGAGGAGGGGGCGAAGATGTGGCTCGGAGAATAGACGCATCCTCGACCAGGAAGTGACAGAGAAAACGGTTTCCCCCTTCTCCCCCCCCCCCCCACACATAAAAAAGACTAAAAGACCTCCAGAAACATACTTTTAGACAGACTAAAAATAAACAAAAAGAATGAACGGACAGACAGCTGCTGGCGAGGCTGCCGCACACGGCGCCACCCGATGACGTCACTTAGGTAGAACATGGAACAGCAAGTACATCACAGTACTGGGCCCATCAGCCCACAATGTTTCTGTTAAACATGATACTTAGTTACTGGGTGGTGTGCATTGTTTGCATTTTTCCTTCCCTAACCTTTTGTTGTTGATGAAGTTCTGAGGGTGTATGACGAGAACAGATTTCTGATTTTTTTCCAACTTGAGTTAACTGATGGAGATTTTCTTCTTGTTATTCTCAATGCAGAAACATTTACTGTAATATCAACTTCACCTTAACGCAAAGGTTCACAGGAATCTGGAATCCATCTTGTTCCACTTCCTGATGTGTGCGTGCTTAATTATTAATATAAAACTTTTCTGTCATGTGTCTCTTCAAGCGTACACACACAGGTCTTCCCTGGGTTACAAAAGTCTGAGATATGGAGGCGCCTCACATATGAATAACTATTTAGTGACAGGCAGGATGGATGGGGACAGCTGCTGTTAAGTTGTAGGCATCTTCTCCCATGTGGGTTTACTTCGTTTGGGGATACAGCATGGAGGCAAGCCCTTTGGCTCACCAAATCCATGCCGGCCATCGAGCACTCAATTGGACTGGTCAATGTTATTCCACTTTCTCATCCACTCCATACACAATAGGGACCATTTACTGAGGCCAATTAACAAATAAACTAGAGCACCCAGAGGAAACCCACAGGAGACATGGGAATATGCAAACTCCATGCAGATCAGGATCAAGCCTGGGTCAGTCGCATTATGAGGCAGCAGCTCTACCAGAACATTTCTGTGTGTATTTTCTCCCCACCATCAGCACCCTACTCCCAAGCAGAAATGGGAACACTGAGCAGATTAACTTGCTCACTCACTGAATGAGGCCAGCTGGTGGCCATTCTTCCTGTGCCTGGCCAATCTCCCTTCAGCTATTTTTACGATTCACTCCCGACACTGCTTCTGTTAATTTCCAACATATGAACCGTTCTCAGGAAAACAGCACTGTTTAATAGCTGGGAACTGTCCACATATTGTCTTTGGATGATCATTTTTAAACCATCCTTTAAATCAGGGGTCGGCAACCTTGTTCTGCATAGGGGCTGGCATGGATGTCTATGAGCGGATGGCGGGCCACATCTATCACGTGTACACATGGATCCCGCCCCGGATGGCAGGCATCAAATCACGTGTTCAAATCACCCCTTCAAGGACGCCACCCGGAGCACTGGCCCCTAGTTACGGGTGCCCACGAACATGGCGCACCTACGGACCATTGCCAAGGCTCTGTCCTGAAGGCGGTGGCTCAAATACTCACACTCACTCGTTCCTGGCCTATTGACAACCCTGATCCCGACAGTGAAGCCCAGGCACTGAAGGTGTGCGGCCGTGCCAGTGGCTTTGCGCAGGATGCGGTACAACCGCGCTCGGCGTTGCTCGGAGGCTCCACCATTGCGGCCGCCAGCGCAGGCCTCCTTATGTCACTGCACCTGGGTGCCGCAGCCTCGTGCCCAGGAGGTACCGGAGATGACGGAATTCTATGGGCCGGATCAATTGGGAAAAATAAATACGGCTGCGGGCCGGACGATTTCAGGTTATGCAGATATGTTGCAAAACTTACCTTCAGCGGTGCTGCAGTTCTGTCGCTGGCCACGTGCGCGACTTTGACGCCTATAAGGGGCGGGGTTAAAATGCTGGTTTTCCCCTTGCCATCCGGAGCTTTCTTTTGTCAGAGTGCGATCTATTTCTGGAGATTCGTACCGACTGCCGGTAAGTTTTTTTTTAAAATAGCCCCATTATTTCAGTGCTGCAGTAAAATAAAAATTGGCTCCTAATGCCGTGAACGCCAACAACGAGGACGGATTTTACGTAGGGGACCGGTAAGTGAAAGCTGTTTATTTTTACATATAAACTTGCTTTTTTAGATGACGTTAATCAACATTTAATGTTACGAAACGGTGATTTATTCCCCATACGAACCGGCAGAATTTTTCCTGCCGACATGGGATTTAAATTCACCGCAACAGCAACGTTCTAATCCATCGCGTTCCATAAAATCCCACTCGCAAGTTGATTTAAACGGCCATTAATTTACAGGTAGTAAACACGGAATTCTTTCAATTTGGCCTATAAATTAATGACAATCAGATTTAAAAATCATGTTATATTGTGAATTATTGTGTGAATGTTAATTGGACACTTAGGCTTTAAATTTTTTTTAAACTTTTTCTTAAGAAATGGATAGATGTTTAGATCTAGTAATTGAATTTTGTAATTAGCTACAATTGGGTAACTATCTAATGGTATGCTTTAATTTCAGGTCATCCAAGTAAGATTGTTTCATATTTGTTTCAGAATACTTCAATCTATAATAACTGAACATTTCTTTCAGTTCTCTTAATTTTTAAGTTATGGGCTTTTGACTGTCCTCGATCACAACTTTTGTGTTAAGTCAATAGGAAAGCAATAGGAAACAAGTTGCTAATTTCCGAGTATGAAAATGGCCATAACTTTTTTAATACTGAAGATATGAAAGTGAATTAGGTGTCAAATTAAAAATCTGTTTATGCTTTATCTGATGGGATAAATTGCAGACTTGATTTTTAAAATCTCAAAATCTTGTAACATTGCTAGGTTATGGGCCACATTCGGCCCGGGGGCCGTAGGTTGCCAACCCCTGCTTTAAATCTTTTGACATTTCTTAGTCAAAGGATTGTTAATCAGTTAAGAATGGCTATTAGGTTGTTCAAGGTGACAATTCACTTTACTGAAAAACGTACCAGGGATCAGTTCATGAATTGTAATATAAGCCTTGAGTGTTGCAGAAACTGTAACATTAAATTTGTAACATTTGTATCTGCCATAATTTTGTTTTGTGTCTTATTGCACAACACACCTAAACCCAAAGTCCACAGCACACTGTGGCTCCACTCATTATTGACCTATATGACATAAGGCCAGAACGACACCCTGCCACCCTCACAACCAGGCATGTTCTGCTCCTCATGAAGATAGTAACCCAGAGTTACTAATTAATGACTGGCCTGGGATTAATCAGCTACATCACAAATAGCACAGCATAAAAGTGTGCATGAATAGAGAGCCAAGGGTGTATGTACACATCTTTGAAGGTCTCAGAACAATGTGAAATAGCTACTAAAAATATACATATTGGAACTTAAACTTCATAATCAGAGGCAAGATGCACAAATAAATACAGTAAAACTTTTGCAAAAACATAGGCTTGCCTCAACTGGAATATTCCTTCCAATTCAGGTTATCAAGATTTGGAGAGAATACAGAAGAACACAAATGGTATCAGAGATGCAGGGCTTCAGTTATGCACCGATACCAGAAAAGGCAAGATAATTTTTCTTGGAGCAGAGACAAGCAAGATTTTTTTAATGTAAGTGTATAGCAAACACTCAATGAAAATTGAAAGAATATTATACAATTTTATATTATTTTTTCAAAAACAGAAATTTGAATTAGGTGCATCAGGTTTGGATGCGATTTTGTTCACATGCTGAGTCCATCAGCACAACAGCAACCTCGCAAAAGGTACAGAACGATAATATGTTGTTTTCATATTGAAATCAAAATATGTAAAAGACAGGATAAAGCTAAAGATCGTAATGAAAAAAAAAAAAACTCGTTGAGTCAGCCAGCTTCTGTAGAGAGAAATGGACAGTTGACATTTGGGCCTGAACCCTTCTTTGTCTGAAGAAGGTCCCAACCTGAAATCTCGTCTGTCCATTTCCTTCCGCAGATGCTGCCTCTTCCCATTGAGTTCTTCAGTGGTTTGTTTTTTGCTGAAAACCAAAATGTTCATGTGAAAGATTTCAATGGTGATTCCTCGAATGACGTGATATGAAATCATGCAGTGCAAAACTTATACCGTTATTCCTGAATTCAGAGAGGAATACCTGTTGAAAATGTCATCTAATGTATACAATAAAGCTTGACAATTTTGACAGCACTTTATGACTGGTGTTCCTGAGGGTGCAAGTAGCTCAAGGCCAATGTGAGTGACTAAAAGAAAGGGAACTTTTAATAATTTAATAATGAAAACTACAAAGCCTGTGGCCTTTTCTTAAGGACGGCTCATTTACTTCATCTATATAATCATTCTGCATCGAATAATAGTGACACATACAGTAATGCCTTTTTGAGAAATACTCATGCAACCAGCACATTCATGCAACCAGCAAACCCCTCCCCATGGGTGCTGAATGTTCAAGCTTGTATTCCGTACCATATATGGATTAAACCAAAATAAATATTTCTAGCAGTGAAGGGTCAGTATATTTAATAAAATATTAATATTTAATAAAAGGAAAAAATATATATACACCAAATTCTTATGAGCTTATTTCTGTTTCCTCAAAATGATGGAAGAGATAATGTTAAAAATAATTCTAACAATTATGCAGTAAGTGCCGGGTGATGAATTGGATGGCATTCAAAGAGATGTCCTTGATACCATGGCCCAAATGATATCATAAAGTTCAGAATTGTTCTGGGACTGAACTGCTTATGCAGCAATGGATGCCAAATTTAAGCTGCTACATTCGTATTGTATAATAACATAATGCTTAGCTTCATTGGAAATATGTCCTTTTTCAACATGTTAATAATCGCAGTCTTAAAAACATTCACAAATATGCGATAATCAAACATTATCAGTAAACTCAGCAACAGCAAAGTGGTTTGTTCCATGTGGAGTAACATAGCTCATCTACAACTCAAAGTTATGCATCAGATCACACAGGATTTGCAAAAAGTAAAGGAATCTCAACTACTTATTTTCAGTATTACCCACAGTAGTTTTAGATATGTTTGAAAATCAAAGGAGAAAGACAACAATATTTTCAAGAAAATGTAAACATGCCTTTTAAATACTCAAGTTAAAATTGTTAGGTTGAACAAAAAAAAATTACAAATAAAATGTAGTTATGAAATTATAAACTTAAAATGTGTTGTGGGAAAGGCCACAGATAGTAAACTCAACAAAGGTAGACACAAAATGCCGGAGTAACTCAGCGGGACAGGCAGCATCTCAGGAGAAAAGGAATGGGTGATGTTTCGGGTCAAGACCCTTCTTCAGACTGATGCTCATCACGCCTGGATATTTAAGAGCAGAAGGTGGGATCAATTACCTGTTCAGAATTAGGAAAGGGCAGGAGTTGGAAGAAGTGGAAAGGTAAACAGAACTCCTGGTACTGTTTTCCATTAGGATGGGAAAACAGTATCAGGAGTTGGAAGAAGTGGAAAGGTAAACAGAAAAGGGAGAGTGTGGAAATTAGATTCAAGGAGTAACGGATATATGGACATAAAGGGAGGTGACAAGATGGACATATGATTGTGTGGGAAGGTGTAAAGTGGATAGAGTTGAGGGGACTTGATCAGGATTCGACAGAGTGGGGATAGGTGAGGAAGTCAGGGAAGAAACCAAGGGAAATTAGACAGTTGGCAAGGGAAAGAGGAGTATGGGAGGATATGACAGCAGGGAAGTGGATGGTGGTGTTCAGTGTTAGCGATTGAAAATCTGGTTGAGCGTGTCAGAAGAATATTATTTTCACTGTTGGCAAGACCAAGGAGCTGATTGTTGACTTCAGGAAGGGAAAACCAAGGGATTATGTACTTGTCTTCATTGACAGCACCAACAGGACAGTGGTGGAGAGTCAATAATTTATCATTCTTGAGTGTAAAGATCTCTGATGACTGGTTCTGGATATAGCACGTTGTAAGTACACAAAGCTCACCAATGCCTTTACAGTGAGGATGGGGATGGGACTGTGGTGGGGACAGAAAAGGTAGGGGATAAGGACAGAATGTAGCAGATGAACCAGTGAGAAAAGGGACGACGAAGTGGGGGTCAAATGATGAAAGGGGACTGAATATCAAGGGCTGAAGCAACAAGGTGGAGGAGTGAGTAAGGGGAGATTGGAGAAGGCAAGTTGGGCAGTTAAGGGGGAAGAAGAGTTGGGGGCTGATGTGACAGGAGTGGGGTAGACATGACACGGAGGTGGATATGACGGGGGGGGGGGGGTGAAGGGTTGACACGACAGGAGAGGGATGAGGGGTTGACAGGTGGGGAGTGGATTGTTTACACGACGGGATGGGGACGAGGGGGCTTGACACGATGGGAGGTGGACAAGGGTCTGGCGGATCACCACTTACCCCTCACATTCCAGCGAAGGTGAAATCTGCCCCTCACTCCTCGGCCCCCAACTTAAATCGGCGATCCGGTCACAGCGAGAGGAGCGGCGGAGTCCGCTGTTGCCCCGACAAGAGGCCGGTGGGCAGGATCAGGATCAGGGATCGGGTCCGGGTTCGGGTCCGGGTACAAGTCCAGGTCGGGCTCCGGGACCGGGAGCAGCTCCAGCTCCAGCTCCAGCTCCAGCTCCAGCTCCAGCCGCCGCCGCCGCCGGGCCTCCTGTGTGTTTACCTCCGCTCCCCCCCCCCCCTCCTCCCCCTCCCTCTCTCTCTCACCGCCCGCACATTCGCCACAACCACCTGTCACAACACCCTTGAACCCAAAACAGCATTGCGCGAATAAATAAAGCGACGCGAGGGCAGCTGACGGCCGCGCTCCTGAGCAGCGTGAGGACATAGTTTCACTTCCATTAGGCGCGGCGTATATGCGGTTGTTAATTGAAGGGTAGGTTTGGCGCCACCACGGACTACAATTACCAGCGTGCACCGGGCCGGCTCGGACTGCATCTCCCAGGGGGCAACGGGCTGGGTGATCCAGCTCCCAAAACATGTCTGGCCATCAGAAGCTGCAGAGCAGCAGCTGCCACAATGGAGTGACTGAGGGTCAGGCAAAAATGACAACTTTATCATTGTGTCGTTTAAATACCCTTGCTCAGTTTAAAGAGGTTAAAAGTAAAAAAATATATAATAAACACAGGATTAATAGGTTGAACAAGTTAGGTATTTATTCTTTGGAGCGCAGAAGGTTAAGGGGGGATTTGATTGAGGTCTTTAAAATGATGAGAGGAATAGACAGAGTTGACGTGGATAAGCTTTTTCCATTGAGAGTAGGGAAGATTCAAACAAGAGGACATGATTTGAGAATTAAAGGACAGAAGTTTAGGGGTAACATGAGGGGGAACTTCTTTACTCAGAGAGTGGTAGCTGTGTGGAATGAGCTTCCGGTGGAAGTGGCGGAGGCAGGTTCGATTTTATCATTTAAAAATAAATTGGATAGGTATATGGACGGGAAAGGAATGGAGGGTTATGGTCTGAGTGCAGGTAGATGGGACTAGGGGAGAATAAGTGTTCGGCACGGACTAGAAGGGCTGAGATGGCCTGTTTCTGTGCTGTAATTGTTATATGGTTATAGGGAGGTTTCACGGCAGTCGGGTCACGACCCGTGCTGTTGCTACGCTACCCCAAGTGTATTACACGCGATGAACTGCAGGTAAGCACTTACAGCGTAGTGGGCCCGTTAAAACCACCCAAAATGGTCAAATTTTGCACTGTAAATAATTATGGAAATTGGGATAAGTGTGAGAGACATTTAGCGTACTTCAGAATTCCAAAAGTGAGGAGAAATGACGGTATATAGTACCTTCATTTCGCTTCACTTTTGGAATTCTGAAGTGGGGTACATGTCGCTCACACTTACCCCGACTTCCACAATTTTTTACAGCGCAAAAATCCAACATTTTGGCGGTTTTGAACAAGTAGGAAAGTACGCGTTTCTTGCATTAATAACGTGTACTGGAAGTGACGTATGTCCTCCAGATGGATTGGGCGGCTCCATGCGTCAAGCCCTATGACCCAGTGACCTTTCGTGCAAACCCCCATATATAATAGTGACTTCCTCAATGGATTCCGAACTGCCTTAATGGTAGAAGACAGAGGGTTGTAGTGGAAGGACAATATTCAGGCTGGACATCTGTGATCAGTGGAGTTCTGCGGGGATGTATGCTCTGACCTCTGTTGTCTGTGATTATAAATAAATGAGTTAGACGTAAATGTTGATGAATTAATTAGTAAGTTTGCAGATGACACCAGGAATGTTAGGGTCACATACTGGGGGGAAGGCTGTCAAGGTATACGGTGGGGTATAGTTCAGCTACAGAAATGCATGGGGAAACATCAAGTGGAGATAAACCTGAGCACGAGAGAGTTGTTGAACTTTGGGACATCAAATGAAGAGGGAAAATATACAATTAATGGCAAGGCCCCTGATATTGGGTGGCACCATCAAGTGTGGCAGCCTCGCCAGCAGCTGTCCGTCCTTTAACCCTTTTTGTTATTTTTAGTGTGATAAAATTATGTTTTAAAGGTTTCTTAGTCTTTTTATGTGGTGGGTGGGCGGGAATAGGGGAAACCGTTTCCCAGTCACTACCTGGACGGAGATGCATCTTTTCTCCTAGTCACATCGCCCCCCACCCCCCCCAATTGAATTGGGGCGGCCTTTCCTGCCAAAGCTTCAGCAGCGGCGCAGCACTGATTTACCATCAAGGAGCGGGACAATACCTTGCCAGGGATCGCCGCGTTGGAGCTCCGGAAATGTTGGGCCTGCTGATTAACACCGTGGAGCTGTGGTCTCCGGAGCTTCTGACTTCTGACGGCACTGACTTTAAGATTGCGGGGGTCTGGGAACCCTTGCCGGGGGTCACCAGTGTTGACCTCCGTCCAGCTCGGCCTATGGACTTTGGAAGCCGCGGTCTCCGGTAGGAAGTGGCTGATTTGGAAACTCCAAGCCGCAAGTGTGTTCCGATCCGTTCCGACGCCGGAGTATCGATCATCTCGGCGAGAGGGCCTGAACATCGGGCCATCCGTAGCGGTGACTGCGGAGGGCTCAAAGGCCCCGAACACGGGTGAACAAAGAGGAAGATGACTGAACTTTGCCTTCTCTCACAGTGGGAACGGAACGTTGATTCCGCTGTGGGGGATGTTCATGTTAAACTCTATCGTGTATGGCTGTATGGTAACTCAAATCTCACTGTACCAATTGGTGCATGTGACAATAAATGTAACTTGAACTTGAACATCATAGACATTTGGAAGGATCATGGAGTCCAAATCCATAACTCACTGAAAGAGATAACACAAGCAGATAGAATGGTATAGAAAGCTTATGCTTGCCTTCACGGGTGGGGACATTGAGTCAAGAATGTTGCAGCGTTCTAAGACCTTGATTCGGCTGCATTTGGAGTATTGCCAGCAGTACTGGTTGACCCACTATGGGTAGGATGTGGAGGCTTTGGAAAGCGTGCAGGGAAGGTTTACCAGAATTATGCCGGGATTAATAGGTATTACAGGTAGAGGTTGGACAGACTTGGGTTGTTTTCTCTGGAACTACGGAATTTGAGGGGAGACGATAGAAATGTATAAAATAGATAGGCATGCAGCGTGGAAACAGACCCATTGGCTCAATCTACCCACACCAACCAATGTCCAATCTACACTAGTCCCACTGTTAAACTGAGTTATTTTGTCAATCTAAAGTCAACTTGACTCAAACGCTTGTAGCTGTTGAAATTGATTCTTTATTCAGCTGAGACTAGTCTCTGAACCTTCCAACACAGGCGGGTCCAGAGAAGAGTAACTTTGATAGAACTCATGGCATTTATATAGGTATTAGACATTTCAGATACAGAGGGTATGACAAGCTAGTAACCAAACATCTGAGTCCTTCTGGTGATTTACAATATCAGTCACATGATCCCCCTTCCCTGGCCTCATCTTACAACCTTCGTTTGCCTGTGGTATAACTTTGCTTAGAATTATTATATTTCACACAGCAAAACCCCAGTAGGCTCAATTATCAAAGACCACGCCTCAAGATATAAGATACATATGTAATACAATGATTACACAATTCATACACACTTTCCATACCAAGAAGAAAGATATATCTATAAATCTAGACAAAGTCTAATGTTTACAGTCCTACTAAGACAATACATTTCATAAATTGTTTCACTACAATTTTACACAGTTTAAAATACTATTACCTATGTATTTAGAACATTAATTATATAAGTTTGCCGAATTACACTTTCTAAGTTCAAAACCCACACACACCTCCCAACCAGGCATACATGGGTCGTAAGTCTGTCAACTTAATTAATAAGTGTTTGGTGCCAGGATACAACTTAATTCTAATTTGTAGCCCCTTTCCTGCTATCTGGAAGCTGGATTTCCAATCTCATGTACAAGGCAGAACACAAGGTAGATTTACAACAGACCATTACATCAGAATTACATCTGCTTCTTCGGCTTTCTATAAACAAATCCATCAATCTAATTATTTTCCTCTCCAAGCATCCATCCCTTATCACAACCTCATTATAATTTAACATAGCCAAGGCTAACTACAGTCTATTATCTCTCAGCCTTGAAGTCTGTCTCGATCTCAGCATAACCTCACAGCTCAAGAATGTGCCATAGAGAAAGAGCAGACGACCTCTGGCCCAAGGAGAGGCCCCATTCAGTAATCCATTCTTCAACACAATCATATCAAATACAATTTCCTCCAGTGTTATAATTGCCCCAAAGCAACAAACCAAGCTATGCAGGTTCAGATTCAGGTTTCTATGTTTTGATTCATCATTCCCTGTGTGTGTTTCGTTGTACTTTATTGCATTAGGAGACATATGTTTCTGAAAACCTTAAGCTTGTTTTTGCAAATTACCTAGCTTATATAAAAGTCACTATCCGAACGGTTCTATTATATAATATTTCCTCACCACCTGCCTGTGTTTGGCCCATATCCCCCTAAACCTATTTTATCCATGTATCTGCGTAAATGTTTCTTAAACGTTGCAATAGTACCTACCTCAACTACTTCCTCTGACAGCTCGCTCCATATATTCACCACCTTTTGTGTAAAAAAAAAAGTTTTTAATTGAGTTCCTATTCATTCTTTTCCCCCCCTCACCTTAAATCTATGGTTCTGGACTCCTCCACTCAGGGCAAGAGACCATGTGTGTTTACCCGATCTATTCCTCTAATGATTTTGTACACTTCTATAAGATCACCCCTCATCCTCCTGCACTCCAAGGAATACAGTCCTAGGATGCTCAACCGCTCCCTATAGTTCAGGCCCATGAGTCCTGGCAACAACCTCATTAAATCTTCTCCGCACACTTTCCAGTTTGTGATTCCAGATGGTCAGAACATTTTTCCCAAGATGGAAGTATCAAATACTAGTGGGCTTAGCTTTAAAGTGAGTGGGGCAATGTTTAAAGGAGATGTCTGGTGCATGTTTTTTCACATTGGGTGGTGAGTGCCTGGAATATGCTGTCTGGAATGGTAGCGGAGGCAGATACGATTGTGACATTTAAGAGACTTTTGGATGGGCACATGGATATGCAGGGCATGGAGAATGTCTGATTATGTACAGATAGACAAGAATTGATCTCGGCAGTATTGTTGGCACAGACAGTATAGGCAGAAGGTCCTGTTCCTTTGCTATACTGTTCTATGATTATATGCAAATTGTTAATTATTGAATTATGCCATTATTGATTTTGAATTATTTAATATTGTATTGAATATTTTCTTTAATTCACATTTGTTATAGTTGAAAAAGCTGAATACATTTGTCAAGTCTTCTTCCATTTATGGTGAGATTACGGTTAAATAAATCCCCCAAAAAGTAAATAAATGATGGCAACATGTAGCTGCGTCATGTGGAATTTTCAAATTTTCATCATCCACAGTATTTGTTAACAATTCTACAACTTTTGGGTACTTTGCTCCAGAAGACGTTCTGCCTGTCTAGACGGATTGTTTATTTGGCCTTCAGCTGGACTCATTGCTGTCCTTACCCAATTTCCAAATATATCTACCAGCACATTTGTGATAACGTATAGAAACTTGCTGCTTCTAAAGAATGATAATAACAATTTGGTCTCTGAATGAATCTACGTTGTTGTAAAATAAAACTGATCAGTTAACACACTGTACATGTGTAACATTGATTCATGCATTTAAGTGCTGTTTTGGCACATAGAGCACTCTCTTATCTCTGAACTGCAAGTTGTGAGTTCAAGCCTCATGGCAGAAACCAGTGTACATAACGTCTGATTTACCTTTGCTTTACCATGGGAGGACTGTAGCGCCATCATCTAGATAGAACATATAACAGCACAGCACAAGAGCAGGCCCTTCAGCACAAAATGTCCGCACCAAACATGTTGCCAAGACCAACTCTCATCTGACTGCACATAATCCATATCCCTCCACTCCCTGCATATCCATGTATCTATCCAAAAGTCCCTTAAATGCCACTATCGTATCTGCCGCTTCCACCATGTATCAGGCTCTCATGCCCTGCTTATTTCCTTTAAAGTTTGCCCCTCTCACTTTAAAGCTATGCTCTGTGTTTTTTGATTGTTCCCTCTGGGGGAAAAAGGTTCTGACTATCTATGTCTCACATGATAATCAGGTCTCCCTGCAAACTCTGGCATTCCAGAGAAAACAATCCATCTGTTCAACTTCACGCTGTAGCTAATCGCTTCTAATCCAGGCATCATTCTGATAAACCACCTCTGCACCCTTTCCAAAGCTTCCATATCCTTTCCGTAACGGGGAAACCAAAAATGCATGCAATACTCCAAATGTGGCCTAACCAAAGTCCTTTAAAGTTGCATCATGCCTGACTCTTATACACAATGCCCCAACCTATAAAAACAAGCATACCATATTCCTCCCTTACCACTCTATCTACTTTTGTTGCCACTTTCAGGGAGTTATGGACTTGGACCCCCAAGATCCCTCTGTATATCACTGATGTTAAATGTCATGCCATTAATTGTATATTTTCCCCTTGCATTCGACCTGTCAAAGTGCAACACTTCACACAAGGTTGGATTAAACTCCATCTGCCATTTCTCCACCGTTTCTGTAGCTGATCCACATTCCGCTGTATACTTTGACAGCCTTCCTTACAGTTTGTAATTGTAGCAATCTTAGTGTCATCTGCAAACTACCAACCAACCCGTCTACGTTCACATCCAAGTCATTCATGTACAGTAAAAAAGCAGAGGTCCCAGCATTAATTTGATGTTGTCTCAGTGAATGTAAAGTAATTTTGACACTTTGCAAAGTTCTTCATACCACAAGCAACTTTAAAAAGATAGGCTCAGTCACTCTTTCTGGGACATTGCTTTGAGCAAACCAGATGCAAAGATTTCCTAATTTGCAACAGCATCTTCCAATGTGTAGTATTTAATCAACTGCAAGAAATGTAAATCTCTTAAGATTGCGAACAGTTCTGAAACCAGACAATTCAGCAAATCTTAATATTTAGATTTTAATCCTGTGTCTTTGAAGTTCTAATCTACACCATGTGATGTTTTTTATCCACCAGAGGAAATTTGAGAGTCAGGTGTAATATCCTTATTAATACATTCCAAAAGTTAGAATTTAAGGTAGGATACAAGGAACTGCAGATGGTTGATATCTTATCTTTTCTTATGGAGAGTGAGAATATAACATCTCTCATTTCCATTATTTTAGACTGCATCCTCAAAGTTCAGGCCTCAATGGATCCATATTTAGTTAAAAAGATCTGGTCAGGTAACAATGTCAGAATGACACAAAAAGCTGGAGTAACTCAGTGGGACAGGCAGTTTTGGGTCAAGACCCTTCTTCAGACTGGTTAGGGATAAGGGAAACGAGAGATATAGACGATGATGTGGAGAGATAAAGAACAATGAACAAAAGATAAACAAAAAAGTAACCATGATAAAGGAAACGGGCCATTGTTAGCTGTTTGTAGGGTGAAAATGGAAAGCTAGTGCGACTTGGGTGTGGGGAGGGATCGAGACAGAGGGAATGCCGGGGCTACCTGAAGTGAGAGAAATTAATATTCATACCACTAGGCTGTAAGCTGCCCAAGCGAAATATGAGATGCTGTTCCTCCAATTTGCGTTTAGTCTCACTCTGACAATGGAGGAGACCTAGGACAGAAATGTCTGTGTAGGAATGGGAAGGAGAATTAATGTGTCCGGCAATTGGGAGATCAGGTAGGTTCACGTGGGCTGAGCGAAGGTGTTCCGCAAAACGTAAGAATCCACATCTTGAACAACGGATACAGTCACTGAGATTGGAGGAGGTCAATGAACCTCTACCTAACCTGAAAGGACAGTCAGGTCACTGGACAGTCGAGGGAGGAGGTATAGCGACAGGTGTTGCATCTTCTGCGGTGTCAGGGTAAGGTACCATGGGAGGGGGTGGTTTGGGTGCGAAGGGATGTTAACCTGGGAGTTGTGCAGGGAATGGTCTCTGCGGAAGGTGGAAAGGGGTGGAGATGGAAAATTATGGCTTGTGGTGGGATCCTGTTGAAGGTGGCGGAGAATTTGGAGGATTATGTGTTGTATGCGATGGCTGATGGGGTGGAAGGTAAGGACTAGGGGGACTCTGTCTCTGTTGCGATTAGGGGGAGTGGGAGCACAGGGCGGAGCTGCGGGGTACTGAGGAGACACGAGTGAGGGCTTCATCTATGTTGGGAGAGGGGAACCCCAGCTCCCTAAAGAATGAGGACATCTCGGATGTCCTGGTATGGAACACCTCATCTTCAGCGCAGATGCGGCGTAGACAGAGGAATTGGGAGTAGGGGATAGTCTTTGCAAGAAGCAGAGTGGGAAGAAGTATAATCGAGATAGTTGTGGGAGTCAGTGGATTTGTAATACACATCAGTCAATAGTCGGTCCTTCTGCAGTTGTACAGGGCCCTAGTGAGACCACACCTAGTGTGCAGTTTTGGTCCCCTAAATTGAGGAAGGACATTCTTGCTATTGAGGGAGTGCAGCGCAGGTTTACAAGGTTAATTCCCGGGATGGCGGGACTGTCAAATGCTTTGAGAATGGAGTGGCTGGGTTATGTACTCTGGAATTTAGAAGGGTGACAGGGGATCTTATTGAAACATGTAAGATTATTAAGGGTTTGGATACGCTAGAGGCAGGAAACATGTTCCCAATGTTGGGGGAGTCCAGAACCACAGTTTAAGAATAAGGGGTAAGCCATTTAGAACGGAGATGAGGAAACACTTTTTCACACAGAGTGTTGTGAGTTCAGTTAGTTTAACTGGATTACAGACCAGTTAGTCTAACATCGGTAGTGGGGAAACTGCTAGTTATTAAAGATGGGATAGCAGTACATTTGGAAAGTAGTGAAATCATTAGACAAAGTCAGCATGGATTTACGTAAGGTAAATCATGTCTAACGAATCTTATAGAATTTTTCGAGGATGTAACTAGCAGAGTGGATAAGGGAGAACCAGTGGATGTGTTATATCTAGACTTTCAGAAGGCTTTCGACAAGGTCCCACATAAGAGATTACTATACAAACTTCTCCAAGTTTGCGGATGACACTAAGCTGGGGGGTAGTGTTAGGTGTGAGGAGGATGCAAGGTGACTTGGATAGGCTGGGTGAGTGGGCAAATGCATGGCAGAAGCAGTATAATGTGGATAAATGTGAGGTTATCCACTTTGGTGGCAAAAACAGGAGGGTAAACTATTATCTTAATGGTGGCAAATTAGGAAAAGGGGAGATGCAACGAGACCTGGGTGTCATGGTACACCAAGCATTGAAAGTAGGCATGCAGGTGCAGCAGGCAGTGAAGAAAGCAAATGGTATGTTAGCATTCATAGCGAAAGGATTTGAGTATAGGAGCAGGGAGTTTCTACTGCAGTTGTACAGGGTTTTGGTGAGACCACACCTGGAGTATTGCGTACCGTTTTGGTCTCCAAATCTGAGAAAAGACATTCTTGCCATAGAGGGGGTACAGAGAAGATTCACCAGACTGATTCCTGGGACTTTCATATGAGGAAAGACTGGATAGACTTGGCTTGTACTCGCTAGAATTTAGAAGACTGAGGGGGGATCTTATAGAAACTTACAAAATTCTTAAGGGGTTGGATAGGCTAGATGCAGGAAGATTGTTCCCGATGTTGGGGAGGTCCAGAACAAGGGGTCACAGTCTAGTGGGAAATTGGATGGTTCTGCAGTCGTGGAAGAAACTGAGGGCTTTGAGGCCATCCTGGTGGGGAATAAAGGTGTAGAGTGACTGAACGTCCATTGTAAAGATGAGGGAGTGAGGTCTCAGAAAGCAGAAGTCATTAAAGAGACGAAGGGCATGTGAGGTATCTTGGACATAGTTTGGGAGAGATTGGACCATGGGGAATAGGATGGAGCTCTACTCTTCTCCACCTTCAACCACAGACATAATTGTATTCCATGCCAGTTAACGGAGTCATACAGAACAGAAACAAGCCCTTTGGCCCAACTTGCTCATGCCAACCAAGATGCCTCATCTAAGCTAGTCCCATTTGCCTCACACCCTTTGCTGTCCATAAACCTTTCCTATCCATGCTGAACCATAAATGCCTAATCTATTTTCAACCTGAAATGTCCCCCACTCCTTCTCTCCAGAGATGCCGCCTGTTCTGCTGAGTTACTCCAGAATTTTGTGTCCTTTCTCCTTTCGATGTGTCTGACAAGGAGTAGCAATCGAGGAACAGGCCCATTCAAAGTCTGGCACCCAGATCCACCAATCACTCCAAACTCCAATACCCCAGCCCTGATGCCATGGCATCAACCTGTTGGCATGAGTTGGATTGCTGCTCGATGGCGTGCGTTCGACTGCTTTCCCCTGGACATCTGATGGCATCCGGCGCTCGACAGCGGCTGCTCCGGCCTGCAGAGCCATTGCCGTCTGTAACACAAGAAATCATGGGATGTGGGGAAGGGTTTTAGGCCACACCAGGCTTCTTCCTCTCAAAGACAATCATCCTGCTCGGTTACGGACCCCTAACCAACATGTTTAATCTCTGGAAGTTCCTCTCCGCCTTCCCAAAGGTAAACGAAGCAACCATCCCGGCGTTTCGTGCTTGAAATCCTGCCACTCGGCAAGTTGTCAAGGTGTCTTTCTCAGACTTTGCTGCTCAACACATCATCCATTTACTCCCATGGATTAAATTTACCCTTGGTGGTCTCACAGGCGTGAAGCGCTGCCCTTGTGCGCTGTCATTGTATCATTCGGCTAGAAGTTCAATGCTTTTTTTAGAAGGGTGAGATCTACACAAAATGTCTGCCCAGGTTGTGTTTAACCAGCAGTTTTATCAGCACAAAATGGGCAGGAAAAGATGATCGAGTGGAGACGTGAGATAGGGAGAGACTTGGCTTTTATAATGGTTTTTTTCTTGGGCATTTGTGTGAAGACGTATAAAACCACCTCCCTGTTTTCGTGGGCCTTTCATTTTTGCCTTTTTTAAAAAAAAACGAAGAGAAGCCCAGAAAATGAGCCATTTTAAATTAGTTCAGTAAGACAAGTTAGAGGGTCCTGCAGATATATAGTGTAATAGCGTACTATGCAGAATGTACTGTCTCAGCGTGTTTCATTGCTGATTAATTTCTTTAGAAGTGCAGTCACTATTACATTAACAAAAATATTCTAGCCAAAATGGGTTATTAAAACTGGCAAAATGTGGGAGAGCTAGAGTGGGATGTGGGAAGAGTTCCATGCGTGATATTGGAGTGATGGCAAGTATTTCTAAAATGGTTATAACAAGCATTCTAGGCAGAATTTTATTTTTAATTTTGACATAATTTCTTGATCATTTCATTTTCCTTCACTGGAACATAAACCAAGTCTATATCGATTTTAGCTCAGTAAAATGCGAAAAATGTGTTCTATTTTATTCTTTGATTTTTCCCGCCATGTATGAAAATTTAAGTCTAAATCCATCAAAAAGTATTTAATGGATGTTAAGTGAAGAACATATTGTAGTTTTTTTTAGGGAGGGATAGAAGTAAAAATTATCAATAGTATAATTTTTGTATTCAAGTACATGTCATATGCCATAGCCTTGCATGGCAGCAGAGATATGTTTCTGATCAATTGGGTTGTGTAATGCGTCTAAATGATCAGTTAATTTGAACTACAGCTGGTAAATTATTTTAAATGTCTTTAACCATCAGCTTGAGCATCAGAGTTATAATTCATCTGCATTATGTTTGGAATGTGTGTTTCATCTCAACGAAGTGTAAATAGAAATAGCGGAATCAATTTTTGAAATTGAGTTCAGAAGGTTGTAATCTCCAGTTGAATGTTGAAGCTTAATGTTTGTGGCTTGATCAGAGATATTCTTCAATCTGCACATTGCCTCAAGTGCGGAGGACAGCACTTCGTAAGTCGTGATAAACTTTCAATTGGAAATTATTTGGACCTCTGAACTATTGGAATGAGGAAATTTATTATGCTCACATGAAGGTTGTTTTAAAATGCAAAACTATAAGTCGAGAGCAGGAAATAAGTGAGCAAATTTGGATTATAAAGACTGGTGACTTCTGGGGAATTTAACAGAGAATTATATTTTGGTGTCATGAGTTGAAGAAATAATGCTGATGGCATGTAGGAACATGGGGGCAGTATATGTAAGGCATGAAGTTCTTGATTTAAAAAAAATGCAAACAACTTTGTTTTTCATCATTTGATAAAGCTGAATGTTTTAGATTTGTAAACCACTGAATATGTATTAATTATTTGTTTTGAGCACTACTACATTCAGAGTGGTAATATGAACAATTCGCTGATAAGTACATGGACATGAAAGGTTTAGTGGGATATATGGGACAAACGAGCAAATGTGAGGTGAGACTGGGTATCCTAGTCGGCATGGACAAGTTGCGCTGTACGGCCATGCTGTATGACTATGACTAAATTTCAATCATACCATGATTACTGTTTCTCAAAGGCTCCATGACGGCTGAAATATTAGTTAATCCTTTCTCGTTGTTTTATTCCCCACCTTACCCTTTAGGATCTGTATACTTCACACTTCGTAGTATGCTGGTGTTTGGGTTTTGTTCCTTATTTCAACTCTCAAAGCCACATTTTCTACAAAAATATCCCCCTACATAATTGGGTATTCAAGTCTGGTTTTCTGCAATCTACATTTTGTGTTCCCAATGTAGACTTTAATCTAATTTAGGCTTGGTTACCGTGGTTATTTATTGTATAAAATCACCACTTTCTTTCATGAGTATGTTCTTGTTTATCCTCCATTTCTGCCAGCACTTTTCCTCTTGCATCCCTTTTTAACTACTTATCAGCTTGTCCTATAACAAGTCGGTTAGGTCAGTGGTAATCAAACATTTGTAGATACTACAAATCTGAAATAAGAACAGAAAATGTGGGAAATACTTGGGTTTGGCAGAAAATGTGGAAATAAAAGCAGTTAATGTTTTAGCCAGGAATTCTTTGTCTGAACTATTTCAGAAATAATGCTTGATGAGTTGTCTATGTGCACAGTTTGTAAGTCCATGAAGGAAGTCCTAAAGCAAAATCAACAAAAGTATTAATTCTGGTGGTGGTTGGCACTAAAACATTTCCAGGTAGGCCTTTAGGACTTTTTTTCCCGGTTACATTGAAGGTTTGAAAAACTAACTTTAAGAGGAGCAGGAATGTCTGCTCTGTTCCTGACTACAGATCTATCAGAGGACACGGAAAGAGCAGGATAATTGCAATATTAGGTAAAGAGAAAATCTTCTCTTTAACCATCATTAAATCAACAAGGTGTATGTTTCCAAGAAACCAGCTGAATTGGTGAAGAAAGGAAATGTGAGCAATGTCGAGTGTGTCATCTTAGGCCCAAAAGGGTAAGTTGGATGTCTGAAGAATCAATAGACAGGATAAACGTTGCCAAGTGGGGTTTGGGGAAGATTGATCATAAGATGATCGAAATTTATTTAGTGAAAAGGTTTGGTTCAATCTGAACCTGAAACCACAATCTTAAGTTCAAATAAGGAAAACTGTAGAAATGAGCTGTGTTAGATACAGTAGATTGAGAAACAATATGGAAAGCTATGACAGGAGATAAAAAATGGTTAACACTTTAAAGAATTAATCCAAATTTTAAAACAAATGCATGTTTCCAAGAAGCATAAAAATGGAACAGCAAGATTGATCTAAGCATAGTTAATAAGAAAATTTCAGTATGGGATTAGAAAATGAGGAAAGCTTGTAATATTGCCAAAAGCATGGTGACCTGTGGTTTGGAAAAGTAATCTGTAAAAGACCGCCTATATATTTATAAGGGTAGACACAAAATGCTGGAGTAACACAGCGGGACAGGCAGCATCTCTGGAGAGAAGAAAAGACGTTTCGGATCGAGAATAAGGGTCCCGACCCAAAACGTTCCCCATTCCTTCTCTCCAGAGATGCTGCCTGTCCTGCTGAGTTACTCCAGCATTTAGTGTATATCTTTGGTTTAAACCAGCATCTGCAGTTTCTTCCTACATATATTGATTACGGCTATGTAGTAAGAAATACAGAAAAGGAAGTTGTGTACAATCTTCCAGAACGGGGAAAAAGAATAGCAGAAGTGAATCCTTTGGAGGCTGAGACTGAAGAAACTGCATTGGGGGGGGGGGGATGGAAATGGTGGAGAGATCTTTGGCTTCCTTAGCAGGAGATAATACTGGAAACATACAGGTAACGTGTAGGAATAGATCTAGAGGTAACGATGAGTTGAAATAAATTATCATGAGTGAAATAATAGAGATGGGGAAAGTGGAGGGACTCAAATGTGATAAATCCTAAGGATTTGATGGCATGCATCCCAGGATTTTGAGAGCAGTGGCTTTAGAGATGTATTAGTAGTCAATTTGTAAAATTTAATAGATTCTGGAATAGTTCCCACAGATTGGAAAATAGAAAATGTAACCCCACTATTTAAGAACGGGAGGAAGAAAACGAGGAACTGCAGATTGACAGCAGCAGAAGAAAAATGGCATCTATTTATATGGATGTTAACAGGGCAGAGTCAGCATGGATTTAAGCAAGAGAAAACAACGTTCACACATCTATTCAAGTTTTGTAATCGGCAGAAAAGATGTTGGGAGTGAGTGGATTTGCTTTTTTTTGGGACTTTTTAAAAGACCTTTTGTAAGGCTGCTTGGCAGTAATAAAATTGGATCACATGATTTTGTGCGTAGATTAAGGATTGGTTAATAGACAGAAAACCCAAGGAACAAAAGGTTCATTTTGGGTTTGGAGGCCTTGACAACTAAGGTGCACATGGATGGATATTGTCATTTATAGTATTTGAATGAGTATACCAAGTCTGATAAATACAATATTATATTGCCAGTCTGAAGAAGGGTCTCGACCCGAAACGTCGCCTATCTTCATCGCTCCTTAGATGCTGCTGCACCCGCTGAGTTTCTCCAGCCTTTTGTGTACCCTTTATATTGCCACCCATGTTTGTACAGAGAGTTGTGGAGAGGTTTAGAGAGACTTCAGGAGGATCTTGACAGGCTGTGAATAGATGAGGACATGGTAGAATGTAATGTAGAAATTTAGTTCATCCACGTTAATAGAAGTAGATGTTTGGAGTGCTTTTTAAATGGTGAGAAATGGAAGTTGGTTTTCAGAAGAATGTGGGTGTCCTTGAACATGAATCTTGGAAAGTTAACATGCAGTAACAGCAGGCAAGTCGGAAGGCAAATTGTTTATTGGACTTCATTGTAAAAGGATTTGAATGTAATATTAAAGAACTTAGTGCCGTTTTTTACAGGCTCCTGAGAGTACTTCTGGAATATTATGTATAGGTCTGGATTTCCTTTTCTAATTAAGGTTTTTTACATGTGATTGAGGAAATATAGTGGAATGTCACCAAATTTTAGCCTATTTCCTTCGTTCCATAGATGCTGCTGCACCAGCTGAGTTTCCCCAGCACTTTTGTCTACCTTCGATTTTCCAGCATCTGCAGTTCCTTCTTAAACACCAAATTTTAGGCCTGGGTTGGAGCATAGTTTATTACAAATGGAAATAAAACTGACTGGCTCTGTGTTGCCTTGAGTTTGCAAAAATAAGAAGGGGTCCCTTTGAAACATAGAAAATGTCTTCAGCTTTTGACTAATTGATGTTCCTCTGCCTGAGGTTCGAGAACCAGGAATCTCAAAATAAGTTGCTTGACACAAGGACATAAAGGAGAAGAGATTTCTCCATGGGTTAATAAATCTTTGGAATTCTTGGCTGAAGAGGCTGTTGGGCCTCACTCACTATATATATTAAAAGCAGGGATTGGTAGCTTATTTGATTTATGAGGGATGTAGGGTCAGTGCCACAAAGTGGCCCACAGGTGAAAGATCGATTTATGTTGTTAAATATGTTGACATGTATTTCGTACTTGTCAAAAGCGTGCCAGTTATAGGAGAGGATTTCAACTACCCCAAATATGAACTGGAGTAGCATCACTGGGAAAGCTGTAGAGGGTGCACAGGGCTCGAAATTAACGGTTGCCCAGTTGCCAAAGGCCACCTAAAGTCCCGCCTAAAAGCCGTGTCATTTTGCCTGGCTTGGCAAGTGAAGGAAAGCTTGGCTGATGTGGACAGCAGACGGCCTAATGCAAAGTGTGCCAACGTTTCTCAGGGAGCTCCTGCCTTCCTTGTTCCCTGCTTGCCCTATGGAGTTGCTGCTTGTTTGTGAACCAGCGGATCGGCGCTCGACACCGCTGCAAAATGTTCTGTTGCTGTTGTTCCCTTAAAGGGCCTGTCCCACTTAGCGATCGTTTTCAGTGACTGTGGAGCATCAGTGGCGCCAGTCACTGACGCTCCGTAGTCGCCGAAAAAAACGCAAAGTGGGACAGGCCCTTTAAGGGAACAACAGCAACAGAACAATTTGCAACGGTGTCGAGCGCCTGAGCCACTTCTTCCCTCCTTCCCTCCCCCCCCCCCCCCCCCCCCCCCCCCCCCCCCCAAACCTTCGCCGACGCCTCCCATTTGTGGACCCAGCCTGCGACCAGCGATTCCCTGCACACTTTCCTATACACGCTTGGGACAATTTATACAAACCTGCGCGCCTTTGGAGTGCGGGAGTAAACCCTAACCCTAACTCTAAGGGTTGTTGTGATACAGCATGGTGTTCCTGAAGTCCTACACCAGAAGAGCTACCCAACATCTGCCTCGTCCTTACCATACTGGCAAGTTCAGTTGAGGCTGAGCGTGTATTCCGATGCCATATCCCCTGATTCCGCTATTTTAAGAGCCCTATCTAGCTCTCAATTGAAAGCATCCACATAACCTGCCTCCACCGCCCTCTGAGGCAGAGAATTCCACAGACTCACCATTCTCTGTGAGAAAAAGTGTTTCCTCGTCTCCGTTCTAAATGGCTTACTCCTTATTCTTAAACTGTGGCCGCTGGTTCTGGACTCCCTCAACATCGGGAACATGTTTCCTGCCTCTAGCGTGTCTAAGCCCTTAACAATCTTATATGTTTCAATAAGATTCCCTGTCATCCTTCTTAAATGACCACCTAAACTGTCATTCGGCAACCTAAAAAGCTGCCTAGGTTGCCCGGTTGGCAACAGCGATAAAAAGTTAAGTGAGAGCCTTGGTGCAGAATTTTGAAAGATTATTGAAAAAAAACGATAAAAATTGCAACATAATGTGGCCAATGAGAGAGGGGACTTTCCGTACGATTATGGGGAATAAGGGTGGAAGGAGCCAATTTGATGGTCATGAATATAATTGATTTAGGTAGATATACTCTACCTAAGGTCCAAGAGTGACAGCAAACCTTTGAAGTGACTTGGACCAATTTTACTAGCTCGAGTTGTAATTTAGCCCAAGAAGTTTGGAAATATGTAACTCTGCCTCAGGACAACAGGTGGCCTAAAAGGAAGCGGTAGTGAATGTTCCCAGCAATTATATTCTCAGCAAGAAAATGAGTGTGGCTCTCCTATCTTGGAGATTTCCAGAATGTGGAGGATCATACAAGACAGGCTAATGCAAAAAGAACGAAGGTCATGTGAGATCTGTACTGCAAACTGGTGACGAGAACTAAAAAGGGCAAGTAAAACTGATTTTCTTTTTAAAGTATAAGATTGCCAACGAAAAGCAAAGGTTTTGGATTTTGTTGGGGTGGGTGATGGGGTTGTGGAGGATCCTAGCCATTCACTGGGTGTGAGGAGAAGGAGATGAGAGAAGAAGTGTGAGAAATGGAACATGTTTGATTGAGATAAACACAAAATGCTGGAGTAACTCAGCGGGATAGGCAGCATCACTGGAGAGAAGGAATGGGTGACGAGTCTGAAGAAGAGTCTCGACCCGAAATGTCCCCCATTCCTTCTCTCCAGAAATGCTGCCTGTCCCGTTGAGTAACTCCAACATTTTGTGTGTTATCTTTGGTTTAAACCAGCATCTTCTTGCGTGTCTTCTTTCGCCCCTCTTGTCTTTTTTGTGATGCTGTAAATGGAGCTTCTGTGACGCAAAACAAATTTCAGACTCGCTCTGACAATAAAGTATTATCGTATCGTATCTGCAGTTCCTTCCTACAACACATGTTTGATTGAGAGCCCTGTCAGCTATGGAAGGGAGGTTAAGGAAAAAGGTAGAGCTTGGAAAATAATAGTTAAAGTTCAGCTGTTTTGTCTCTTGTCTCGTTAACAACTTGCAGTATGTTTATATCGAGCATGGTGAGTTGTATACAGTTGAAAACTGGTGAACCTCCTCTGAATTTATCAAATCTGATGTTTCACATTTTTTCAAGGCGACTGTTTTGTTGCCTTTTGTGACTCATGAGCTCCACATTTCCCATGCTCATGCAGAAGTCCCAAGTTTAATTAGCTTTTCTGTCAATTTCCATTTTGTGTCCATTTTCAAGTTCAAGTGAGTTTATTGTCATGTGTCTCTGATAGGACAATTAAATTCTTGCTTTGCATCAGCACACAGAACATAGAAGGCATTTACTACAAAACAGATCAGTGTGTCCATATACCATATATAAATATATACACACATGAATAAATAAACTAATAAAGTGCAAATAACAGATAATGGGTTATTAGTTATCAGTGTTTTGTCCGAGCCAGGTTTAATAGCCTGATGGCTGTGGGGAACTAGCTGTTCCTGAACCTGGTTGTTGCAGTCTTCAGGGTCCTGTACCTTCTACCTGAAGGTAGCAGGGAGATGAGTGGGTGGCCAGGGTGGTGTGGGTCTTTGATGATACTGCCAGCTTTTTTGAGGCAGCGACTGCGGTAAATCCCCTCGATGGAAGGGAGGTCAGAGCCGATGATGGACTGGGCAGTGCTTACTACTTTTTGTAGTCTTCCTCTCCAGGGCACTCAAGTTGCCGAACCAAGCCACGATGCAACCGGTCAGCAAGCTCTCTGATGTGCACCTGTAGATGTTAGAGAGAGTCCTCCGTGACAAACCGACTCTCCGTAATCTTCTCAGGAAGTAGAGGCGCTGATGTGCTTTCTTGATAATTGCATCAGTGTTCTCGGACCAGGAGAGATCTTCAGAGATGTGCACCCCCAGGAATTTGAAGCTCTTGACCCTTTCAACCATCGACCAGTTGATATAAACGGGACTGTGGGTCCCCATCCTACTCCTTCCAAAGTCCACAAGCAGTTCCTTGGTTTTGCTGGTGTTGAGGGCCAGGTTATTGTGCTGGCACCATATGGACAGACGCTCGATCTCTCTTCTGTACTCCGACTCATCCCCATCAGTGATACGTCCCACTACAGTGGTGTCGTCAGCGAACTTGATGATGGAGTTCGCACTGTGACTGGCTACGCAGTCATGAGTATAGAGAGAGTACAGCAGGGGGCTGAGCTCGCAGCCTTGAGGTGCTCCCGTGCTGATTGTTATTATGTCTGACACATTTCCACCACTACGAACAGACTGTGGTCTGTGAATGAGGAAGTCGAGGTTCCAATTGCAGAGAGATGCGCAGAGGCCCAGTTCTGCGAGTTTGGTAACCAGCTTGGAGGGGACGATAGTATTAAATGCCGAGCTGTAATCGATGAATAACAGCCTGACATATGAGTTTTTGTTGTCCAAGTGGTCCAGAGTGGAGTGGAGAGCCAGCGAGATCGCATCCACCGTTGATCTGTTGTGGCGGTAAGCGAACTGCAGTGGGTCCAGGTTTTTGTCAAGGTAGGAGTTGATTTGTGCCATGATCAACCTCTCGAAGCATTTCACCACCACAGGCATTAGTGCCACAGGTCGATAGTCATTGAGGCACGTCATCTTGCTCTTCTTGGGCACCAGTATAATTGATGCCTTTTTGAAGCAGGTGGGAACCTCAGACCTCAGTTTGAAAATATCCGTAAAAACTCCAGCCAGTTGGTCCAAAATAAGCCCAAGGAACAGCAGCTTTTCTCACAAATAGGTACATTCCATCGCTCGGGACTTGAGGTTGAATTAAACAATATGAAATGTGTGAACTGGATCGTTCCGATCAAAGCTCAACAGCCTGTATCATGAGTTCAGGTTTGCTCTATAAATGCTACTTGACCGTTTTGATATTCCTGCCATTTCCTTTCATTTCAGATTTTTAGCAACTGCAGTATTTTGTTTTCTCACATCCCCAGCATTGTTTCTTTTTCACTCTCTGTTCTCATTCATCTCCAACTTGCTTCTCCTCCAGACATGTTGCATTACAATTTAATGAACCTCGCTGCCCTCCCTCACTGTCACCATTGTTTTTGTGTCAAAGGTAGACACAAAATACTGGAGAAACTCAGCGGACAGGCAGCATCTCTGTAGAGAAGGAATGGGTGACTTGTCGGGTCGAGACTCTTCTGTTTTTGTGTTTTTGTTTTGTTTTTATGTCATTTAGTCACTCGTAATCTCTATCTTAACACGGGTATTCTTGTGGTTCTTTCCACCCCTTCCCATTTCTAACTGATCCCATGTCTGAAGAATGGTCATCAATTTGAAATATTATTAATCCTTTCCCCCTCTTCCCTCCAGGCACTGTCTGACCTACTGAATATTTTCAGCATTTTCAGTTTTTTCACAAATATAATTGTGTAGATGGAAATAATCGGAAGTAAATACTTTGCATGCTTCTTCGCAAGAAGAGGAAAAATTGTAGTTAAGGACGGAAAGTGTGGAATATTGGATTTGATGACCATTGAAATCGGAAACATTTGGGGCTTTACCAATTTTTGAATGTAGATAAACCACCAAGCTTTAGAAAGTAGACAAAAGTGCTGGAGACACTCAGCGGATGAGGCAGCATCTATGGAGCGAAGGAAATAGGCAACGTTTCGGGTCGAGACCCTTCTTCAGACTGATGTGAGGGTGAGGGGGACGGGAAGATGAAAGGAAGAGGTGGAGACAGTGGGCTGAGGGAGAGCTGAGAAGGGAAGGAGAAAGTAGGGACTACCTGAAATTAGAGGTCAATGTTCATACCGCTGGGGTGAAAACCGCCCAAGCGAAATATGAGGTGCTGCTCTTCCAATTTACAGTGGCCCTCACTCTGGCCATGGAGAAGGCCCAGGACAGAAAGGTCTGATTCGGAATGGGAGGGGGAGTTGAAGTGCTGAGGGAGTGGGAGATCAGGTTGGTTATTGCGAACCGAGCAGAGGTGTTGGGCGAAGCGATCGCTAAGCCTACGCTTGGTCTCACCGATGTAGAGAAGCTGACATATAGAGCAGCGGATGCAATAGATGAGGTTGGAGGAGGTGCAGGTGAACCTCCGCCGCACCTGGAAAGACTGCTTGGGTCCTTGAATGGAGTCAGGGGGGGAGGTAAAGCGACAAGTGTGGCATTTCCTGCGGTTGCAAGGGAGAGTGCCAGGAGAGAGGGTTGTTCGGGTGGGAGGGGGCGAATTAATCAGGGAGCGGTCTCTGCGGAAAGCAGACGGGTTAAGATGGGAAGATGTGGCAAGTGGTGGGATCACGTTGGAGGTTCACCACTTCTTCCTTTCTTCTTCCCGCCCACCACCACCCTCACATCAGTCTGAAGAAGGGTCTTGACTCGAAACTTTGCCTATTTCCTTTGCTCCATAGATGCTGCCTCACCCGCTGAGTTTCTCCAGCATTTTTGTTTACCTTCGGATTTTCCAGCATCTGTAGTTCCTTCTTAAAGCTTTAGAAAGTGTACTGCAACCTGTTTGGGAGTAAGCGAGAAAATGGCAATGTATTATTGGTTAACCTTGTGGGCTGGTAGGCTGCAAAGTGAAATAATAGCATTTTCCAAAAGTGAGAAAGGGAATAATTGTATCTTTTCAGGCTGTCAGCCAAACATTACTGGTGGGCAAATTACTGCCAGCAACATTGAGGGATAGTTTAACTCGTACTTTGGGAAGGCACATCTTCCAGGATAGCCAGAATGGATAAGTTAAGTAAGTGTAGGTCATATCTGATGAATGATCCACTTATTTGGGTTGATTAGGGTATTGCATGTAATATATGTAGATTTTGACAAGGAGTCTGACAAGACATCAGGGCAGGGTAATCAGAATAAAAGGCTCTGGGATCCGTGGGAAAGGAAATTTGGATGCAATGTTTAGTTGCTGGCACCAAATCAATGACTCGACGATTCTTTGCAGTGGGGTTCACAGCGCTACAGGCTGGATGCCTTAATCACTGATAGAAATCACATGAAATGATACTTGCATTTTGGTATTGTGGTTTAAGAATTTTGTAGATAATGCAGATATTGACTGTGCAACGGATAATTACATTTTTATTATGCCTCCTACGTTTAAATCTTATTTATGTGATTTATATGATTGATTCAGCAAGGCAGCCTGTTGGTTCTAGAAAAAAATATCCATGGGCCTGTCAAGTGGGCAGAAATGTGGCCCACAAATGTAATTCAAAACAGAGAAATGTGGGATTAATGTTTTTTTTATCAAGGATAATCAAGGCAAGTAAATGCACAACAAATGGTAGGGCATTGAGCTGGGAAGTATGCAGGATCAAGAGGGCCCCATGTGCATGCGCACAGATCCTGGAAGATGGCAGGATATGTAGATGAAAAGTTATATGGTACACTTATTGTCCGTTGTGTGGAATATAAGAGTGTGGAATTAACCCTGGAATTCTTTAAAACACATGATAAGCAATGGATAGAGTACTGTACACAATGTCGGTCGCCGCACAAAGGAAGGATTTAATTTACAATGCAGTGTCAATGCTGGAGATATTTAATGAGTGATTGGCTATGTTGGGGGCTGCTTCTTTGGAAAAGAGCAGACTGAGAGGATAGATAATTATGCATAAAATTCAGATACTTGGATGGTGTCATCTTCTTGATCCATCCATCATCAGTCATTTTTTATTTGTTGACTAGTGCATTTCAACACATGAATTTAGCCCCAGCATGGTCCGCACGGTGCAGGGATAGTCCCCAGCTTGTGGGCAGACTAAAGAAGTTGCATGTTCTGTCCTTTGCCATTATCTCTGGTCTGTTCACCTTGAACTTTGGGTATGGAGTCAATTCGGGGGTAACTGCCATCCATTCCGTTTTTTCTACCTGCATGGGTGGCCAATCAGCTGCATTACAAACAGAAAATGCTGCAAAAACTCATTGGGTCATGTTGGGTAGCATTTATGGGCGGAAAAAAGTCAACATTTCAGATATGCGATCTTCCTTACGAACTTTGACTGCTTCTCTTTTCACACATGCCACCTTACCAGCTGAGTTTCAGTAGCATCTCTTTTTATTTTAATCAATTGCACTTATCAACACTTGAGTCTCCAGGTTGGGTTTCTTGTCTTGTGTCATGTTGTTTTGGGGAAGGTGTAATTATCATAAGTGTGGTGCACACATTTCTGTTGTGAAGAAGCTTCAGCAAGACCTCGGGCATTTTGAGGTCGCAATGACCATGAAGCTGGTGTCAAATGTTCCCCATCTACCGTTTCCTCTCAATCATAATAGTTGTACAGTGCAGAAATAGACTCTTCAACCCACTGCTATCCATGCCGGCCTTTCTCCTTTTTCTACAGTAATCTCATTTGTCTGCGCTGCATTCATATACTATGCCTTGCCCATTCAAATGTCTAAATGCTGCCTAAAAGTAGTATTGTATCTGATTCCACCGCTTGCTGCTTGGTTGCCCCTGCTCTCTGGATGACTGCTGGGATTCTTCCTGCAAGAATATGGAATATTAATATGAATTGATTTAACACAGCCTGACATGAATCAGAAAAGTGTTGATTTTTTTTTTTCCTCCTGAAGATGGAGTCCTCCATACCAAGCAAGTGTACTCTGTGCTGAGGTAACATGGGCAAAGCACTGTAGTGAATTTCTATGCTTGTGTGTGCCATACAGTGCATTCAGAAAATATTCAGACCCCTTTCCACATTTTGTTACGTTACAGCCTTATTCTCAAATGAATTAATTTTTTTAATTGTATTTTATCATCAATCTACACACAGTACCCCATAATAAAAAAAGCAAAAACAGGTGTTTAGAAATTTTTGCAAAGTAATTAAAATGAAATAACTGAATATCACATTTACATTAGTATTACATTACAAGTATTCAGACTCTTTACTCAGTATTTTGTTAAGGTACCTTTGGCAGCGATTACAGCCTCAGGTCTTCTTGGGTATGACGCTACAAGCTTGGCACACCTGTATTTGGGTAATTTCTCCCATTCTTCTCTGCAGATCCGCTCAAGCTCTGTCAGGTTGGATGGGGAGTGTCGAAGCACAGCTATTTTCAGGTCCCTCCAGAGATGTTCGATCGGGTTCAAGTCTGGGCTCGGGCTGGGCTACTCAAGGACAGTCACAGACTTGTCACTAAGCCACCCTTGCGTTGTCTTGGCTGTGTGCTTAGGGTGGTTGTCCTGTTAGAAGGTGAACCTCTGCCCCAGTCCGAGGCCCAGAACGCTCTGGAGCAGGTTTTCATCAAGGATCTCTCTGTACTTTGCTGCAATCATCTTTCCCTTGATCCTGACTAGTCTCCCAGTTCCTGTTGCTGAAAATCCACACTGCGTGATGCTGCCACAACCATGCTTCACCATTGGTATGGTATGGTATGGGCCAGGTGATGAATGGTCCCTGGTTTCCTCCAGACGTGACGCTTGGCATTCAGGCCAAAGAGTTCAATCTTGGTTTCATCAGACCAGAGAATCATGGTTCGAGAGTCCTTTAGGTGCTTTTTGGTAAACACCAAGCGGGCTGTCATGTGCCTTTTACTGAGGAGTGGCTTCCGTATGGCCACTCTACCATAAAGGCCTGATTGGTGGAGTGCTGCAGATATAGTTGTCCTTCTGGAAGGTTCTCCCATCTCCACAGAAGACCTCTGGAGCTCTGTCAGAGTGACCATCGGGTTCTTGGTCACCTCCCTGACCAAGGCCCTTCTCCCCTGATTGCTCAGTTTGGCTTGGCGGCCAGCTCTATGAAGAGTCCTGGTGGTTCCAAAGTTCTTCCATTTAAGAATGACGGAGGCCAGCGTGCTCTTCGGGACCTGCAATGTTGCAGAAATTGTTTTATACCCTTCCCAGATCTGTGTCTTGACACAATCCTGTCTCAAAGGTCTACGGACGTCTTCGTGTCTTGGTTTTTGCTCTGACATGCACTGTCAACTGTGGGACCTTATACAGACAGGTGTGTGCCTTTCTAAATCATGTCCAATCACTTTAATTTACCACTGGTGGACGCCAATCAAGTTGTAGAACCATTTCAAGGATAGTCAATGGAAACAGGATGAACCTAAGCTCAATTTTGAGTGTCATAGCAAAGGGTCTGAATACTTAAGTAGATGTGATATTTCAGTTATTTATTTTTAATTAGTTTGCAAAAATTTCTAAACACCTGTTTTCGTTTCTTCATTCTGGGGTATTGTGTGTAGATTGATGATAAAAAGAATGAGTTTTTGTATCAAATGTAACAAAATGTGGAAAAAGTGAAGGTGTCTGAATACTTTCTGAATGCACTGTATATATTGAGTTTGCAAGTTTACAGGCAAAGTTGTTTCAAGTGTTTGCCTTTCCTCTTCTCCGTGGCTCTTGGAAGAGAATTTAAGGTCTCTTTAAAATAGACTAGGTGTCAAATGCATGCAGCTTCAGCTGATGTTTAACTTCTTTCATGTCACATTTTTTAAAATTTGTATATAGTCATCCGTAGTGGTCCATAGTGGTCAGGCCAGGTGCAAGTATTGTTTTCTGATTTGTTCTGCACCCTAATTGAATGTTTCCTCTCAGTATGATTCCTCTGTCAGCATTTGACACCACATTGACAAACAGTTCATGTTGATTGCTTAGATTAGCTTTGTTGTCTATCACTGCTTGGTTTAAGACCTTTGTGAATTCCTGGCAATTAGCTTTCTTGTTGTTGAAACAAAACTGGAATACTACTTTCTCTCGTGTGAAATATTTGGATTGTGATAAGATCGTGTTGAAATTTAAGGCATGTACTTTAGTACCAGGGTGTTGTGCTTTGATTTCTGGCTTTCATAGTGAAAGGAGTTCTTAGGGCTAAAGGAATCAAGGGATTTGGGGAAAAAGCAGGAACAGGGTACTGATTTTAGATCAGTCATGATCATATTGAATGGCGATGCTGCTCGAATGGCTGAATGGCCTGCTCCTGCACCTATTTTTCTATGTTTATACCCTTCCCCAGGTATTTTTTGGTACAGGCACAATGATGGATCTTTTGAAGCTGGCAGGGACCATCGACTTGGCCAGGGAGAGGTTGAATATTGTAGTGAGCACCGGAGCTAGCTGCGTAGCACAAGACTTAAGTACTCGCCTCGAGATGCCATCTGGGCCTACAGCTTTCCTCGTGTTCACGCATGTCAGAGTCTCCTCATGTCGTGCTCGGACAAGGAGAATGTGTGCACATCCCCAGCGATGGACCTGCCTTCAGCTTCAATAGCCAACACGCTAGTGGTGTTGTCATTAGCCGGCAAACCTGGGCTGATGTTGCCCGTCTCGAAACGAGCGTAGAAGGAGTTCAGGTCATCAGCTAGGGAGGTGCCGGCACTACCGGTTGAGGGGGGGCTGCTCCGGTAATGCCGGCACCTCTACGGGCTGTAGTGGTTACAGTCCGTAGCCCCTGCCACAGGCGTCTGGTGTCCTGCTGCTCCATCTGCGACTCCATCTTGTCCCTGTACCTCCTTTTTGCGTCCTTCGCAGTCGGTAGGACTCTACCTTGTAGACGTCCATATGCAGGCCCGAGTTGTAGGCAGCGGTACGAGCATTCAAGCCAACACGAATGGATCTGTCCACCCAGGGTTTTTGATTCGAAGAGGTGCTTACCCTTACCGTGGGGACGATGTTATCGGCTATTGTTGCGATGAAGTCCGTCACTGACATCCCTGAAACTTGCTTGGAACATATTCCAGTCGACATCTGTCAGTGCATCTTGCAGCATGGCCTCTGACTGGTAGGACCACCACTTTACGCCCCTCGTCACTGCCCCTTCCCGAACTATCCTCTGTTTATACTCCGGCAGCAGGAAAATCGCAGCGTGGTCAGATTTTCCTATGGGATGGAGTGAAACGGCCTTGTAGCCCTTTCGGAACGGCGTATAGCAGTAGTCCAATGTTCTCTTCCCCCCTGGTGGCACACGTGATGTGTTGGCAGAAGTTCGGCATTACCTTATTGTGATTTGATTTATTAAAATCTCCAGCCACCACCATAGCCGCATCCGGGTTCTTGTTTTGATGTCGACATAGCACATCGTGTAGGGCTGACAGTGCCACGTCGGTGTCCGCATGCGGTGGAATGTAGACGGCTGTGACGATCACTGAGCTGAACTCCCGGGGAAGGTAGAATGGGCGGCATGAGATCGTCAGGTGCTCCAGGTCCGGCGAGCAGGAACGGGAAAGCATCTTGATATTTCCAGGGTTGCACCAGTTGTTATTGGTTATGAAGCAGACTCCTCCACCCTTGGATTTCCCAGATTCTTCTGTTCTGTCAGCATGGTGGACAGTGAAGTACTCGGCTGGGCAGATTACTTGATCCGGAATCAGCGAGGTCAGCCATGTTTCGGTCAGGCAGAGGATGTTGCAGTCCCTCATGTCCCGCTGGAATCTGACCCTCACCTCGAGGTCATCCAGCTTGTTTTCCAGGGACTGGACGTTCGCCAGAAGAATGCTGGGCAGAGGGGGACGAAAGGCTTGGGCTCTCGGCCTATTCTGAATCCCCCCCCCCCGCTTACCCCGATGTTTTCTCCAGGTTTTCCTTGGAGCCGCGTGCTCCCATTGTTGTTGCTGCGGCGCTCTCTGTTGATCTCTGCTGGCCACGCTGGATCGGTGAGTACAGCGTTTAAAAAGTCTCCGTTTACGCTAGAGTTTAGATTTAAGAGAATTTCCCTGTCATACTTTGTTAGTGCTAGGGAGTGGAACTTAGAAATAAATTTAAAAAAAACATGCAAGTTAAAAATACGCACAGTTTCCGCGGAGCTGCTACGACGACGACTGGACAGGGCCGTGCCATCTTGGATTGGTGCCTCTAAAGCCCCTGTTCCACATAGGAGACCTCAACAGCAACCTCTGGTGACCTTGCCCGCCACCCAAAAAAAATCAAGGTCGAGGTGACCTGCAACCTCCTACCACCTCCCACACATATGTTGAAAACCTTCCTCGACTATGAAGAAAACTGGCTTCGACTAGACCAGCGACTAAAAAATTATCGATTTTTAAAGCGGCTACCTAATTTTAGTCGAGGCCGGTTTTAATCATGATGAAAAAATAGCAGCAACCTAGATGAAGCCTCGACCACGCGGAAACCACTTTTGACCATTAGGGAGAGTGACCAAAACCTCCGGTGACCTAATGGAAACCTTGGGTGGCGGGCAAGGTTGCTGTTTTGGTCTCCTAAGTGGGACAGGGGCTTAACTCTATTCCCTCCTCCCCATCCCTCCCTCCAACTCAGCCGGGAGGAAACTGTCCCTGAATCTGGAGGTGTGCATTTTCACACTTCTGTAATTTTTGCCTGACGGGAGAGGAAAGAAGAAGGAATGTCCGGGGAGAGACTGGTTCTTGATTGTTCTGGTGGTCTTGCTGAGGCCGCTTGAAATGTAGATGGAGTCAATGGAAGGGAGATTGGTTTGCAGGATGGTTTGGGCTGTGTCCACAATCCGTTGCAATTTATTTGGGTCTTGGATGGAGTTATTTCCAAACCATGCTGTAATGCATACTGATAAAATGCTACTGATGGTGCATCTGTAGAAGTTGGAGAGAGCTGAATTGGATTTGCCTGTTGTATAACCGTGTTAAACTGAGTTATTTTGTCAATCTAGTCAACCTGACTCAAACGCTTGTAGCTGTTGAAATCGATTCTTTATTCAGCTGAGACTAGTCTTTGAACCTTCCAACATAGAGCTAATGCTCTGGGGCGGGTCCAGAGAAGAGTAACTTTGATAGAACTCATTGCATTTATATAGGTATTAGACATTTCAGATACAGAGGGTATGACAAGCTAGTAACCAATCATCTGAGTCCTCCTGGTGATTTACAACATTAGTCACATGATCCCCCTTCCCTGGCCTCATCTTACAACCTTTGTTTGCTTGTGGTATAACTTTGCTTAGAATTATTTTATTTCAACACAGCAAAACCCCAGTAGGCTTAATTATCAAAGACCACTCCTCAAAATAGGATACATATGTAATACAATGATCACACTTTCCATACCATGAAGAAAGATATTTCTATAAATCTAAACAAAGTCTAATGTTTACAGTCCTACTAAGACAATACATTTCATAAATTGTTTCACTACAATTTTACACAGTTTAAATTACTATTACCTATGTATTTAAAACATTAATTATATACGTTTTAGCCGAATTACAGTTTCTAAGTTCAAAACCCACACCCACCACCCAACCCAAGCATACATGGGTCGTAAATCTGTCAACTTAATTAATAAGTGTTTGGTGCAAGGATACAACTTCAGACTATTACATCAGAATTACATCTGCTTCTTTGACTTTCTATAAACATAGGAAGGTCACATATCCATCAATCTAATTCTCTTCCTCTCCAAGCAACTACTCCCCTTCACACACATCCTATCCCTTATCCAATCTCATTATAATTTAACATAGCCAAGGCTAACTACAGAGTCTATTATCTCTCAGCCTTGAAGTCTGTCTCGATCTCAGCATAACCTCACAGCTCAAGAATGTGCCATAGAGAAAGAGCAGATGACCTCTGGCCTAAGAAGAGGCCCCTATCCAGCTATCCATTCTTCAACACAAAGTCATATCAAATACAATTTCCTCCAGCGTTATAATTGCCCCAAAGCGACAAGCCTTTTCCATTCACCACTTTTCTCTGGGCAGAGAAGTATCTAAGTAAGAGATATAATTTGTAAATTTGTATGTGGATAAAAAGAAAGCAGGAGAAATATTTTCACCCTGATCACTTTGGAACTCAGTGCCTCAAATGGTGCTGGCATCAGAAACCCTCATCCTTTTAAGAAAACCAGATGGAAGAGGATATTAATGTTCTGCCGCATAGAAAGTTGCAGACCAAGAGCTAGGAAATGGGATTTATCTGAAGAGCTTGCTTCCAGTTAGAATATAGAATGGTACAGCACAGGAACAAACACATTGCCCACAATGCCTCTGCCGAACATTATGTCAAGGAAACTAACTTAATTTACCTGCACATGATCCTATCCCTCCATTTCCTGCGTATCCATGTGCCTGTTTAAAAGCCATATTTGTCTTCCTCTGCACCCCAAGCAGTGCATTCTAGGCACCCACCATCCTTGGAGTTTAAAAAAAATGCCCTCCATATCTTTGTTCCCATCACCTTAAGACCACCAGGGGTGCCGGGGCGATGGCTGCCCTGTCGGCAGTCTGTTTGTCTTTTCACTCTTTTTGATATTTTTTAGTTTGTTGAAAGTTTTTCATTTAATGTTGTTCGGTTTGTTTTATGTGGGGGGGGGGGGGGGGGGAATCGGGGGAAACTTTTCCCGAAACTTTTTTTTCAGGTTCTTACCTTCCCGAAGATGTGATCAATTTTCGGATCACATTCTCTGGGCTCTGCGGCCTTCCATCGATAGAGCTGGACTCCTCCTCGGACTGTTGTGAGCCCCACCACGGGGCGCAGACTCAACATCGGAGCTGATCCCGTGCCTGGGATCGCGACCACTGCGGAATCGACATCAAGGGCTCGCAGTCTCTGGTGAGGCTAGTCAGGAGCTCCAACGTCGCGGAAGGTTCGACCAGCCCCAACACGAGGTTCGATCGTCCAGTGCGGGGGAGGTGACATCCCCCCCGATGCGGGAGCAGATCGCCTCGATGCCGAGGGCCCGAACGGCGCCGGCTGCGGGAGTCAAGACCGTCCCGTCACCGGAGGGCTCGAGGCCACGACCGAGGAAGAACTAGAGGAAGGACTTGAACTTTATTTCGCCTTCCATCACAGTGAGGAATGTGTAGGAGTCACTGTGGTGGATGTTCATGTTACAATGTGTTTTTGAATGATCTCTTTTAATTGTATGACTGATCTGGTCAATGAAATTCCTCGTATGTTGCAAAACATACTTGGCGAATGAAGTGTGATTCTGATTGTGATTCTTAAAACTATGCCCTCTAGTCTTTGGCATTCCCACCTTGGGGGGTGAGGGTGGGGGGGGGGGAGGGTTTGACTGTAAACATGGACTGTAAACTGTCTGTCCACTCTTACTCTGCAAATGTTTTTACTCTATTTACAAAAAAATCCAAGTGTTTCATTTCCTGCTCATTCACAGGAAGGTTTAATGGGTAGGAAGGTGGCTGTAGTTGATTATGAATTGGAATGGCGTGTAATTAGTCCTTGATTATGCAGACAGAGAGAGGTATAATTAGTCCAGGTGCTTGCATTCTTCTAACATCACTGCCTTAGATGCTAAAAAGAATAATAGAACAGACAACAGCAGCAGTTTATAATTTTTCATTCTGAGGCAAGAGCTGAACATAAAAATAGATTTATTTGAAGTAATCAATAATGGAAGAAATATGATATTTGCATGTGGGGGGGAGGGGAGATGATGAATAACAAATCTAGTTTAGTACTGAGGCACTCTTTCTGTTGTCCGTGGAAAAACTACACGTGATGACAATCGTGCCACCAACAGTATACAGATACATGATAAAATAAATAAGATTTAGTGCAAGATAAAGTCTGATTAAAGATAGTCAAGGTCTCCAATAAGGTAGATAGTAGCTCAGGACTGTACTCTAATTGTTGGTAGGATGGTTCAGTTGCCTGATACCATCTGAAAAGGAACTGCCCCTGAATCTGGAGGTATTCACACTTCTGCACCTTTTGCCTGATGGGAGAGGGGAGAAGAGGTGGGGTGAGATGGAGTAATGGTCATAGGTGTTCTACCAATCTATATGTCCTTGTTATCTGGGAGGAAACATGCAGTCACAGAAGAAATGCAAACTGTAGAAATTAGGTCAAGATTGAACCTGTTCCCTGTTCCGAAGAGCCTTCAAAAGTAATCAAATTTAAAGTAGCAGTTGCTGTTCTGAGACAATAGGCTTCCTGATATCAATGAGATGTCCATGTAATGGCAATACCAGGTTAATTATTATGGGATTTATTTTCCTTGTCTTGACAGGTCGATCTAATTTGAAAGGCAGCACGTTGAATAGTGCAGCTCCTTGCCCTACACTAAAATATCAGATAGTCTTCAATCAGAGAATATAGTTCACTCCGACCTTGGCTCAGAGATAACACTCATTTCAGGAGTGAATGCGAGTCCTGCAAAAAGCCCTATGGCTATATTTGCATTAATCTTATGTGCAAAACCATTATTTTATTTGCCTAATTTTCTTAACCAATGTTCTCCCCCATTACTTCTTCTTTCGTGTGGGGTGCACAGCCTAAAGTTGTAGGACAACTTGTTCTATTTGATCTTCTGTTTGTGCACGTCGAGTTGATTGCATTAGTCCCACACCTATTTAGGATGTTTATTCTCACACCTATTTAGGATGTGGGAGTAAATTATAACCTTTGGAGGGAATCCATGCAATTAAAGGGGGAACATGGAAGCTCCACATAGACAGCACTGGATGTTAGGGTTGAACCTAAATCACTGGCTCTGAGGTAGCAGCTCTTGAAAGGAAGCCATGCTACAAGGACTTATTTGCTTAAGTTGCAGTGCTCGCATTCACCTCTGAAATGAGTGTTATCTTTGAGTCCAAACTATAACGAGATAGATGGTAACTCTAAAAATGCATTTAGAGTTAACATTAAAACTATTAAATACAGACCCTAGTGGACAGACTAGTGAGGAATCCAAAGTATCTTTTGAAGATGTGCAATAAATCTTTTATTGCTACATCAAAAGGGATCCAACAGATCTGGATTTGCTACCAATATGTCCTGGCATCTGTCTCCTCCGGAGCTCCAGAGCATATGCGTGCAATTCAAATCTGTGATTTTTTATAATACTTAAAACTGATCCTAACATTTTTGGGATTTGTTCACCACTGCAACAAATGCATTTTTCACAGGTCTGCCAAACATGGACGCAAACTAGAAAAATTCTATGTTTTCCGATACTTTTCAAGGATGTCAAATTAATGAAATGGGTGTTTGGCAGATAAGTTTGTGTGAAAGGTCTGTCCTATGATCAGCACAACTCATGCTCTTTGTGGGCATTGCAGGTTCAGGTGGTGAAGCACTGGTCATAAGGTAAGTAATCAACATTGGGTTTGTGTAGGAAGGAACTGCAGAAGCGGGTTTAAACAGAAGACAGGCACAAAATGCTGGAGTAACTCAACGGGTCAGCATCTCTGGAGAAAAGGATAGAGGTCGAGACTGTCATCAGACAGAGTTAGGGGAACGAAATATATAGTCTACAGAAGGGTCTCGACCCGAAATGTCATCCATCCCTTGACTCCAGAGATGCTGCCTGACACGCTGAGTTACTCCAACATTTTGTGTCTATATCTTCGATAATGAGAGGGTTGAGTGAGCAAGGCTTGGCGTTGAATATGCAGCATTGTGAGTGAGTGAAGGAAGAGTAGAGATGGCGGGTGGAACGCTCGGCCGTCGCTTGCCCCCGCCTGCTTCCGTGACGTTGCCAGATGCTGGGCTGCCGCTCGGGGCTTGGCTGCTCGGGCCTGGCGCACTCTGGGAGGGTTGGGCGCGGGCGGTGTTTGGACATGTGACTGCCCGGTTGTAGCCCCCTGCTGGGCGGCAGGCACGGCAGCAACTGGCCGGCAGTGAACCCTGTGCCCTGGCATCGATGCAATCTTGCTGACAGTGTCGCCACACCCCCTTTTATCCCTCCCCCTTCCCTCCTCCTCCCCTTGCATCCACCTCCCCTTGCACCCTTGTACCCTCCTTGCTTCCTCTTGCACCCCCTTCCTTCCTTCTCCCCCTTGCACCCTTTCCATCCTCCCTCCCCGCTTGCACCCTTTTCCTCTCCCTCCCTCTTGCTCCCTCTTGCGCCCCCTTCCCCTCCCCTCACCTAACTTGAGTATATATTTTATTCACAATAGTATAAAAGTCCAGGACTGCATCCGGGTGCTGTCCCTCATCTTCAGGCGATGTGCAGTGGCTCTATCGATCTCAGGCTTGTTCCGGCAGCACAGTCCTGGTCTTCATAGAAGGAAGTGTGGAGTCCTTTCACTCCCCCTCCTCCCCTCGTTCTCTTCTTCCCTCCCCACCTCCCCCACGGCGTTCCTTCTCCACTCCCCTCACACCTTCCTTCCTTCCCACCTCCTGCCTTGGCTCCTTCTCTTTCCTTCCCAACTAGTCCCGCCTCCTTCCCCCGGCCCCGCCCTATCATCCCTTCTTGCGTCGTCCCTTTGATCCTTTTTGCCATTATGTAAATGTGGAAACTTCTGTGTATCAGAGGTCAGTATATATATAAAAATTACGTTTATTAATTAAAAAATAGATTCTATAAAGGGGGGGTGGCCAGAACGGGTACTACATACGGGTGAACCTGAGGGTTTAGGACAGGTTGGGATTACGAGGAGAAATAGCTTTTTTGTGAGAGTAACTAGAAACAGTGGTAAACCTCTGTAAAAAAAAAAAGAAGTTCGTGTATTAATGGAGATTTTATTTTCTTAATCATTAGAATCATGAAGCTGGGAAAAGGCCCACTATCCATTCTAATCAAATTGCTCATCTAAATTAGACCCATGTGCATTTGGCAATATTGTCAAACTATTTGTGTCAGATAAACAGTATCTGTTCAAATTACTTTTAAATTTTATTGCACATGTCAATGCAGTTATGTCAATCACATATCATCGGTGTGTGAAAAAAAAGTGTCCACTTAATTTATATCTCCTGAATAACCATTTTCCACTACTTATCTATGTGCTCAAGGTTCCTAATTCACTACTCTGTGGGGGGGAAAAAAAATCTATATGCAGTAATCTATTTCATCTCTATGAGTGCAGTAAAGCTCTATAATAGCGCCCCTTAGCCTCTTCACTCCCAAGAGACGAACGTACTTGCTGCTTAACTCTATTAACTCATTACTCTTAGAAGATTTCATTTCTTGAACCTTTATTCCAGCTTAATAACATATTCCTATAGCGGGTGACGCTGAACCACACGTTACTACAATTACAGCATCACAACATCTTCTAAACTGTACATGAAGTCCCACTTCAATGCTCAATCCTAATGATGGAGCATTACCAATGTGGCCAAAAGACTTCTGCATATCTACGCAACGCTACATTAGGGGACCTATGCACATATTACTGCTGAGTACGCTTCTCCTGACACTCCCAAGTGCGTGTGTTACCATGAAGGTCTTGTCCTGGTTCGTCTTCCATGAACAAGTCACGTTTCTGCATTATTCAATTAATTCAAATCTTATGTCATCGTGCAGTGTACAATACATGAGACAACGAAATGCAGTTGGTATCTCGAAGGACGAACATCGAACAAAAGAGTAATACATATACATATGCAGTGGTATTTCCGTGCACTTTGTGTGATTGGCTAGTCCGGGGGGTAGGGGTGGCGAAGGCAGTCATTGAGGTGCAGGTTGAGAAGTGTGGACAGCACAGGGAAGAAGCTTGTTCTTGAGCCTGTGTCTGGGAGCGGAAAGGGACTGTAGATTCTTCCGGCTGAATGGAGGAGAGGGTAAACAGTTGAATGGTTTGGGGTTGTGAAGCTGTCCTGACGATGACTGTATGCCCTGGCAGGCATCGTTTACCATGGACAGATCAATGGCGGGGAGTGAGGAGCTGTGGAATGGTTGGCTCGCGATCTTCACACCTCCTGCAGAGCTTTTCCGTGTCGGCAAACAGAAGCAGTTACCTACATTAATGTGATGGCAGTCGGTAAGGATGCTTCGATGGTGCAGCGGTAGAAGTCACAGAATCTGGGGAGAACAGGTGGACCTTTTAAGTCTCTCAGGACGAAGAGACGCTGATGAGTCGTCATTGACCATGAGGATGTGTTGTGGGTCCAGGAGAGGACATGGAGATGTTGACCCAGGAATGAAGCTGTGGAGAAGTTCCTGCTTCTCACGTTCCAGCTTAGGCTTTGCATTCTGATATTCAAAGGAATATCATATATAGGACTGCATACTTTTGTGAATATTTGTAAAGCAATGGCTGGACTTTGGGGGGGGGAAATCGATGACTTTTTCATTAGAACAATGCAATTCATTCTGATTTTCTACCCATGCTTAACCACTTATTTCGTTATTATTATCACTCCCTAGTTTTGTAGCTATAATTCAGTTCAAAGGGTACCAACTCTTTGGACTTTTATTTTAGCAGCATTTGAAGGATTGTTCAACGCCTTTTCGATTGCAAGGTTTAATAAATGGCTGGGGGTTACTACACAAAAGCTGCGAAATCGTGGGTGAAGCAGCATATACGTACGAAGGAGATAGGCGGAGTTTTTGGAATGGCTAATGTAATCCAAAGTACATCTTTGTTTTTTTTTTATTAGTTACATTCAATTTATTATTAATTGTTTCAGCTGGCAGTATTTTTTTTTTACAGCTTGGACTTGTAGGCATTTTGAAGCTGTTGTGAAGAATGCCTATTGTTGTAAAATCTGATAAGTGCGGGAGATTTTGCACAAAGACAAAATTGTTGGAGAATGTGCAAGCTGGCCCTTTGAGTGGAAAATGTTACACTTTTTGTTGGACCAAAAAATGCTTAATTGAGGACGTCTACAAGATTCGAACAAGTGTCATAATTGTATGCTTTCTCTGCTGTGGGTTTTTGCCCACACCATTGAAATCTGTGACTGCAGCGTTTTAAATACTTTGCAGAGGCATGCAGTCAATTGACAGAAAAAAAGTGCTGGATGCACAGCACGTGTGGATCCATTTAATTTTATTTGTACATATTTTAGTGATATTATTAAGATGGTTATATAAAATTCTAATTTTGAGGGAATCTGATGCAGTGTTTATTGTCTGTCAGTTGTTTTAGGAAAAGGATGGAATCTATTTTGCTGCTGAACAATAGAAGCTTCTATTCTAAAATTTGTAAGTGAAATCCATTTGGTTAATCAGGATTCTATTTGGAATTTTTTTCAGGAAGCATGTGCAGGAAACACAATAATAAAGTCTGAAAGGTCTCTACCCGAAAGGTACTATTTTCTTTTTCAGGACCGCTGTGGTACTCCAGCTTTTTATGTTATCTTCGGTTTACCATGCATTGAGTTTTTCAAACAAAATTTATTATTCCTACTTTGGGTCTGTTTATAACCGTGGTTGTGGCGATAATTTTGCTTTTTAAACTCTAATGAGATTCAAATTTAAGCCAAGTACTTTGTTTTAAATAGGCTGTTGATTCGCCACTATTATGATCTGTCATTATTTTGAGGAGAATTGTAACATTGATTTATTAAAAAGCTTTGCCGAAAAAAAACTGGATTTGTATAAAATGTTATATTCTAGGAAATACTAAGTATTATTGCTGCTTTGAACTAAAATTGGGGTCGATAATTCCAAATTGACTTATTTTTCTTTTTTCCTTTTGATTTGTTCCAATGGACAAAAGGAGGTGGGTGTATGGAGGTGGCGAGGGGTAGTTGTGGTGGGACTACCCACCATATAAAGAAGCCGTTTGGGGGTACCTTGGATCGACAAGTTGGAGGGTATTGGATATGGAGGACCAATGTCAGACTCCACGAGACGGACTAGGTGTAGCTAGGACAATGTTGGGTGACGGGCGTGTTTCCTCATGACTGTATCATCTAATATTACTATGTTTTTATGGACAAAATAAGGTCTTGTAAATTTAGACTGTGACTCGAATTTCCCAACTGTCATTGTAGTGCACTTATTTTATTCTGACTTTCTCTGTAACAAACGTTTAGAAACTTTATCATATTATGATCTTTATTTTTATTTTGTGCTACCTGTTGTTACGTAGTATTGTGGTTGATTGTACTCTTGTAGGGTATGATGTATCGAAACCATGCAAATAAAGTTTTCTTGTATTCAGGAAATGAGAACATAAATAAACTATTATCATATTAAAATGAATGTTCAAAGATTAGTTCTACTCTTGCTAAATTTATTTGTGATAATTTTGTTCATGGTTCGGATTTGTTATGTAGCTGGAATGAAATATTGATACAAGTTGGGAAGTTATATTTGTTGTTGTTATGGAATTTGTTATTTTGCTAGTGAAGAGATTTGTGTTAGATGATTGCACAAAGTGGTTAATCTCTGAATTAGGTTCAACTTGGAAAAAGCGAGCACAGACTGGATATTTTTGTAATGTTTTTTAATTAATTGACGGTGACCAAAACTATAAAAAAAACTATTTCAGGAGAGAATTGCATGGAACTGCCTCTCCTGGTGCAATTTCTCTGCCTGTGAAATTGTATAGTTAATCTTTCAATCGGGCAATAGATAAGCGATTTGACTACAATATAATTTATAATTTTGTTAATTGAGAAATGAATGTTTTCTATTAGATAAAGACATGGGTTTTGGCTGAATACTTTGGAATGATGTATCATTTCATCAGTTCAAAATTATTATTATAGATAAGCCAAATGTGAGATTATTTGTAGACTTAGTGGCTCAAAATGAGTGGAATAACCAGATTATCTATTTATTTATTTATTCAATTATTTATTTCGAACGTGAATAAAGATTAAAAAGCAGTGTGAAAAGCATACAAAAAAGAACCAAAAAAACAAGAATATTTATAAAGTGTTATTATTGATAAAATATTGGTTTTACTAGTTTTATGCAGGTTATTCTTTCTTGATTAATTCAAGCACAGGTTTTGATAAGTGTGTACAAGACAGAGGGTTGATTAGAACTTGTGGTGAAAATGTTGGAGGGAAAATGTGTGGATGGCAGCTGAACAAGTGTTAGATCTGAAGTATCAAGTTAGGAGTTGCTATTAGCTGTAGTAGAGCATGCTGCTGGAGTTATTAACTTTTCTGTGCGAAATTGGGTGTTTGTTTAGAGAAGAGTGGATGGAATCAGTTGGGTTTTTGTGGTTTGTCACAACACACAGATAGCCTTGCTTGAATGAGGTAGTTTGATTTTCACTCTCGCATCACTTGCATCCTGTGATAATGAAAGATTCAGAGTATGGAAGAGAAGAAAGTTTAGGAACACTTGTGCCTATAGGCAAGTTAGAGCTCAGCTCTAGTGCAAAGTTTCAATGCTGCTTTCTGGTTACGAGGAGTGGTGTGATGAGATGAAATTAAATAGCATGGCATCAGCACTTTGGGGTAAATGGAAGGATTCCATTGATATTTCAAGATGTTATCAGAATTGACACTGGTGTTGATCAATGGGTGAGTTGGTAGACGAATGACACACAATGGAATTTAATTTAGATAAGGTGAGGTATTGCATTTTGGAGTACAAGGAGGGACCTACAGTGAATAGTTTGGGCCTGGGGAGTGTTGTAGAGCGGAAGGTTGAGTCGCAGTACATGGTCCCTAAAAGTTGGTATTAGAGATAGTTTGGTGAAGAAGGCTTTTGGTGTGTCTTATCAGTAAGGAATTGAGTATAGTCTGTTGGAAATTAGTTACAGTTGTACACAAACTATTGGAAGGCGCACCATTAAGTATTGTGTTTCAGTTTTGTGTCCACCCTAAAGATACCCCTAAGCATAGCATTGTTGGAAAGGATATAAGAACATTTTACGTAGGATTTTGCCTAGTGCTCGGAGGGGTGAGAGATTAGAGAGGTTGGGCAGGCTTTATTTTGTCCCTGAGGCAGTGCAGAGAAACTGAGGGATGATCTATAGGGGTGTAATAAAATCATGAAGGAATTAGCTATGATGACTGCACAGTTCTTTTCAGGAAGGAGGTGCTTATTAGAGGGGCATACATTTTAAGGAGAGAGGGGCATATTAAAAGAACTTGAGGAGCACCTTTCATAATAGAAAATAGAAACATAGAAATAGGGGGCAGGATGCGGCCATTCTGTTCGATCCAGCACGCATATTCCTGATAGGCTGATCGTCCATCAATAACCCGTGCTGCTTCCATATCCCTTGATCACTTAGCCTAGAGCTTAATTAAATTCCTATTAAATCCATCGTTGATTTGGTCCATGCTCTGTGGCGGGATTCCAACTCCAAATTCACAACACTTGATTGAAAGGTTTTTCTCACCTCACAGTCTTAAATGGCCTCCCTTTATTCAGACTCGGGGCCCTGGTTCTGGACACAACAAATTGGAACAATTTTTCTTTCATTTAGCTGCAATCTTTTATAATTGTATTGTTTCTATAAGATCCCCTATCCTTCTAACTCCAGAGAAATACAAGCCTGTCTTTTCAATCTTTCTCTTATGACAGTCGGCCATCCGGGATCAAACTCGTAAATATGACGCGCACTTGCTAATCTAAGGATGTCCTTCATCAAATTAGGCGACAAACCTGTACGATACTCCAGATCTGGGTGTGGGTTACCAGCTGTATACAACAGCAGAAGAATTCTACTCTATACTGAAATGAGAGGTGGAGGTTATATGGGCAAGCAGAGAGAAGTTGTTAACGAGGTGCAAACCATTGAGAAATATCTGGACAGGTGCGTGACATAGGAGATGTTTAGAAGGATATAGCCACTGTTGGCAATGCAGTATTGATGGGGGCATTTATGATTGGCATCGATGGTTTTGCGTTGAAACAGAACCTGCTTCATGGTTTACATAACAAACTTCATAGCATTTTGTGTCCTTGGCCAGATGAGCTAAACAACATGAATAAAACAAAAGATCTCTTATTCAAGAGAAATTATTTTACTTTTTACTTGGTTGCTGGTTACTGTGTGGTCATAACTGTTTCCAAAGTATTAATTTTGATTGAGATGTGGTTTGGTTCCCCCCCCCCCCCCCCCCCTGACGGTTGTTAAAAAAGTATCCATACAAGAACATTTTGAAGAAAATGTGAGTTGGGGATGAAACCCAATTGCTTAAAGGAAGCAGAGCTGCAACAGCGTTATGAAGAAAGAACTTTAAAAGTTGATACAGTATGCGAGCAGGTAACTACAGTAAAATAAGATCCGCAAGTGTGGATTTTCTGAAAATGACAAACTTGTGGATTATGGGTATTGCAGACTTGAATCATTGTATTTATATGTTTGAAAATATTATAAGAAGCGCATGGGAGTATAGTGTGAGTGGGGATCGAGCACCAATACTTTGCATTAATGTCAAATGGTGTGGAATCTACAAAAAAAGTTGGATGCTTATTACTTGGGTGGGAATTGGGTAAGGATATTCGAGTCTTGTGGAGAAGAGATAAGAATCTGGAAAGATGCCGGCGGGAAAGTATGTTCATGCTTTTTTTAAAAAGTTGCGGTTGTGGACGTTTGACTTGATGGATGCGAAGGTATATTAGAAAAGTTTACGCAGATGAATGATTTTGGTTTATTTGTCTTTGTACTATCTATCATTCTGTTTATCCACTCCCAAGTTTCCATGTTTCCTTATTTTGTTTTCTTGATTTAATGTTTCTATTCTGATCCTAAGTTTGTCTTGGTGATTTTCTACGCTATTGTGGAGAAGTCAGATTATTTCTTTTAATACGATGCCTTTGCATTAATCCCCCACCCACTCTGAAACTTATCTTTGTCACGAGTTTTCTTGTAACCCAACCGCGCTTTCCTGCTTTCAAGGGCCTTGAATGTAACTTTCATTTCTCATTGATGCCATTTTGTTCCGAATCTTTTCATTTGTGTTCCTCCTTTCTGTTCACTGCTGAGATTGTTGAAATGGTGACGAGAAATTGAATTTTGTACTGGTTCTCTTACCTGGTGGGGGGCATTTGATGTATAAGCATTGTCCTCAACTGTTGTTGACTGGCTTGCTTTCTTCTAATAATTGTTCATTGAGTGACTCGGACAAATACATAAAAGTTGTACATAAATTACAGCAATAAAAAGTAAAGTCTGAAAAAACAAGATGTACTGCAAAAAACAAGTAGAAAAAAATTATGTAGTGCAAGAGATTTTCCTATGTGAAGTAGGATTGGGAATGTGTCGCAAAGAATGCAGATGTGGTTTAATCTGGATTAGAACAAAATGTGGAGTATCGGGGGGAAGGAAGATTCTGGAGGAAGGAAAGGGTGAATTTGGGTTGATACCTCTTCAGAACACTGAATTTTATCTTTCCGTTGCTTTCGCCAAGTGCTCCCTCCATAATCCTGGGTCAATTCGTCCTTTTTTTACATACCACGGGCACTTTCCTTTTCCACAACCGCAAGAAATGCTACAGTGTCGCTTTACCTTTCCTTGACCTCCATTCCAGGACAAGAGTCGTTCCAGGTGTGGGTCAGAGATTTCCCCTGGGCTCCTCCAATTATCTATTGCATCCGCGTTAGATGTCAGCTGATCTACGTCGGTGAGGACAAGCTAGGTTTGGCGATGCTTCGCCAACATCGCTCGGTCCGCCAATAACAACTGTTTCGGTGGTAGCACTTAATCTCCCTTCATATCCGCTTTTTGTCTGTGTCTCTTCATGGCAGAGTGGAGGACCACGTAAATTGGAGGAACTACTTATATTTCGATTGGGCATTTTTTACCAGCGGATGAAAGTGGACTTTCAATTTAAGGGTAGCTACTGTCTCTCCTTTTCAAACTCTCTCAGCTTGGCTCCTTCCTCCTTTTTCTCGTCCACCCAACCTCAGTCTGAGGAAGGGTTCAGCCGAAATGTTGCTATTTCCTTGTTCGTAGTTATGTGCACGCTGAGTTTTCCAAGCCACTTTTGTTACCTTCGATTTTCCAGCATTGCAGTTCCTTTTAAAAACATTCAAATTCCATGTCGCTTTGTGGATCAAAAGGAAATGTCAATGTTTTAGATAACCTTATTTTCAGTTTATATCAGAACTGGCAACCATAGGACATTAGCAAGGACAGGCCTTCAACAATGTTTCTGTGACACAATGTCAATGGAAGTAATTGCATTTGGTGCAAGTTGGTTCGTATCCAGGGTGTAGTCTAAATGCTTTTTATCATAGCGACAGTATCTGCATCTACTCTTTTGGCGCTCACTCAAATGCCCGACTATGCATTTTAATTATTTGACTTTATCGAGGCAAAAGTCTGTATCGCGAATGTTCATCATTTTATATTCTTTGGGTGGCCCTAGCTTATTCTGGTGCCTCAGAGGAAAACAATCGTTTGTCCAACTCTCCTTTAAATTTAAATATTCTAATCGCAATGTCCTGGTGAACTCTTTGGTGTGGCTTCTTCCAACGCCTCCATTCTTCCCACAGTGTGGCGATTATAACTGCACACACTATGTTCCAAATGTGGTCCTAACAAAGTTTTTACAGCTGCAACTGACTTCAATTTCATACCAAAGTGATGAAGGTGTAAACATTTCAGCCTTTGTGGGACTTTATATGGTAAATTCATTGAAAAAAACATTTTCAGCTTATTAAAAGTTATTTGTAGGTAAAATAGTTGGCTTTGAAACATGGTTAGTCATGTATTGCATGAAAGAGTAACATTGGATTTAATTTTCAAGATCTGGCTGGGATCTGCTTCAGTAGAAAGTGGTTGCCCTATTCAGATGGCTTACAATTTTTCTGTAGGATTTGAAACGTTTTATGGTAGCGTGCTGTCTGAATTGTTTGTCTAGTTAACTCAGAGCAATTGTACTTAAATACGGCATACAGGCATAGTTTTATTGGTTAGCCAATGTCTTCTGTGTAACTGACTGTCGTTGGGCGATGCATGACTGGATTTTCTAAGATTTTGTGTGACATTTCTATGGCACAATCTTACCTAATCGTCTGAAGATCGGGTTTTGCCCAAAACGTTGTATCTCATCGTCCTTGCTGCTGCAACCTGGAGATGAGACCTACCCAGCTTTTGTGTGTAACTCTACCTCTAATCAATGCTGCTGCTGCTTGTTTGTTCAAATATGGAGGAGCCATATGATGAACGATGCTTAGGTTCTGTGAATGCAGTTTCTGATCTGAGAATGTCTTGATGGGTAAAATTAATTTGCAACTGTTGCCTAATGTTTTGTTTATATTGAACTGTGATGTTAGTGAAACAGTTGTGTCATTAGCCTTCGTTCCAGTAATTTAATATTTTCTGCCACTGTTAGAAGACCCAAACAATAATCAAACTACAGCAAAGTTAAATGGTGCTGAAAGCAGTTGTAAAATCTTTATATTTCGTATCCCGTTAGGGAAATGTTATCTCGTGTGTCATTACTCATCCTTTTTAATCAAATCATTTGTCGGATCGGAAGCAGAGTTGAAAAACTGATAAGATTTCATATTTAGCCTATTTTCTAAAGAGCAGGGAATCTGTACAAGGAAGGTCTGTGCTCTGATTCCTTGTTTATATACTGCTCTCTTGATTGTGGTATGTCCTACATTTCTGAAGCCATACATACAACTTAAATGAGTGATCAGCAATTATGAATGAGATAAATTATCAAGCAGCAAATTGAGACTGTAAAAATAAATATTTTTTTTGTTTCATTAATTTTTTTTTTTGCGGTTTACAAATCTTGCGGATTACAGGTTTGTAAACTGTAAACCACAAAAATAGAAATTAGTTTATTAAATCTCTTTACTGCAACTGATGTTAATTTATTTTGTCTTCTAGTTTTTAATGACCATTGTCTGATGTGTTCTGGATGGGCTGTTCCAAGCTGTGACCCCTACCAAGTGTTGGTGATTTGAAATCCCTGGCCTCTGGAAGCTGTGAATCCATATGTTGAGCTCTGTAGCGATGAAGGGCATTGATTCAAAGAATGCCATCCAAATCCTGACTAGCCGTGAGCGTGGCTTCCAGGAACTCGGCTGTCAAAGATGTCTTGAGGAGCTGGTGGAGGACAAGACACGATGGATGCAATGGGAAAGTCAGGTGAGCAAAATCAAAATGCATCCCTTTTAATTCTAATTCAGATCAGTTAGTTTAATTCAGTTTACTCCGTTTCTAATTGAAACTCCTTCAAGTACACCAAAGCTGATTCCATTTTATTTGGCCTTGCATCTTAAAATAGTTTCCGCTGTTGCATTTAAAGTGGCACAACAGGGATTGCTGCTTCTCAGCACCAGAGACGCGGGTTCCATCCTTATCTTGGGTGTTGTTCGTTTAAATTTACACATTCGCCCTGTGATTGCATTGGTGTCCTCTGGATGTTCCCCTTTCCTCCCATATCCCAAAGACATGGGTTTGTAGGTTAATTGGCCTATAAGTTGACCCAAGTGTGTAGGGAGCAGATGGAAAAGTGGGAATTAGTGTGGATGGGTCATCAGTGGATGGCATGGACAGTGGTCTGAAGGCCTTTTAAAAAAAAAAAAGTATTTCTAAACAAACTTCATTTTAAATAGAGGATGTTTAAGTACAATTGCACCTTATGAAATGCTGTCACAGTCCGGGATGTCTTTAGTTAGTTATGCACTGTAATAAACCTGATTGCTTCTCTTGGAAAATCAAACATTTACCACAGCCGGCTGGGTCAGATTTGCCATCTTGTTTCTTGAGGCTTTTATTTTAATAAAAGGCTTGCCAGGCAATGGAGTTCATGTTTTTAAAAAAACCCCACTAAATTTGCTATTATTTTGCAAAATAATGAATTCTAAGAAAAATAGCTTGTGGCCAATACAATGATATTAAAAACAGAAAGAGCTATGTGCTGAGCAATTTTGAAGTGTTTGAAAATGTCCTTGCACTGCAGAACACAAGTCAATTCTTGATGGGAGAGTGTGTGTTGGCAGCCGTATTTTCCACCAGTCTTCATTCTCTCTTAGACATCAGGATCATTCATATTTTTCCGATACATTCATATCATCCTGATACATTGTGCCTCAGTGATACAGTTTTCAAATTTTGTTTCACAATGGAATCTCCTTTCTTTCACTGTCACCTACTCTGAGGTTTAGCAACTGTAGGTTAGTTTAACAAATGGGTATCTTTTTAGAATATCATCCATCTCGCTCTTCAGTGTATGTTGCCCATCATTTGGCCACAACACAATTGAGTCTGTTTCTTTAAAACCCTATCACGCATGCATCTTTGTCAACGGCGTTTGCCACAAAACAATTGTACTTAAAATTTACAATCCTTATTTGTCCAGGAGCACTGAAGTTAATTGCAGTATTCAATTCCTGTTCTGTCTGGAAACAGCTCGCTCTGCACAGGTGTCGTTGAATCTCGGATTGTCTGAAGATTTAAAACTGTTGTACGACTGGACTGTTAGAGGGGATGGAGTTATACAGTGTGGAAACATTTCCTTCAGTCCAACTAGCCCACGGCAACCAAGATGCCCCATCTATACTAGTCCCACCTGCCTGTGTTGGCCCACCTCACTCTAAACCTTTCCTGTCCATGTACCTGCCCAGGTGATGTTCTGGCTAGCTCCCCGTTTTGGGAATAGTTGTACAAATGGCTCTGAACAAGTCGGGTCTTCAAAGACTGAGAGAAACATTTTGGTGTGGAGCAGTTGTAACTCTTATTTTCTATTTACAGAAAGTCGAACTTCCAGACAGTCCCCGATCAACTTTCCTCCTGGCATTTAGTCCAGACAGGTCAGTGGCAGCAGCATGAATCATCTACTTTGAATAACTTTGTGATGCATGCTAATTTCTAAAACCATTCCTTAATGTTTTAAATATGGATTTTTAAAATATCCTGTTTATGGAGTAATTAAAATGATAGTTACTTGATGACTTTAACAAGATCACAATTTTCCTGAAGTACTGTTAAAGTGGCATTCTGAGAAAGTAAAAGCTTCTAGTCCTATTTCAGGATTTGTGCACTTCATCCGACATTGCTACATACTTGGAATGGCTCTTTTTTTAGCTAATATTTTCAACATCTGATTAATGAGTTGAGTGTAAAAGGTCCAACGGAACAAGAAAATTCCCAGCTACAAGTATGTTAATTCTTTATCCCCTCTGCAAACATTTCCAAAGCAGATAAAATGTCCAGATATTTTATTGCAGCTAGAGAGAGAGAGAGCTTAGGGTGCAGGCTAACAAACAGCTTTTTTTATAAAACAAAAACTCTCCAACCAAAACTGATTATTTAGTATCTCTAGAAGTTGTAAAACGTTTTTTGGTGCTCCGAGGTCTTCAAAAACCCTCTATAATTTAAAACATTTTATTCACAGCTTATTTGTAAATTATGAAGCATTTTCAGTCACCAGAACAAAGATGCTACTTCACCAGAACACCTTTTGTGATAACATAATCTATGAACAAAGAAAGGCACCTGATTGGATTATTGCCTTGAAGATATACACAAAATGCTGGAGTAATTCAGCGGGGCAGGCAGCATCTCTGGAGAGAAGGAATAGATGACGTTTTGGGTCAAGACCCTTCAATCTCGATCCAAAACATCACCCATTCGTTCTCTCCAGAAATGCTGCCCCCCCTGCTGATTTACTCCAGCATTTGGTGTCTATCTTTATGTAAATTTGCATCTGCAGTTCCTTCCTACAAAGGACTATTGCATTCATTGCTAGGGATATTGCAGGAAAGATTTCAAGGCTCTGACAGATTGCAGAGGAGGTTTACCAGAATGCTGCCTGGATTAGAGGGTTTCTGCTACAGGGTGAGGTTGGATGGCATGAGATTGCTTTCTCTGCAACGTTGGAGGTTGAGGGAAGATTTAATAGAAGAATATAAAATTATGAGGGGCATAGTTAGGGTAGTCAGTTCAAACCTTTTTTCACAGGGTGGAAATGTCCAATACCAGCGGGCATAACTACAAGGTGAGCAGGGAAAAGCTTAATGGGGATGTGCAGGGTATGTTGGCACAGTGGTGCAGCGGTAGAGTTGCATGCCAGAGACCCAGGTCTGTTGCTGACTTCAGGTGCTGTCAGTACAGAGTTTGTACGTTCTCCCTGTTATCACATGGGCTTTCTCCAGTTGCTCCAGATTCATCCCACACACCAAAGACATACAGATTTGTAGGTTAATTGGCTTCTGAAAATTGTACATTTTCCCTAGTGTGTAGAATAGCGCTAGTTCACTGGGTGATTGCTGGTCAGTGCAGATTTGGTGGGCCAAAGGGCCTGTTTCCACACTGTATGTCTAAAGTAAGGGATATGGAAGTAAGGGACTGGCAGATGAGACCAGTTTAACTTGGCATCATGTTCGGCACAGGCATTGTGGGCCGAAGGGCCTGTTCCTGTGCTGAACAGTTCTATGTATGTTCTGAACAAAATGAGTCTCTGGGCCATATAATGTAGAAAGAAACAAGGAACTACAGATGCTGGTTTACTTCAATGCTGGAGTAACAACTCAGCGGGTCAGGCAACATTTCTGGTGAACATGGATAGGTGATGCGGGTACACAAAAAGCTGGAGAAACTCAGCGGGTGCAGCAGCATCTAAGGAGCGAAGGAGATAGGCGACGTTTCGGGCCGAGACCCTTCTTCAGACATGGATAGGTGACGTTTTGGGTTGAGACCTTTCTTCAGACGAGACGATATAACATGTGTTCGGACAACACTTTGAGTCAGAGATTTGTGAATAGCTTGGGCCATTTTGAAAGAGAATCTACTTCAAAGCCAAAATAGATTATTGCGATAGATGTAAAGCTAATTTCCCTCATTTGTTGGGTGCAGAAAATTCCACAATACCATTAAGTAAAAGCTGGTATTCCAAGATAAAGCCACTGCTTGTAAGGAACGAAAGTTGAAGTCTTGAACTTGCTGGCCCATTCTTTAATCATCTGCCTCTGCTCCTCTTGGAGTTCTGAGACAGAGCATGGAGTTGTGGCAGCTCCCATTGCAGGGTTACACAAAACTACGCAAAAAACTGCGCAAAAGACTACGCAAAAAGCTGGAGAGGACGGGATGCATTGAACACATGAAGGGTAAGATGAGACAGTATGATGCTTGCAAGATGTGGGAGGCCAGGGACACGGATGGAGCCTCTGGCTGCTGCAACTGTGGCAAGTGTGTCCAGGTTCATCTCCTGAAGGACCATATTGGGGCACTGGAGAAGCCGCTGGATGACCTCAGGACCTACAGTGAGGTTGTCACACCGAGGACATGGGAAGAACGAAGGTGTGTGACTGAGAGAAAGGGTGGTAACCGTGGTGTGCTGGAGACCCGGGTGGCTGTGCCAAATGAAAACTGTCGGGGGAGTCAACACTTTCAGTCCGAGCAGCGGACACGTCGGTGGCTCCAATCCTAGAGATGGGACTCGACCGGCGAGACCGACGTCGGGCAGAACCATAGTGGTGGCTGACTCCATTGTCCGGGGTGTGGACTGGAGAATCTGTGAACGCGAGGACAGCCTGTTGCCTCCCTGCTGCCGGGGTTCAAGATGTCACGTACCGACTTCAGAACATCCTCGAGAAGGAAGGAGAACAGCCGGCAGTAGTTGTGCACGTGGGCACAAACAACATCGGGAAGAAGAGGAAGGAGGTTCTGCAATGTGAGTTCAGAGAGTTAGGAAGAAGACTGAAAAGCAGGACTTCTGGGGTGGTTATCTCTGGATTGCTTCCCGTACCTTGTGCTAGTGAGGACAGTAACAGGGAGATAGGGGATCTGAATGTGTGGCTGAGGGGCTGGTGCAGGGAGCAAGGATTTAGATTTATAGACCACTGGGATCTCTTCTGGGGTAGGGGTGACCTGAAATTGAGGGTTGACAAATTGGGAGTATAAAGATGGAGTTAAAGGGGAAGTGAGTACAGGAAAAGTTACAAAAGACTCTCGAATTAATGGGAAGGATAGTTCGAGAAGGGATAAGAGAGTAAGGTCAGGGCCAATTGCGAGCGGTGCGAGAAGGGTGGTGAAAATCAAGGTCAAAGTGTTGTATATGAATGCGTGAAGTATAAGAAATAAAGTGGACGAGCTTTAGGCTCGGTTAGAAATTGGCAGGTATGATGTTATGGAAATTACAGAGACATGGCTGCAAGAGGGCCAGGGCTGGGAACTGAATATTCAAGGGTATACCTCCTATCGAAAAGACAGACAGGTGGGCAGAGGGGGTGGGGTAGCTCTGTTGGTGAGGAATGAAATTCTGTCCCTTGCAAGGGGTGACATTGAAACGGGAAATGTGGAGTCAGTATGGGTGGAACTAAGGAATTGTAAGGGTAAAAATACCCTAATGGAACTTATCTACAGGCCCCCAAACAGTAGTCTGGATATAGGGTGCAAGTTGAATCGGGAGTTAAAATTGGCATATAGTAAAGGTAATGATACGGTTGTTATGGGAGATTTTAACATGCAGGTAGACTGGGAAAATCAGGTTGGGACTGGACCCCAAGAAAGGGAGTTTGTGGAGTGCCTCCGTGATGGATTCTTAGAGCAGCTTATATTGGATCCTACCAGGGAGAAGGCAATTCTGAATTTAGTGTTATGTAATATAATTAACTGGTTTTGATAAAGGAACTTGAGGTGAAGGAAGCATTATTAGGTAGTGACCATAATATAGTCAAGTTTAATCTACCATTGGAGAGGGAGAAGGGTAATTTTGAGGTGTCAGTTTACAGTTGAATAAAGGGGACTATGGAGCCATGAGAGAGGAGCTGACCAAAGTTGACTGGAAAGATACCCTAGCAGGGATGACAGTGGAACAACAATGACAGGTATTTCTGGGAATAATACAGAAGGTGCAGGGTCAGTTCATTCCAAAGAGGAAGAACCCAAGGGGTTCCAAGGGGAGTAAGGGGCGACCGTGGCTGACAAGGGACATCAGGGACAGTATAAAAATAAAAGAGAAGTACAACGTAGCAAAGATGAGCGGGAAACAAGGGGATTGGGTAATGTTTAAAGAACAACAGAAGATAACTAAAAAGGCAATACGGGGAGAAAAGATGAGGTACAAAGGTAAGCTAGCCAAGAATATAAAGGAGGTTAGTAAAAGCTTATTTAGGTATGTGAAGAGGAAAAAATTAGTTAAGACAAAAGTTAGACCCTTGAAGACTGAAAGGGTGAATTTATTATGGGAAACAAGGAAATGACAGATGACTGTACAGGTACTTTAGATCCGTCTTCACTAATGAGGACACAAACAATCTTCCTGATATACTAGTGGTCAGAGGATCTGGGGTGACAGAGGAACTGTATGAAATTCACATTAGGCAGGAAATGGTGTTGGGTAGACTGATGGGACTGAAGGCTGATAAATCCCCAGGGCCTGATGGTCTGCATCCCAGGATACTTAAGGAAGTGGCTCTAGAAATCGTGGACACATTGGTGATAATTTTCCAATGTTCTATAGATTCATGATCAGTTCCTGTGGATTGGAGGGTAGCTAATGTTATCCCACTTTTTAAGAAAAGCGGGAAGATGCTGGAGTCAATTATAAAAGATGAAATAGTGGCATATTTGGATAGCAGTAACAGGATCGGTCCGAGTCAGCATGGATTTATGAAGGGGAAATCATGCATGACAAATCTTCTGGAATTTTTTGCGGATGTAACTAGGAAAATGGACAAAGGAGGGCCAGTGGATGTAGTGTACCTGGACTTTCAGAAAACATTTGATAAGGTCCCACATGGGAGATTAGTGGGCAAAATTAGGGCACATGGTATTGGGGGTAGAGTGCTGACATCAATAGAAAATTGGTTGGCAGTCAGGAAACAAAGAGTAGGGATTGACGGGTTCCTTTCGGAATGGCAGGCAGTGACAAGTGGGGTACTGCACGGCTCGGTGCTAGGACAGCAGCTATTTACAATATACATCAATGATTTAGATGAAGGGATTCAAAGTAACATTAGCAAATTTGCAGATGACACAAAGCTGGGTGGCAGTGTGAACTGTGAGGAGGATGCTATGAGAATGCAGGGTGACTTGGACAGGTTGGGAGAGTGGGCAGATGCATGGCGGATGCAGTTTAATGTGGATAAATGTGAGGTTATCCACTTTGGTAGCAAAAACAGGAAGGCATATTATTATCTAAATGGTGTCAAGTTGGGAAAAGGGGACGTACAATGGGATCTGGGGGGGGTCCTTGTTCATCAGTCAATGAAAGTAAGCATGCAGATACAGCAGACAGTGAAGAAAGCGAATAGTATGTTGGCTTTTATAACAAGAGGAGTTGAGTATAGGAGCAAAGTGCAGTTGTATAGGCCCTAGTGAGACCACACCTGGAGTATTATGTGCAGTTTTGGTCCCTTAAGTTGATGAAGGACATTCTTGCTACTGAGGGAGTGCAGCGTAGGTTTACAAGGTTAATTTCCGGGATGGCAGGACTGTCATATGCTGAGAGTATATAGCGGCTGGGCTTGTATACTCTGGAGTTTAGAAGGATGGGAGGGGATCTTATTGAAACATATAAGATTATTAAGGTTTTGGACACGCTAGAGACAGAAAACATGTTCCAGGTGTTGGGGGAGTCCAGAACCAGGGGCCACAGTTTAAGAATAAGGGGTAAGCCATTTAGAACGGAGACTAGGAAACGCTTTTTCTCAGAGAGTTGTGATTCTGTGGAATTCTCTGCCTCAGAGGGCGGTGGAGGCCGGTTCTCTGAATACTTTCAAGAGAGAGCTAGATGGGGCTCTTAAAGATAGCGGAGTCAAGGGGGATGGGGAGAAGGCAGGAACGGGGTACTGATTGGGGATGATCAGCCATGATCACATTGAATGGCAGTGCTGGCTACTCCTGTACCTATTGTCTATTGCCACACAGCCAGAGATACCGTTCATTTGAACAGAAATGATTAAGTAATTTACATTGTTTAAATTAACTAATTTAAATGTTAATTTAGTTTCACTTTTTTGTAAAGACCTCCTTGTTCAGGTTTTGATAGTTTTTGCAAGTCCAAAATGCTCGCCAACATTGATTAATTTTAGAAACAAGAAACTGCAGATGCTGGCTTACAAGAAAAGGTGCAAAGTGCTGGAGTAACTCAATGGGTCAGGCAGCCTCTGTGGATAAATGATATTTCAGCACGGGATCCTTCTTCAGACTGATTGTGGAGGGAGAGCAGAAAGACCGTTTTCAAGGCTTTCCGTTCTCCAGAGGTTAATTTTGACTGGTTTGATAGCCACGTGGTATGACATGGCTGGTTGTCCATGTTTTTGGCAGCTTTGAGGACAGGGTCGGTTTGTGCCCCTACCCCCTCAACAAAAGTGCAATGAATGTAGACGAGAACCTTGCCACACAGTAATGAGCGGACACTCGAGCTGATACAGGAAAATCTGCAATTTGCAAATTGTCTTTAGATAGGCAGTAAGGATGAGTAGTTCACACTGGCAGGAATTTCACTTTTGTTTGGAAGGAAATGATTGCATGTTCAATAAAGTAGTTTATTACTTTATGCACTTAAGAATGATTGAGCAAATATTAACCTAGACATGTCTGGAATGGCAAGTGTGCCAAATCAGCTGGTTCTTTGTGCTGTGTACATGGGGAACGGAAAGGGACAAACTGAAGTGTGGAGTGGCTACATTTTGAGAAATTTGGAAAGATCTGATATACTTTTCAATGCAAATCAACTTGTTTGTCAATTCATTTGTCTGTACGACTGTCTGAAGAGCCACAAAATTGTGTATTTAGCGAAGTGGGTTTTTTTGCCTTTCCCTTCATTTGTTTTGACTGCTTGAGGTACACAATGCACAATGGACCGTTACTCTTTTTATAGCCTTGTGTTACCAGTGTATGGTCACAAGCATGTGAAGTTCCTTGTTTCTAAAATAAAATGCAATTCTGTTTTGGGCATTGTTTGTTTCACTTTCCTGGCTTCTCCAGCCTATGTCTACCATTTTAACTCTGAAATGGTAGACTGCTTTCCACAACATTTTCCACTTGCTGGATTTTGCATAAGTGTAACTAACTATCTGGGCAATTTCAGGCCATTAATTGTGAGTGACAAATGTGAAGTTCTTTAGCTATGTCGTGTCAATAATAATGCTGAAGTACCATTTAATCCAGAGCATCCAGAGATGCTGCCTGTCCTGCTGAGGTACTCCAACATTTTGCGTCTATCTTTGTTGTAAACCAGCATCTGCAGTTCCTTCCTACCATTTAATCTGATTATTTGCTTTTTAATCCTTGTAGGACTTTGATGGCCTCCACACATGTAAATCACAATATTTACATCACTGAGGTTAAGTCTGGAAGATGTATTCATTCACTGGTGGGTCATAGAAGAACACCTTGGTGTGTGACTTTTCACCCTACCATACAAGGGCTTGTGGCATCTGGATGTCTGGATGGAGAGGTTCGAATCTGGGATTTACATGTAAGTGTAGAAAAACCCTAGTCGTAATGTCAAATCATTTGTGATTTAAAACAAACCATGAAGTTTGGAGGCTATGTTTTCGCTCATTGATGCACCTGGAAATATTATTAATACAGGTTTGGAATCTGTAGAACTGGAACTAATGGTTTTCCAATGAATGAAATGGAAAATGCTTACTCTTAGATGAGGGAAGCTCTCTTATAAAAATGAACTGGCAGTGAGGTTTGTACTTCTGTCTCTGTATCTAGATTGCTGTGGGGTAAGTAAATATTGCTTCTCTGTATCATTGCCTAAAACACGTATCTCAAATGGTGTTTTTTTTTTTAACTGTAAAATAAATGTTTATTTTACCCTTTTTTTAAATTTCTGAAGTACTGTGTTTGGTTAGCACATATTGACAGGGTTGTGGTGAGCAAAGCAAAATTGTCTTGAATATTTTATTTACAGGGAGGCAGTGAAAGTTGGTTTACAGAGAACAATGTGGCCATAGCATCCTTAGCCTTCCATCCTATGGCACAACTCCTCTTGATAGCTACTGCAAATGAAATCCACTTCTGGGACTGGAGTCGGCGTGAGCCGTTTGCTGTGGTTAAAACTGCAAGTGAAATGGAGCGAGTCAGGTCAGTGTGCTTAAAGCTAACCGAGAGCTGCTGACTGAAGCACATGAATAATGTTTGCATTGCTCCATTAAGGAGCGCGTCTTATTTTGTAAAGTTAAAAGAAAAAGCTCTTCGTAATAAAGCCTCTCATGAACCTTCTGTCTAAAACAACATTATTTTTCTGTTCATTTGCCGGTGAGTGTTCGCAGCAAGTATCATTAAACAGAACTGCTGAAAGGTGCTGCAATGATTGCGGGTTAACATAGTTGAAAACACCATCGCAAGATATCAAAAACTGCACAAAATTTTGAAGCAATTCGATTCTTCTCAATTGTATTGATTGGAAATTATGTATGCGGATGATTCCTGTTGGCACATTCCTTTGGCCTATATCGTGCCTGTTGTTTTGACAAGAAAAGTGTAGGTTTGTGAACACCACCAATGCTACATGGAGTGCTGAAAGTGGGTTGGATTTCAAGTTTTTTTCCACCGAATTTCAAAATCCAGATTACAAAACATGGGGGGAATTGTCCCCCACCTCTCAAAGCATGTGGGGGGGGGGGGGGGGGGGGGGTGGAGGTGCCCCCCCCCCCCCCCCCCAGCATTTCCGCCCATGACTATTCTGTAGGTTGCAATGAGAGAGCCTACTCCTATCCATAACCTACTCGGTCCCTGTTTTTTATTTTGTCCTTGTGTTCGAATTGGCAAGTGGATAAGCGTAAAATATATTTTCTTTTGAGTAAAACCTGAGTTTTATGCATCCAACTAAGTGCTACTTGATGCCACATACATTTTATCAAATGTGATACACTTAAAAGGTGTTCACAGCTGCTGAACATCACTCTGATCACAAGGCAATAAGTTGTGGATGAGAGGTGATCTTAGCCTTTTTACTAGACATTGCTTTCCCTCTTCAGAATATGGCTGAGAGATTTTTACTTTTACAATGTAGCAGTCTTCTTCAGTAGATCAGTGGGGAAATATACAGTGTAGCAACATTAGGAATGAAATGAGCATAAATTTGGAACTATTAACTGTGTGGTAATCCAATCTAATTGGCGTTTTTCATCTCCTTAAAGCTGGTGCTGTTAGTCTCCTCAATGAAAGCCCCCCCACATGCTTTGAGAGTTATCTCCTTAATAACTGGTGCTGTTAGCCTCCTCAATAAAACATTAAGGAAAGAACTGCAGATGCTGCTTAAATCGAATATAGACAAAAAATGCTGGAGTAACTCAGTGAGACAGACAACATCTCTGGAGAGAAGGAATGGGTGACTTTCGGGTCGAGTACAGACTGATGTTACGGGAGTGGGCGGTACGGAGATAAATTGGGACAGTAGGACTGGCCGGAGAACATGGAAGGGGGAGGGCATGGAGAGAGAGGTAAAGCAAGGGCTACTTGAAGTTAGAGAAGTCAATGTTCTGCACGGGTGCAGGTGGTAGCACCGATGCAGTCGTCAATATAGCGGAGGTAGAGTTTGGGGATAGGGCCACTGTACGCCTGGAACAGTGATTGTTCAACGTACCCAACAATGAGGCAGGCTGAGCTGGGGCCCAAACGAGTGCCTTGTTCCATGCGTACACAGGCCCTATCCCCGAATGGCACTCGCATGGGCATTTTGTGTATATCTTCAAGGAAATATTTACGATGTTTAAAATAAGATGGCAATCTGCAGTAAATATGAACAATTCAAAATTCTGTGTTTTTAGTTGTTGCCCAATATCTACATATTCAACTCTCCATCTGAGGAATTTGTTAGTTGTTTAAAGTAGGAACGCAAAATATGATTTTTTAAAAACCTTTTGCTTTCCAGTGTGTGAATGAGTGCTTAGGTTTTATTTGAAGATTATTTTGTTTAATCTCCTTTGCAAGCAGATTTCTTTCTAACGCGAGGAATATTTATTTTCTAACTGAGAATCAAATGGAGATGCTTAGCAGCCAAAATACTGATGCCATGATATTTTTGTTTCTTTTTTTGTGTCTTTGTTCTGCAGTGATGTCTATTCTACATTAAATTATGATTTTGACTGTTGGAATATGCATTTGGTCATTATCCACTCTTGGATACCAACCAGTGCATTATATCGTTAATAACGTTCCATTTTGATGAGATGGAGTGTAATGGACAGCATTTGTTACATTACTGAATGTTTCATTGTGGCTTTACAGGCCAACTAGAAAGCAAATAAATAATGGCTATGAATCTGTTATAAAGGCTTGCTGTGAAGCAAATTGATTCAAGTGCAGACAATAAATTGAACATGTGGATTAGCTGCAGGATGCATTTGGAAGCAGATTTTCTTTTACTATGGTTCATGGATTTTACCAATCAGTCAATTACTTCCACTTGCCTTGGATCTTGTTGCAGTTCAACTATTTGTTCCTCTTGCCTCTCATCTGCTCCACAGATATCCCTGAAATCTTCTTCCTCGTTCTATTTCCAAGTTATGTGGCCGACCAGTTCCTTCCTGCAGCGAAAATTCAATGATTGGCTCAGGTTTTTAGCACTGGAAGGAAAATAACGGCAGCCGATTTGAATCAAATGTTTACTATTTCTAATGAATCTGATCGAATTTGGGATAAAGTTAGAATCTGAATGGAGACGGAAGGAACTGCAGACGCTTGAATCGTGTGTAAAACAGTCCTAACATGAAATATCGCCCAACCATTCCTTCCACAAATGCTGTCTGATCCACTGATTTACTCCAGCACTTTGAATATAAATATCCTGCAATAAACAGTAATGCTTGTTCAGACACTGTAAATCACTGGTCCTTAAGTACTTCATTGCACAGCATAATGTTGAACAATGTGCTGTGTGCTTACAAGTTTCCTTGTTGATTATTTACATTAATTTATGGTGTTTATCTTGTTCCTTTGAGATTGCAGCCCCAATTTAGAATTTCTCTCAATTACATGGAACATATTTTATCTGAGATGTTGCATTAATACTTTTACAATTGTGTAGCCCACAGAAAACTACGTTTCTTGCTCTGAAATTTCATGAACTGTTTGTGGTTTCAGTGATAATGGTGAAATGTCCTGCCTCATATATAGACACTTTTCAGGAAAGCTTTCTAGGCTAATATTGCTAAGCGGCCTCAATTCATTTTGTTACCAGAGGCACACTACAAGTGAATGGTATTGTTTGAGCAAAAAACGGTTGGAGGAACTCAACTAGTCGCGTAGCATCTGTGGGTGGAAAGGAATTGTCAATATTTTGGGTCGAGACTGCATCAGGATGATAATGTTGCTTTGTTTTGCAGACTGGTCAGATTTGATTCCCTGGGACACAACCTACTGACTGCAATTGTTAATCCATCAAACCAGCAGGTAATTTACTGTTTTTTAAATGATTTTTTACTTTAGGTGATCATTTGACATGTCATTTTTTATTGTGAGCGAGAGAAGCAGCTAACGTGTCTGGCTAATGTTAAACAATGAGGTATTTCAGCACGCAGGTGTCAGCTTGGGGTAATGCAGCGGCACTGAAGGCAGTGCTGCTGTTTCACAGCTCTGGCAACCGGGATCAGTTCTGACTTCTGGTGCTGTCTGTGTGAAGTCTCTGCCTCTGCCTGTGGCTGCATGGCTTTCCTCTGGTGCTCCAGTTTCTTTTCGCATCTCCAAGACTTCCGAGCAGTTGGTTAACGGGGTGCTACAAATTGTTCTTTATTTAAGTGGGCGGTAGGAGAATGTTATTGGGCAATGAGGAGGAATCATTTACGGGGAAGTAAATGAGGGGGAATGGGATGACTCCAAGAGCTGGCATAGATTTGATGGGCCGAACTGCCACTTCTATCGTAAGGAAATTAACCAAATTAAATTATTGAACTTTGATGTGGCTGACTCCAGACCGGGTTGTGATGATAGTTGATGATAGTATTTATATGACAATCAGCCATGGTTTCTAACTGGGCATATGCCTGGCAGTCCATCTGCGAATGTGCGGGAGAACTAAACCACAGCTGTTAAGCTGCAGCTTGACATAGTGGTATTTCAGAAATTCTGCTAATATTCCAGGGTCCTTGACCGTGTTTGCTGTCAGGGTTCCCCGAGTATACCACAGGCATTGATTCTCATAAATGGAACAGAAAACGTATTGTAACTATACTTCGGGTACTAATGTAGGTGATTACTTTTCATGGATCAAAAATTCAAAACAGCAATCATAGAAAATGCTTAATAGAACAATTCCACCTCTTAATGTTCACAATATGTTTAATTATTTTGCAATTTTATTTGTTGGATTTGCATGAAGGCACTGAAGGAATTATTGCTACAGTGGCAAGGCAGAAGTGATGGTACAGTCATGGATAGTCAGTTGCCAGAGGCCCTGGGAATTTTCAAGGTTGACTATTGACCCTATCAAGTTTTACAATTGGGGGGCGGCCAAACAGAGCCGTTGCCTCTCAGTGCCAGAGGCCCTGGTTCGATCCTGACCCTAGTTGCTGTCTGTGTGGAGTTTGAACGTTCCCCCTGCGACCAATTGGGTTTCATCTGGGTGCTCTGGTTTCTTCCCATAAATGAAAGGCGAGCAGGTTTGTAGGTTAATTGGTCTCTGTAAATTGTCCCAAGCGTGCAGGGATTGGATGCAAAAGTGGGATAACATTGAACTAGTGTAAACAGTTGATGGTCAGCGTGGACTCAGTGGGCCAAAGGGCCTTTTCGATGCTATATCTTTCAATTAGTCAAAGTATTAGCACAGTATCAAATGGGCAATGATTTCTTCTGCTGATTACCACCCATTGCTTTTCCACAGTGAATACATCTGTCCTCCATGGAGAGAGTCACTTGAGGGTAACAAAGGGACAGGATATATACTGGATGGGCAGCTGCAACGCCCATCACAGAGTTCCTCAGGAGCACCATCACTGGGTCCTGAAGGAAACTGTGTCCAATCTGTGAACATGTCTATGGCAAGTCCAATATGAGGGCTAAAGATATTTGATTTTATTCTTGCCCGTTTACTATTGCAGATGCCTGTGCATGTTCTAGCATTGGATGTGATCATTATATATGTCTTGTGGAACCTGAAGACCTCTTTTCTCATCTGAGGGTGTCCTCCAATGTGTTGTGTGGCATCAACATTGTGCCGAACACGACAAAAAGTTCAGAACTGAAACCAGGCCACCGTGAAGTGCAGTAATATAAACAGCAACAAAATTATCTTTGCGTTCTGATTTATCTCTGATTATATCCTTGCAAACATATATCAACTTGTTAATCCTCGTTCAATGAGATGTTAAGAAATATGAGAATAGCAAGTATATTGGAAAAACATAAAGCCAAATTATAATGTTGAAAGCTTTGTGCAACTGTTTAATGGGTAGTGCTCAGCTTGGTAAGTTACTGATGTATATCTGATCTTTCAAAAGAGATCAATGGTCTGAAGCAGAATTTATAACTGTTTGTGGAGGAAGGAACTGTAGATGCTGGTTTAAACCGAAGCTAGGCACAAAAAGCTGGAGTAACTCAGCGGGTCAGACAGCACCTCTGGAGAAAAAGAATAGGTGTCATTTCGGGTTGAGGCCCTTCTTCAGACTGATAGTTAGGGGAAATGGAAACGAAGAGATATAGACGGTGTATACACATGTGTGTGTGTGTGTATTGTATATGTGTGTGTATATATATATCTTTATATATAATATATATATATATATATATAGTATAGAGAGAGAGAGAGAGAGAGATAAAACACATGAATGAAAGATATGCAAAAAAGTAACGATCATAAAAGAAACAGGCCATTGCTAGCTGTGGACTAGCTGAGAACGAGTTACAGACAATGAGATTATATAGTGATGTTCCTATTTTTAATGGGAGTCCTTGTTGTAATGCTCATTTTCATCAACAAATATTTAGGGCAGTAGAACTAGAGTATTGGCTTGACGCCTGTTTTTCCAAAGTTCAATTTCTTATTTGTTTTTTTAAATGTATTCCTCTGTCTTTGATTGTTGTAATTTAGCAATGATTGTAATGGCAGCACCCATTGTGGACTAACAGAACAGTCTGAGTAGGTCGCTGGAACACCCCACCTAAAGGCTATTCACCAGCTGCAGGCAGTGTTACCCCGTAAATACTTCAAGGGCATTGGGAGCTGAGCAGTCACTCAGAACAAACTGATTGGGTGATCTAGGGAGCTAATGGAGATGCAGGTTTTAACTTGATTTGAGCTAATGATCAATGGGAAGCAACTCTGATCAGTGAAATATCGCAATACTATATCAACTTGTCAGCCAGCAAGTGCCAAAAATATTGGGAACGTAAAGGAAATGAATAGGCAAGGAGAAAACAAAGTTTCCAAAGGCAAGTAGTTGCATTTGAAACGGCTAAAGACCAAAGCAAAGTTTTCAAATGAATGGAATTATTTCTTCTTCTTTCGTGTGGCGTGCACAGCCTAAAGTTGTTGGACAACTTGTTCTATTTGATCTTCCGTTTGTGCATGTTGAGTTGATTGCATTAGTCGAAACAGGGCGGACCACGTGAATCTTCCACCCCAACGGAATTATTTCAAAGAAAATTCACAAACTTCCTGGGGTTTAGAAATTGCAGGGGTAACATCACATTGCTTTAACTAAATACGAGGGTGAACTTGCACATGAAATTTTAGGATGTGCTAGTGGAGCTCCAGTGACTTTGTTTGAATTGACATTTAAAAAAAAAGTTACCTATTGCTCTAGATTGACCTGTTTGGCCATGGAATCTTTGCAGTGAATCTTTGAATTTCGCAGAAAGTCATTGCAAACTAGTTATTTTGGATCTATTATAGGGGTACTTTAAGTTTAGAGTTCACCAGTGTATCCCGAGGAGACTTGCAATCTACGCTGCAAAGTTTTTTTGTGTGTAATTTCCTTCCATCAGTGCTCATTGCATTCTTCCAATTCTCCCCCAAAATAAAATTAAATGATGTGGGTTGCATATGGGTAGTTGACTGGCATGGAGAATACATGGCAGGTTTAAGACATCTTGGATTCCGCAGTTTATATTCTAATTATTTTTTCTTCTGTTCCAGAATGACGATGATGGCGAAATTCCATTGGATAACGTTGAAGCACCTCAGTATCGCCAGCGATCTTTCCTCCAATCGCAGCCTGTCCGTCGAACACCACTGCTCCACAATTTTCTACACATGTTATCCTCACGGTCATCAGATACTTCAACAGGAGATCAGAGCCAAGCTGAGGAGAACGCCTTGCCAGCAGGTGAAAGTGGTAGAACTTCCGTATATGCTGTGCTCCGTGATCGCTTCAGCTATCCAGTTCAGGAGTGTGTTCATCACATGGGGTTGGTTTGTTTTTGTAGTCGTTGCTCTGCACTGAGGTCATCTTCCTCCACTTCTGTCCCCAATGAAGACAGTACTCCTTCAGCATCCTCTGCTACCACCAACTCTACATCTGCACGGACTGAGCCTCGTATTCCTCCTGAAAGGCCTTTATCCCAGCCCGACCCGCGTATTCCCGACCGTCCCTCTGCATTCAGTACTGTAAATTATGAAAATTCTGGCAACTCTCTCCGAAATCTCTCTGCAGCCACTAGCAGGAGGGGTTTATTAGGGCACTCGGCATACCAGTCAGGAGGTTTGCAACAATCTAATACCACCCCAGGCTTCAGGGACCAGAGTTCAAGATTAAGTGGGTCTGATTGGACAAGAACAATGCTGAACGTATCACCAAGGTCTGAATTGGAAAGCATGCCACCACCTAGAACTAGTGCGTCCTCTGTAAACTTGCTATCTGTACTGAGACAGCAGGAGACAAACACTCAACCTGTTTACACTTTAGCTTCTGAGGGGAGAGGTGTCTCTAGTCCTGGCACAAGCAGTAGTGTCAACACTGGTGCTAACAGCAGTATAGATGAAGAGAGACCGAACAACCAGTCCTCTGTCAGGAATGTCCTCCAGTGCAACCTGAGCCGCTATTTCATGGAAATGGACCGCTTCCAGGACGTGGATCAGCGGGTTGGCGAGGAGACCAATCAATCCCAGCAGGTGCAGGAGATCCTAAATAACAACATAGAACCTAATAGACCTGGCCCATCTCAGCAAAATGCCGAAAACACTTCCAATTCATCAGGTGGACATCTGAGTCGTTGTAGAGCCTGCCATAACCTTTTAACTTTCAACCATGATACTCAGCGATGGGAGCGGACCACACAACTTTTCTCATCGAATGAGAGCAGCTCTTGGCATGTGCCAAACAATTACGAACCACTAGGGCATGGAAGCAGCCAATCCCCAATGCCACCGAGTAGGGGGATCATGGGGAGGGCTCATGGCTTGAGTAGCTCAGAAGGCAGATTTACCCGTCATGGCTCTGGCCAGCAGGGGGAACGTACAATGGGCCTAACATTTAACAATGAGACGGGACACTGGGAGCGGGTGTACAGTCAACCAACATCAAACCGAATGTTGAATGTTTCACAAGAGGCCTTAAACCAAGAAATGCCTGAAGAAAATTCGGAAGAAAATTTACTGAGAAGGTAATTTTTTTTCTTTCAGTTTTCAGAAAAATAATTGCGTGAATTTTTTTTCAAATTGTGACAATAGAAAGGAAAACAAACTGGGTGCTTAACGCAGTAAATTTCCAACATTATTTTTGGTATAAATTAAGATCCATTCTTGGTACATTTTTGTATTTGATCAATTTGTGATTGATGTTAACAAGGCCATATTCAACTTGAAGCATCTTATTTCATACAAATCAGTTAAATCTTGTCATCCATAATTATGCATTAAATACTAGGTGGTCCGGTTCTGAATTTGAAAATTGTATCCTCCATTTGGAACTCCAATTGAGGTTCTTGTGCAGTGTCATTGCTGTCAATGTGATAATCACCAGATAATCTAATTCCATGTTGGGGATAGGGATGGAAATGCACCATTCAGATGTTGAAGGCTGTTTTGTGATTTCATTCAGGACGTAGTTAAGTACCACGACCATATCTATCCACCCCACATTGACGTTCAAATACACTCTGGCGATCTCAGATGTAAAAAATTATAATTGACCCATTAATACATGACCTTGTTTAAATGAAAGTTCCAGATTTTGATTACTCGATGCAAAGAAAAAAAAAATTTGTTTTTTAAGTGGTGCAGTTTTTCCATGTAAAATTACATAAGGGCCGGTGATGGGCAAGCGACACAAGTGGCTGTTTGGCTCTCGGGTGTGGAGTTCAGAGTTGTACTCTTGCCAGTAAGGCGAGTGCAGCCATTACTAGGGATTTCTCACCACTTGCTCCATGTGTGCAAAGATTGCTGGATCCTACTGTCTCCTTGGTCACCATCTGGGAGAAATGTGCAGCCGAAATGACGTGGAGAGACATTATTCTTCATGCAGCCTTATTCCCACTGGCTGTGGCCCTCCAGCACCAGCCCTCGCGGGGACCCCAACGATAAACCATGGGAGCAGCATTGCTGGGGGAGTGCTAATGGAGAACATGGGTTTGTGCCAAGCTTCTGCAGTTCCTTGCCTGAGCAGGCACACTTTTCTAAAATCTGCATCTTAGTGTTCAAACTGGAAGATCAAGAACACTAATTGGCACTTTACAGGTTACCGCTAAGCAATTATATGAATCGATTATTACATGCATGGTGTATGGACCAAGGAAATGTTTGTGTCTTGAGAACTTGTATGGTATTTTTTTCTGCGTGCACTGAAGTACTCAAATTAATTTTTCTCCTGTTTGTATAAGCGAGTTCGGTATTCCGAAAAATGCAACAAATCATGGGATTCGAGAATTTTTTAAAAAAGCGATCGGGGTGCCTGGCAGCAGGGGAGAGCGGGGTGTAACGCCGAGAGAGAGGGGGCAGATGCAAATGGGAGACTGGGAGAGACTGGACCGGCAGTGAGAGGTGGGGGACAAAGTAGGGGGGTGAAACACTTTCGAGGGGAAACAAGAGAGAGGTTTCAGTTAGACAGACAACCCCTGGTAAAGCCATGGCTCGCTGCTTCTAGGAGAGTTGAGCAAATATCCTCAATTGAGAGAATGCAACTTCAGAACGTCTTGACCACGCTGGAGATTAGCGCGGGCGCAAGGAACAAATGACCTAAAGTTTGCATTGTGTGAAGTGAGTGTTCTTACCGTCCTCGACGTACACCGGCGTTTTGTGAGAGTGGTTGGATCCCATCTTCAGCTCAGCCAATGTCGGTCACATTATCCGGACAGGCGGTGGGGGTCCAGGAGCTGACGTGAGGCATCGGCGATGACGTGAGCAGCGGGATTGAGGAGTCAGCGGCAGCTGGTGCCTCTCCGCACACCGCTGGAAGAACTGACACAACCACCTCCCAGGTCGGGCGCTGCCTCCTTAACTCCGCGGCCAATGTGCTGAAAGTCTTCTTGACCACCCTGTCTACCTGTGGCGCCACTTTCAAGGAACTATCTACCCGCACTCCTAGATCCCTAAGTTCTACAACACTCCCCAGAGCCCTGCCAATTACTATGTAGGACCTGCCCTGGTTCGACTTCCCAAAATGCGACACCTTGCACTTACAGACCTCCCAACTATCCCGCTTTTGGCGGGATATTCCCGCTTTTTAGGTTCCCTTCCCGCCATTCCGATTTGTAACCTAATTATCCCGCTAAATTGACATTTCCGATACCATGTACCGACCTCCCAACTATCCCGCTTTTTAGGTTCCCTTCCCGCCATTCCGATTTGTGCTCCATCGAGCGGCCGCAGACACCTCTGCAACCCCGCCCACTCCCCCGGCTCCGTCTAATAAGGAAGAAGCGAGCTTGTGTGCAAATATACTAGAGCAAGGTGATCGTTGGTTGTGTGTGAGTGAGTGAGAGAGAGAGAGAGCGCAACAACAAAAACGTAGAAGTGGAGAATAAGAGCGTTTCGCTCGCCTTCCTTCCCTCTCTTGGATTAATCGGTGCTCTGGCCCGCCGACTGCCGCACTGAAGCAGCCGGCGAGGAAGGGAGACAAGGACGGGCAGCGAAGCGAGCGGCGCTCACTCTCACACACGGACACGGACACGGGCACGGGCAGAGACCGAGCAAACGAGCAGGCGGTTCCTGCACCTCTTTTTCTTTGGAGGTCAACGACGAGCATGAACTCCAGCAGTATTTACGCCAGCCGTAAGCGGCGAAAGCCAGTTCAGAAGAGGTAAGGCAGTGTCACTTGGCTTCTTCCTGGAAACTCTGCCCGCGGGGGTCGCCGCCGCCGGGCACACTCGGCGGAGGCAGGGCGCCTGCTCCTTGCCCCGTCTGCCCGCCTCTCCGAGTGCTTTTTGTTTCTTATTTTGCCACCCAGGTCATCACTGCTTACTAGGTCTACGTTCTGATCTCGCTGGATCGTGATTTCCCTCCCCTTTTGCATTGTAGCTTGTTTTAGTTTCTTTGTAAGCGATTGTATACGCTGTGCTTGACAAAAACAAATAGACCGAATGAGTTGTTCCGGATTTTTTGCTGCTCTTCATTGTGTCACGGGAGCCAAGAACTATTGTAAACATGCAGGTAAATTCTGTAGGACCCCAACAATCATCACCACCACGAAATATTAACTGTTTAATACAATAATCAAAATCTACGATCCGCTTCAGCGGGAATCGGCTTGCGTAACAGAAAGTAAACATTGCACTCTTGAAAACTAATCCCAACTAGACCCAACTAATAACTTGTAGTGTCTGCAGGACACTTGTCAGTGTATAATCGAGTCTCTGTGTTCTTTGTGAATAGAAATATAAAACATATTTATTTTAATACATGAATTCTATCTGAATGTTAAAGTAGCGTGACATTTAACAATAGAATTTAGCAAGAGTAAAGAGTCGTATGCTCCTTCAGTAATTTTTCCAGACTAGGCACAGATACTTACAATTTATAAACAAACAGATTTATGCATAACCCTTTCTTCATTTCGCTTGTGGAATTCATTTTCCCAACGTTCTTCCACAACACAGAAACATAGAACAAAGTACAGATGACTTTGTAATGACTGTTTACATAATTTGCATTGTTTTTTTATTCTGGTGGGGTAAAAGAGGACACAGATACCCATGAAATAGTAATTATCACTAATTACCCATCAAAAAAAATGAAATGCATTTTGCAATGATGACTGGAACTACACAGATTATATTTGTTTAAAATTTGAATTGAAATACATTACGTACAATATATTCTGCATCCTTTTGTGCTAAGTATTTGAATACAACCATTAATTACCTCATTTATAGATCTCATATCTTCCAGGTATGTTTCCTTTATGCCCTTGAGTTGAACTAATTGCCAAGTTTATCAAAGTTTAACAAAGAATTATAAATGTTTCAGCATACATGTACCTTTTTCACATTTTGGCATTTAAAATACTTCTTCACAATTTAGAATTTGTGACATGGGATCCCGAATAGGGCGCCGCGACATATTATGAATTTTCATTTAAAAATATGAATTTTGAGGGGAAATATTATGAATTTTGACAATCAAATGTTGGGAGGTCTGCACTTATCCCTATTAAACTGCATTAACCATTCCTCGATCCTCCTTCCCAACTGATCAAGTTGCTGCTGTTTTTGATAACCATCTTGGCTATCTCCGATGCCACCCACTTTCGTGTCATCTTAAACTTTCCAATCATGCCTTGTTAATCTCATCCAAATTGATGATCTTATCCACAACAGCAAAAGGCCCACCATCTTCCATCACTCACTGCTTGCTTCCATGATGTCAATTCTTCAACCAGTCAGCTAGCTCTCCCTGGATCCCATGCAATCTAATCTTCCAGAGCAGCTTACCACGTGGAACTTTATCAAATTCCTTGCTGAAGTCAAAATAGACAAAGCCCATGGCTTTGCCCTCATCAAATCTTTTTAGTTACTTCCTCAAAAAACATCTTCCCAGACCCTTTTCACCTGTTTCCTTCCATTCTCCAACATTTTCCACCTGCTGATCGCTCAAACACTTCGCCTTCAAAATCCCTTCCTCTATTGTCAATTGATCAATCCTCATCTGCATCCACCAATCTTGCCCCACCCTTCTTTACCACTACTTAATTCTGGCTGCATCCTGTTTACCTTTTCAGTCCAGATGAAGAATTTCAACCCAAAACGTCAACTGTCCATTTCCTTCTACAGATGCTGCCTGACCTCCTGAGTTCCTCCAGCAGCTCTTTTTTGGTATCAAAATTGGTAAAAAAGTTATGGCCATTTTCATACTCGGAAATTGGCATCTTGTTCCCCATTGCCTTTCCATTGACTTAACTCAAAAGCTGTGATCTAGGACAGTCAAAAGCCCATAACTTTCTTTAAAATTAAGAGAACTCAATGAAATTTTCAGTTATTATAGATTGAAACATTCTGAAACAAATATGAAACAATATTACTTGTATGACCTTAAATTAAAGCATATAATTAGTTAGTTACCTAATTGTAGCTAATTACAAAATTCAATTACTAGATCTAAACATCTATCCATTTCTTAAGAAAAGATAATATTTTTTAATTGCCTAAGTGTCCTAATAACATTCACACAATAATTCACAATATAACATGATTTTTAAATCTAATTTTCATGAATTTATAGGCCAAACGGAAGAAATTTAGTGTTTAATTCCTGTAAATTAATGGCCATTTAAATCAACTTGCGAGTGGGTTTTAGTGGAATGCGGTGGATTGGAACGTTGCAGTTTGCGGTGAAATTAACCCACAGTCGGCAGGAAAAATACTACCGGTTCGTATATATTTTTTGTCCCCATTTCGCAACATGAAAATTTGATTAAAGGCTTCCTAAGAACCACATTTTTATGTAAAACTAAACTGTGTACCTTCTTTTTTCCCCTACATAAAATCCTTCCCGTTGTCGGCGCTCACGGCTTTAGAAGATGATTTTTAAATTACTCTAGCTAATAAATGATTTTGATTTGATTTGATTTTATTACTTGTCATTCGAACCTCAGAGAGGCACGAACGAAAGTCCGTTTCTACAAGCCATACAAACAGAACAATTCATTAAAGAACACACAAACAGTTCAATTCACACAAACATCCATCACAGTGAATCTCCTCCTCACTGTGATGGAAGGCAAAGTTCTTCTCTCTCCCCCGCACCATTTCTCTACCGATGTCGAAGCCCCAGGCGGGCGGTGTTAAGTCCCATGGCCATTGAGGCCGCGCGGGGCGTTGTACGGCTCCGCTCTAGGCCCAAAAGTCACAAAGTTGGATCCCCCGGCGGGCGCTGGAATGTCCCACGGCGATTAAAGCCTCGCCGGGTGATGTACGGCCCCGCTCCGGGTCGTTCCAACTCAGCGACACGGGCTGGAGAAGTTGTGCTATGGGAGCTCCGGAGAACGGTCTCCCACCCGGACCCGCGAGCTCCCGATATCCCAACAGTCCGACGGGCAGTAAGCTGGCGCTGGAACTGGAGCTGGAGCTCCAGAGTCGGGCTGGAGCTCCAGAGTCGGGCCGGAGCTGGAGCTCCAGAGTCGGGCCGCAGCTGGAGCTTGAGCCCCGGTGTCGGGCCGCAGCGACGAGCCACCACCGCTCCCAACGCTCCGAGGCCGGCCAGCCCCACGATGGCAAGTCCGCAGCTCCGCAGGCTCCGTGACTGGAGTCCCCAGGTTGTCCCAGTCGGAGGCCGCTCCACGGCACACAGGAAAAATGTCGGGTCTCCCGTGCAGGGAAGAGATTTGAAAAGTTTCCCCCTCCCCATGTTTGATTTTTTTCCACGAGTCAAATTAACTGTTCAAGTTAAAAATGGAAACATTTAAACGCGTTGCAGTAACGTAATGGCCCGTGCGTTTACCATAGTGTCTCGTGAGTCTATCGTGGGAACTTTTTTATAATCTGAAAGGGACTGAACCAAAGTAGTATAATATGTATATACATATTATATATATTATATATATTTCAATTCCAACCCCGAAGCAATTGAGAGGCGATTTCTTGGGGCCGTGTAATTTAACGTGTGTCTTTGCTTTTAAAAGTGAAGCTGTTTAATTGTTTACGCTGCGCTGTGTTTCGTGTTGGGGAGAGTGCTGCTGTTACAATGCTTTCGATTTTATACTGCCCTCCCCCTTCCACAGAAAAATGCCTAAATTTTTCTTTGTGCCGCTCTCCTGGGAGCAATCCAAACCAGGGGAACAATGAACCCTCAGAGGCTTCGCGTTCCTTGCTCCTATATATGGACCTCGCTCGCTCGCAACTGTATGAATGCTCGATCAACCAGGCATCGGCCAACACGGAGGCCTGATTACTGAAAACAAAGTCAACTTGTACCAGACCTCATCATCTTCCTTCCGACAACCCGTAACCACGGCACCACACTTTCAACAGAAAACTTAATATTTAAAGAATATATTATGGGACATTGGATTGTCTGAAGAAGGGTCCCGAGCAGAAACGCCACATATGTGTGTGTGTGTGGCTGTGTGTGTGGCTGTGTGTGTGTGTGTGTGTGTGTTTGTGTGTGTGTATCTGTGTGTGTGTCTGCTGTCGGGTCCCGGCGGCCGCTCAAAGTCACCCGAGCTGCTTCCTTCCTCTGAAGTGGCGGCCAGTCCTGTCTGTCTGTGTGTATCTGTCTGTCTGTGTGTATCTGTGTGTGTGTCTGCTGTCGGGTCCCGGCGGCCGCTCAAAGTGCTGCTTCCTTCCTCTGAAGTGGCGGCCAGTCCTGCTGTCTGTGTGTATCTGTGTGTGTGTGTGTGTGTGTGTGTGTGTGTCTGTCTGTGTGTATCTGTGTGTGTGTGTGTGTGTGTGTGTGTGTGTGTGTCTCTCTCTCCCTCTCTGTCTATCTGTGTGTATCTGCATTTTCCCATTGCAGGTCATATCAATAGATGCCGCCGCGCTGAAATAACTCAAAACCACAGGATGGAGATGTATTTTAACATTGTTGCTTTATTAAAACATACCTTCATTCACGGTTGGCTCAAGAGTAACGGGAGAGGAACTTGGTAACTCGGGAGAGGAACTTGGAACATCGCAGCAATGACATACCCGTGGGAACTCGGTTACACACTTGATCATAAACTTGAAGTCTCGTGCACAGCCACGAGTCTGTCACTCGGGGTACCTCGTGGGTCAACTCGCACAGTGAGACAGGGCCATTAAGTTTTGTCACATACCTAAACAAAGCTTCTGGTGACCCTGCCATGGAATATTGTGCATGACCTTGCAGTTTTTGATGGCATTCCCTCGTGGCTTACTCCTCAGGGATTTGAAAGAGATTAGTACAAGCTTTCAAATCAATAACATTTGGTATGAAATTGACTTGATACAGTGAGCCATGCATTTGAAATAATTATTTGCAGTAAACTAGAGATAAAAAACTACCTTAAGTTTTGCAATGTGGTGACTTGTAGACTGGGCAATGAAATACAGATAACAGTCAATAAATTGCAAAAAATGATTACTGTTAAGTAGATAAAAAATAATGTTAATACAACTTGTAGAACATAGTAGTAACCTTATTGTTGTTTTTTTATTGCCCTTTTATTTGTCACGGAGGTTAATACACTTATCTGACTTGCTCCTGCAATTTTTCCCTGTGAGGTTTTCTCCAGACTTGTAAGTGCAGTTTAGTTATGATTCAGTATCTTGATATAATTGAAACCCCTTGGTCCAAGTTGTTAAGTTACGCTGCCCAGAATCTTTAACGAAAGAGAAAATTACCTAACTGAGCATCAGTTACTTTGTCATTTTTTATGACTAACATTTTGGCCAAAGATCTTTGATTTTAGCTATCAATAGGTGGAAAATTTGATGTTTAATTTGACTTGCCGTCTAATTCAAATTGAAGTCGTGTTATAAAGCTCAATCCTATCTGATTAAATTCCTTTTATGGATTAAAGAATGCAGCTTGAGTATTAGCGATCAAGGAGAAGATGGACTCCAAGATAATAATAATTCAAAAGCCTGTGTTTGATGCCAATGTTCATTCATCTTGTGAAAGGTGAAGGAGTGTTGGAGGAGGGATAAGAAAGAGCACCTTATTCTTATTACTTGTATTTCATAGTTTTAAGGCGGGATCTGAAATCTGATATTTTCATTGATCTTGAAATCTGCTTTTGCTGTTCATGAACATGTGTGTGGATTCCGTTAGAAATTGTACTTGATGATGAATATTGGCCAAACCTGCAGGAATATACCTGTTTGCTTTAAATGCCACAAAATCCTCTGCACACTTCATATCACTCGGGCCAGTCTTTGGTTAATCCTTCGTCTTACGGCCAGCACCTTTGATGCAGTGCTCCCTCCTTTTGTTCTGAAGTTTCAACAAACATTTGACATGGCATGTTAATATCTGGTGATGAAATAGTTTGCCAGATAGATCTTTTGGCAAATTTCAAAAAGCAGTGAATCATTGTTACATCTTCTTGCTTTGATTAGCTTCCAATGGAAAGGTACTTGCTCGTGAGACAGGCACAGATGAGATTCTTAATTTAGTGTTAAAATTGCCTTATGATTCTGCGAAATGCATCTTTTCTGCCAATTTGTTGCAAGAGTCTTTTCAAGCTTCACTGAGGTTTATTTCTTGATCGTGGTCTCGAGTAGTTCATACATAGCAATTGTGTTCAATTATTTTGTTTACATTATCCATTATTTTTACAATTTAACCCGTCTTCCCATTCCCATACTGACCTTTATGTGCTGAGCTCCCTCCATTGTCAGATTGAGGCCACAAACAAACTGGAGCAACAACACACCATATTCTGCTTGGGTAACTTACAACCCAACAGCATGAGCATTGAATTCTTCAATTTTAAGTAACTAATCAACAAACGCCCCCTCCCCTCCCCGCTCCCCAATGCTCCACCTCGATGCACACAATTCCGTTGCAATCTTGCCAACTTTCCCCTTCCCCACACACACACACACACACACACACACACACACACACACACACACACACACACACACACACACACACACACACACACACACACACACACACACACACACACACACACACCCCTCCCCCCCCCCCCCCCCCCCCCCATATGCCTGGCTTTGTCCTGCCCCCGCCTCCTTCTCTTTCATACCACAATCAGTCTGAAGAAGGGCCCCAACCTGAAACATCACATATTCATGATCTCTAGAAGACTTCAAAACTTTAAATTCTTAGGCGTCCATATCACCAACAACTCCTCCTGGACCACCCTCTTTGAAACAACAACCAATAAAGCACACCAACGCCTCTACTTCCTTGGAAGGCTTAGGAAGTTAGACATGTCCCCTACAACTCTCACCACCTTCTACAGATGCACCATAGAAAGCATTTTATCAGATGCATCACTGCTTGGTTTGGGAACAGCTCCATCCAAGACCGCAAGAAATTGCAGCAAATTGTGGATGCAGCCCAGACCATCACATAAACCAACCTCCTTTCTGTGATTCCATTCATACCTCATGCTGCGTCGGCAAGGCCAGCAGCATAATTAAGGACGAGTCGCATCCTGGCCACTTCCTCTTCTCCCCACTCCCATCACGCAAAAGGTATAGAAGTGTGAAAACGCACACCACCAGATTTGGCGACAGTTTCATCCTAGTTATCAGGTAGCTAAATCATCCTACCACAGCTGGAGAGCAGTGCTGAACTACTATCTACCTCTTTGATGACCATCGGACTATCCTTTATCGGACTTTGCTGGCTTCACATTGCACTAAATGTTATTCCATTATGTATCCATACACTGTAAATGGATCAATTGTAATCGTATATTGTCTTTCCGCTGACTGGTTAGCATGCAACAAAAGCTATTCACTGTACCTCGGTACACATGACAATAAACTAAACTGAACGGAGATGCTGCCTGACCTGATGAGTTAATTCAGTTTGTTTAGCAAGCTGGCAATTGCAGAACTTCACTTTACAAAATTGATACAGACAGAGGACAAAGTTGGTCATTTTGATAGACAGAAAAAATTCTACATGAATGAGACCATCTACAAATTTCATTTTAGGATTTTTATATGTTGTATGAACAATTTATCGAGTATAGCAAGATTATCTGTGTGTTCTCTCTGCGCCAGTTGGTTGTATTCTCTCTCTCCATTGGGTGGTGCTGTTGTGTTGAACATTGAAAACTACATTTTCATTTCCCAAGTTTCAGGAATGAATTAAAAACAACTTGAAGAAAGTTTAGTTGCAAGGAACTAAGGATACAACGAAAATGATTAAATGGCGGATAGACATGAAGGGCTGAATGGCCAAATTCTACTCCTTGTATCTTATGGTTGTTTAGTTCAGCTCAGCCTGGTTCATGGCTTTCCCATCTGGCACGTACATTGCCACTTAGGGTTTGATCTTCATTGCCCTTCTCCACTCTCCCCAATACCTGAAGCCATTGCAGCAGCTGACAACTGACACACCAGAAATCAGCTAACCTTCCGTACATCGAAGATTGGGCTGGAATTTTATCAGATTTGATGGTTTCATACTTGATGAATAAATATCAGCTGAACAGTCCCTGGATGGATATGATGCTTGGGAGAATTCAAAATTTGAGGACTTTTAAACATCAAGTGCAATACCATCATTTTATTCAAATAGTTATGGCTTTCTATTTAAAAAAAACAAACGGTGACTACGTACATCAGTGAAGAATAGACGTTTGATTAAAACCTGTCTTCATCGGTGGTGGATGGAGTCAAAACTTCAAATTCCAGGGCCTGCATATCTGAAGAGTTGTCCTGGACATAGCACATTGATGCAATCAGAAACAAAGCCCATCGATGTCTCTACTTCCTTAGAAGATTGAGGAGGTTTGGCAAATACTCTCTCCTACAGTGCGCAGTAGGGAGCATATTGACTAGTTGCATCGCAGCCTGGTTTGACAACTCGAACGCCCAGGAACAAAGATTATTGCAAATTCTGGTGAACACTGCCTAGTCCATCATGGGAACTGACCTCCCCACCATCGAAGGGATCTACAGGAATTGCTGCACATAAAGGCAGCCAGCATCATCGGGGATCCATACCACCCACCACCCTGGCCACGCTCTCATTTCACTCCTGCCATTGGGAAGAAGGTATAGGAATCCGAAATTGGAATGTTCAAGTTCAGGAGCAGCTTCTTCCCAATAATCATCAGGCTATTAAACAAAGCACTTTACTAAATAGACTTGTGGGACATTGTTTTTGTCTTTGCACTATTATTGTTTTTTATGTACTCAACCTATTTTTGTTGTTTATTATAGTGTTTATGGAGTACTATGTTTACATATCAGAGAGAGAGAGAGAGAGAGAGAGAGAGAGAGATGTGAGGCCGCTATCCAGGCACTTGTATAATATCAAATGCTGGAGCCCCTTAGATGATGATGGAAAGTAAAGTAAATTGAAAATGTGTTACATAATCCTATAGAAAATCCAGCAAAGCACCGTGTATATGGGGAGAAATTGGATTTAATAGGTGTGGATGGAACATATTCTTTCGGTAGGAAGTTAAAAACAAAAACAATTGTGGTTGATATTCTGAAATAAATAAAAACAAAGGCAGAATGCTTGATAGTTACTGAGTGGAATGTATGTGTCTCTTAACATTAGGATAGAACAAAGGTAAATAGGCGCTATGCAAAGTTAACATTACATCAGGTAAATGTGGATGTTTCTGAGGGAAGCCAGGGTAGTGGTGGAATTTCTAATCACAATCTTTCAATTCTTCTGTGATATGGCCGTGATGATGATACTAACAATTTGCAATGTTACAGCTTTGTTCAAAGTAGAGAGGGTGAACCCTAGTAACTGCAGACCCATCCCTCCTCATCAATGAGAAAGCATTGTCAAGCCTTGCTTGGCCATGTATGTGACAATTAAGTGTTCATTAGCAGGCATTTGATAATGGAAAACTATGACTAATCTTTGAGTAATTTAATGAAGGTGACAAAAGAGAATATCATTAATGTATTGCAATTAAATATTGTATACATATTCATTGAATAATACATATTCAACAAATACTGACTTTTGGGAAAAAGAACATTAAGTCAATAATAATTTGCTTGCTGAGGAAGGGATGGTTATGCAAATTTATCTGATTAGAATTAATCGAACAATGGGGTTTCCAGGAATCAACTTTGAGACAATTTAATTTTGATGTATATATGATGTGGTTTGGAGTACATATGTCAAGTTTATAAATGATACAAAACCTGACACTGCTTTAAGTCATGAGTATGATAAGAATAATTGCAAGGATTATGAAATCTGGTGATGGACAATTGTAATTCAATATGGATGTCTGAAGTCACTGACTTGTGGACAAGTTCCAATTAACTATTGTACCGTTGCATTCATCGTAAAATCAATCATAAACCTCAAATGAACAATAAAGTAGTCAAAGTAGTCTCCAATTGAATTTTGAGTGGATGGATTCAAGAGAGTTTATTGTCATGTGTCCCTGATAGGACAATGACATTCTTGCTTTGCTTCAGCACAACAGAACATAGTAGGCATGACTACAGAACGGATCAGTGTGTCCATATACCATTATATAAATATATACACACATTAATAAATAAACTGATAAAGTTTGATATTATTCAGATTTGGCTTTTTCTCCTTGACACCTTGTTGTTCTCTTGCTTCAATGAAGATGTTGGTATCAATATTATAATATAATAAAATCACACATTATATTTAGTTTATGGGCTCAGTAGATTTCTCTGCCAAATAAGGTTTGCATCTTACCATCTTTATATCAGATGAAATCTGGTGGTGACCTCTTGGCAGTTTATACATGGAGTTCTATTGTTTGTTAGAGTATTAGGGTGGGTTTGTCCGTCAAATACACCAGTTCAAGGGAATGATTAACAACCTGTAGCACAAATCAATGATCTGTTGTTCTGGCAAATGTTTCTCTAAACTAACAATATTTACATGAACACATTAGTAGATCCTTGATCATAATTCTGCTCGTATGATCTAGTGCACCCAAAAAATGGCTGTCAACTTGGTGACATAATAGTCCATGGTAACTTCATATCTGTGAAACCTTGCTCATGAAACTAAGGGATAACTTGCATTACTGTTTTAAGGAAAAAACTGTTTGAAATTGTGCCTTACTGTAATAAAGTAAAATGCAGCGTAGTTGCAATGCATCAAGCTATGATGAGTGTTTGCCAATCAAGGAAGAGCTTCTACTGCAGTGACAGTTTCATTGGATAAACAGTTAAACATTTCTGTACACATTGGCAATGACATTTGATGCTTTCAGAAAATGAACAATTGCAAATCATTATTTTTCATATGGGTACGAGTGCTTCTTGCCAAAGTGTATTGTTTCTGAACAATGGATGTAATGTAAAACACTTCAAGTAAAATTAATGTCTTCTGATGAAAGACACTCGCTTCCATTGTGCAACTCTTTTTTCAAGCAGGTGGAAAACGATTTCAGAGCACAAATACATTCACCGTTTTGACTTCTTCCCAAATGAATATTTTACAGTGAAGCACAAATACTAATTACATGTTACTATGCATTCACAGAGATTATGTAAGTCATAATTGCAGTGTTCTTTTGCACTTCAGTGGTGGAATAGCTGCTCTTTAAATCTTCACAACCCTGTATTTATGATTGCAAAATTCCTAATGTCATAAATTGTTGAAATGGATGTGAAGGCAGACTGCATTATTTCTGGTGTGGTGGATTCCACAATATTTGTCAACTCAAACTTTTATCTGGATGCGTCTCATTTTCTGTGAGCAAATCTTATTGATGTCATTAACATTTGGTAATTTGGATGTTTCAAATTGATTTCTATTTTACCATCTTTTCTCGTGCTCCATTTACCAATTGAAAGGGGACAAGATGTGATGATCCAACATATCTACTTTGTGTAATTAGCTAAATAACTTGTATCCATTCTGTATGGAATGAACATTAATGTAGCCCCAAGAGATGCACAAAGTGCTGGAGTAGCACAACAGGTCAGGCAGCGTCTGTGGAGAACACGGATAGGTGAAGTTTCAGGTCAGGACCCCACTTCGGTTTGAAAACGTTCTGACCCAAAACGTCACCAATCCGTGTTCTCCAGAGATGCTGCATAGTCGCCTGAGTCACTCCTACTATTTGTGCATTTTTTTTGTAAACCAGCATCCTTCCGTCTACAATGATTTGGTCCTCTTTCTTTCACTCTGTTTACAGCTCAGCTGCTCATTAAGTGGAAAATATTTTATTTGTGGTGTACCATATTTAAGATTCCTGTGCTTGCAAACTATTCTTGTAATATATAACATCTGGAATAAATTCCATTAGTTTCAAGCTGCTTCATGGCCTGTTCTGAGGTTTGATTAATATTCTCCACCATGACTGGGAGCCAAAGATGGTGAAGTATCAACTTGACATATACAAGATAGGTGTTAAGACAAAAATAGTAATAAAGTATACTGTTTAAAATAAAAACGTTTTCTCACTGACCCATTTACATCAAAGCTAAAATTTGATTAAGAGTTATTAAGCACAATCAACAATGAGAGCGACAAGTCGTTTTAGCAGCAGAAAATGCTGTGAATATTCAACAGGTGAGGAAATATCTATGAACGGGAACCCAACAATGTTTAAAGGCAGCTTACTTTCTCAGCTCATTGACCTGGTAATTCCACATGCTGGTCCTAACCCGAATTATCGCCTGCCCATTTCCCCTCCCACCCCACAGTTGCTGCCTGACCCACTGAGCTAGTTCAGCATTTGTGTTTTACTTAAATGGTAACTGTTTCTCATTCCACAGATGCTGCCTGGTAGAATTTAGAGCATGCACAGCACAGGAACAGGCCTTATGGCCCACAATGTTTGTGCTGAACATGATGCCATGTTAAACTGATCTCATCTGCCTGTACATGATCCATATCTTTCTATTCTCTGCACTTCCATGTGCCTTTCTAAGACCTGCTAAATGCCACTATTGTATCTGCCTCCACCACCACTGCTGGCGATGCATCTAGGCCCCCCACTCTCTCTGGGCATGTGCGCGTGAGAGACGTCCAACGCACATCACCATTAAACTTTCCCCCACTTAATGATGGGCATTTCCACCCTCAGGAGAACGGTTCTGACATCTAAAGCTTCTGACTGACCTGAATTGTTCTTGCTTTTTCTGTTTTTATTTAAAATTTCTAGCATATGCAGTTTCTTGGATTTTTTTCCGTTTTTATTATTAGTTCGGATTTCAAAATATTATTCTGTAGCATTGAGGAATTTGCAAGTTTGAATTCGCCCATGAAGCACTAAAAGGTGAAATTTGCTTGCTTGTGGTGTTGGTATATTTCCTTCCTTTACTTGTATTTGCTCTCTCTTTGTACCTAACTTTACCATTTTGCACTATTTTCCCACTGTCTTTTCCTTTCATCTCGCTATGTCCCAATCAATACCGATTTTGAATTGAGGAATAAAGCCCATGTGCAAGCTGATGCAATTAGTATAATTTGGTCTCACAGTTAGAAGAGATGTCATTACTCAAAGGTTCTATTCCTGTGCTCAGTTTGTTTAACATTTCAAAACCCAAAGAGAATTTCCAAATTGCAGTGATGTTAAGGTTCCTTTCTTAAAACAGACAACTCACAATGGGTTAGGTAAACCAACACAAGCTTTACTGGTCATCAGTCGGCGAGAGTGTCAGGGATACAGAGTCAAGTATGCAACAGACACTTAACTCCCCTGAGGTAGTTGAGGCCAGTTCATTGGCTATATTTAAGAGGGAGTTAGATGTGGCCCTTGTGGCTAAAGGGATCAGGGGGTATGGAGAGAAGGCAGGTAAGGGATACTAAGTTGGATGATCAGCCATGATCATATTGAATGGCCTACTCCTGCACTTAGTTTCTATGTTTCTATGAGCTACCACTCTAATGAACAAAGACATACAGCATCTTTTATAGTATTTTGGAAACGTAGTCACATGTTTATACAGAGTTGCAGCAATTACGTTTTAACACAAATCAATCACAGGCTGTACCCATTCAAAGTATACTTGTCACTAATACGATACTTGTCCTACTCTGGTTATATCAATCACAAACTGTTGATCACAAAACTTCTAAACAACAGGAACTTAGTCAAAACCCAACATTTGGAATTCCATCTTAACAATGTAAGCATCAATATCAGTAACACCGCAGAAGATTTATGCTTACAGAAATTTCCAAGTCCCCAGGAAACGCATCCTCTCCCACTATTGTTAATGGTCATTTGTTTGGGCATAACAGGAAGCACTATCAGAAGAGCTTGGCATTAAGACTTCCTGATTACCCAGCTCCTCCAATTCTGTACAGAATTATAAAACTTCAGTTTATTCAGAACCCAAAAAAGTCAAGCTAATCTTTTACTTAATAAAATATTTTACACAACAATTGTTTACATAACCAGGATATTCTCAGTGATTATGTAGTTTCATTGGTGAGGTACCAAAAGACAATAGGTGTAGAGGTAGGCCATTTGGCCCTTTGAGCCAGCACCGTCATTCAATGTGATCATGGCTGATCATGCCCAATCAGTACCCCGTTCCTGCCTTCTCCCCATATCCCCTGACTCCACTATCCCTAAGAGCCCTATCTAGCTTTCTCTTGAAAGTATCCAGAGAACCGGTCTCCACTGCCCTCTGAGGCCGAGAATTCCACAGACTCACAACTCTGTGAGAAAAAGTGTTTCCTTGTCTCCGTTCTAAATAGCTTATCCCAAATTCTTAAAGTACCAGTTTTGGAATGAGTGGAAAGATGTTTGGAAGTTGGAATAGGAATGCGAAACTGGTGGGTAGTATTTGAGAAGAGTGTGATTCAGACCTAGAGGATTTTTATCTGTGCCAAAACTGGGAGGCAGTGCATCATTAAGATGCAGCATGAACAAATGCAAATTACTTCTCATGCTAATATTTTGGTTCCAAATGTATGGGTCTGAGAATTGCTAAAATGATTGGCAGTCCTGGTGTGGGGTATGAAACTATGCCTGAATACAAAGAGCTCTAATTGTGAAGCGATTGACCTCCCTGAGGTTTGGAGCACTCCCATTGCTGTGGAAGGGCTGCAAGAGGGAGGATGCATTCTTTATGACGGGTCAGGACACAAAGGAGTGTCCATTGAGCAGAGGCAAGGATAAGGCTGAAGTGGGTTAGTGTCCTATCCTGTGAGAACTTGAAGGATTCAAAACTATGTTAAAATTCAAATGGTATGTTTGGACAGTGGAAGAGTGCAAGACGTTGAACCTTATGTTAAGTATTTGGAGTTTGCTGGGGGACGGGTTAATTCCACCAAGTGCATTTCAAAGTTTGAGTGCACCTTGGGTCAGGATTGGGGTCATTTGTTGAAATGTTTTGACTAGATATGGGCGGTGAACTGAGGTGAGGATGTGTGGATGATGTCAGATGAACCAAAAGCATGATGGTTTGATCTTCAGGTGGTTCATGGATATCTTTCAAGGAAGGAAACTGGGCATTATTACTCTGACTCATGTCCTGCACATAAAATGGGTGATAAATGTCAGCCTTGTCATGAAAAAAAAACAACAAACCAAGAATGAATAATTAAAGATGTGCTAATTATGCAAATAGATCTTTATTTTCTGCAGTACACTCAAATCATGAGAATTTCACACTTTTGCTAGATTTTAGTGGCTTGGCGTCAGAGAAACAGGCCCTTTGGCCATCTTGTTGAACCTTGTGACTGTTTCAAAAATTGGTTTTATATTTTAACTAACGTGCTATAATATTGCACAAAGTTGAGACTTGCTCTTTATCTGAAGGAGTGTGATGTGATAATAGATAATTGGTACAGGTGCAGCAACATAACACTTTGAAGGCATGCATTCATACCTGATTCTGTCATGCAATCTTAAGTTTCTCCAATTACAAAAGGTATCTGGTGCTGCAAGGCAACAGCTTTGCCAGCTGCATCACTGCTCTGCATAATTCAGTCCCTTTAAAGGACATATTCAACAAGTCAGCACCTGAAGCATTAACCATTTTTTACAGATTCTGAGTGATGCCTTGTATGTTTAGCATTACCTATTTTGATTTAAGGCTCTTACTGCTGATCACAGTTAACATGTATACAACAACATTGTGCTTTTGAGGTTTGACGGTGTCATAAACGTTAATAACAGAATACCATTGAGCGGAGTATGGCTTATGGCTTGTGATATGTCTATGCGGCAGCTGAGGCAGATGCATGTTTAATAAGCTATAAGAACCTAATTCTATCTTCGTTGCCTGTTATTTGAAAGGACAGTTTCTCTTATCAGCACATTTCCTTTTTTTGTGTTTAAAATCTAATTCATTTTCACATAAAATTGTGCCTGTTTTCAAAAGAAACTTTTTATACGTGGAGCTGTCACATTAATTGGAATAAATTAGCATTTTTTTCTAATTTACTGTCCAACCAAATGTTTGCAGTTCAACTTTTTAAATTTCACACACTTGCAAACAAGAGAGCAGTTAACATAAATATCGTAGAACCACAAACACATTTTAGACATTTTTGCAATAAGGCATCCGAAATTAAATGTCATTATTCTGTACTATTTTTTTTTTTAACATAAATTTAGTTGACAGTATTGGTGCCACTTTGTAATGTTAGATTTTAGCTGCATTTTTGTAATTTGTCATGTCATCTATACTATTACCAAAACTCTCATCTTGACCACTTTTGGTCTGCGTTGTAATTAAATCTGCACATAAACGCTACCCTTTTTCGCTAGGAATTTTCCACCACCTAACTCACCGTTCTCCTCTGCTCCAACCCACCAAGTTTTGTTCCGATCGGTGAAATATGAGAAAAGTTATGAAGGTTTAAAAAAATCGTGAGAACAGCAGATTGGTCTTCGCACCTGTCAGTCAACATGAAGGTAACTCCCCTTCCGGCACCCGCTGGAGAATAAAAATCCCGGAGGTGGGGCTGAGTAAACAAACCGTGCTGATTGAATCCGCAAGAGTGGAGTCGGGAAAGCCGCTGTGTGGAGTCGGGAAAGCTTATCGCTGTGTGGGGTTGGGTAAGCTGCTGTGTGGAGTCGGGAGGTGCTGTGTGGTGCCGCGGCCGGTGACCGTTGAGTGGAGTCCCTCACCCCCCCACACACCCCCTTCCCCACCACACACACACCCCTCCCCCCACACCACCCTCCCTCCCCCTCGCCCCCCCTCCTCTGCACCCCCCCTTCCCTGCACCCCCCTCCCTCCCTCCCCCGCACCCCCCTCCATCCCTCCCCCCCCACCACCCCCCCCCCCCCCCCCCCCCCCCCCCGCTCCCCGACACCACCTCCCCTCCCCCACACCACCTTCCTTCCCCACTTTGGGGAATGGGTTGCATTGGGGGACCATGCCTCCCGTGTGACTGGGGACCCAACGGGTCCCACTTAGACTAGTTGGTTATAAAAACAGAAAACGCTGAAATACTCAACAGGTCAGGCTGCATCTGTGGGAAAAGGAACCAAGCTAATATTTCATGTCAAGGACCCTTCATCAAGGCTGGATTTAGCTCTGTTCTACCTCCCACAGTCCAATTCTGAACATGAGTCCTCAGCCTGAAACGTTGGCTCGGTTCCTCTTCCTCCAGATGCGACTGAGTATTTCAGCCTTTTGTGGTTTTGTTATGGATTTCCAGCAATTTTTTTTATTTTTCACGTCAATAGTTAACTTGCTTTCAGCTTGCATTTTGTATGTCACTTGATTGAAAAGCCTTTTGAAATCACAATATCTCATCGAGGGTTGTATAACTACTCAAAACAATTCTGTTTGCTGCAGTTTTGTGAACATCGATGTCCATTGATTGACGTTACTTGAGTGTGAATATTTCTCTTCTGCTCTTCTGTTATTTTGCCACATAATGCACCAAAGTATTAAATATATTTTAATCACATGCTATACATCAGGTATCATGTGAAATAAAAGCCTGAATTTCTGCGTTTTTCCATAAATTATTTATTTCCTGTGAAATCCAAGGACTCACTATTGTAGTTCCTTTATTTCTAAATGTTAGATTAATGAAATATGGTGTGATAATGTTAACTCTTTTTAGTCCACCACCACCTCCCCCCCCCTCCCCCTCCCCCCCCCCCCCCCCCCCCCCCCCCCCCCCCCCCCAAATGAGGTAGTGTAGTGAAATATCCATGTTGCAATTTGCTCAGACTTCAGTTTCACAAAAGTTCACTTAAAATGTTTTCCAGAAATACTTTTCTGTAAAAATAATTAGCTCTACAGCATGTTTGACTAAAATCTGATGACTATTTGCCTCATTTCCTCCAATTTTTCAGGATATATTCCATTTGGATCCATTTTGTCAGGTCTTGGGAGAAGTTGAGCGGTGTTCCTTGGAGTGTGTTAAGGTTCATTTCTTAAAACAATAGGTTAGGTAAACCATACAAGCATGAGTCCTTGGATTTCACAGGAAATAAATAATTTATGGAAAAACGCACAAATTCAGGCTTTTATTTCACATGGTACCTGATGAATAGATCATGTGAATAGAGAAGTAGGGGAATCATGAAGTAGAGGGTATTGGTTTTAAAGTGAGAGGCGAAAGATTTAATAGAAACCTAAGGGGAAACTTCCTCACACAAGGTGGTGGGTATATAGGATCAAATTCCAGATAATTAAACACTGTCTTGTTGGAGAAAGTTATTGTCGGGACCTGATATGACATAATAGCTGCAAGTCTCCAGTCAGTTATCAATGGGCTAACCAGTCCCGAACTGCAGCATTTTAAAGATATGAATGGAATTGAACATTCCAATTGTCTACAAATATTCCTAGATAGAACATTGTGATGGAAGGATGATTGATGAAGCAGTTGGAGTTGGTCCAGCCCTGAGCACTACCTTTAATTCTTGCCGTGATGCCTCAAGTCACTTATACCCACTAGGGAGGGTGGTGAGTATAGAACCGTGGCAGCAGTTGCGTAGTAGAGGCAGGTACAATAATGGCATTTGAAATATATATTTTAATTGATAAATGAATGGGAAAGGTTTAGAGGGATATGTGCAAAATGCAGGCTAATGGGACTAGCTTAGATTAGGTATCTTGGTCGTCACTGGCAAGTTGGCCTAAAGGATCTATTTCGTGCTCTATGGCCCCTTAACTCTGTAGGTTTGATGGAAAAATAATCCAGCGATTATCATTTCCCATACTTGGATTTGGATAAACCTTCATAATCCCTCAGATGCTTGCCCATAAATACACCACTCAAAGGTATAATTATTTAGTCTCTCGAGCCATATCAAAATAAACCTGCACCAAAAATAATTGTTGGAATATCCCATCACTAAAAGAACCACCGTAGTGCTTGGAAAAATGCATTGTGTGCGATAAATTAACAATATTGGTTGCGTTTTCCTAAATAACTTCCGACATTCTCATCCTTTCTAAAATCTGGGGACACATGTTCATAAAAGGATTCCTTTTAGTCTTTTGCAGGTCGTTATTTCTTCAGTTTGAAATTGGTCTGGCAAAATCTGTTCTTTCAAACACCGCAGAGGCTGTCACATTAGATTATTTTCCAAGTCTTTTACATTAGATTTTCATATATTCTATTAACATTGGAATGCTGGAAATGTAATTGCAAACTTTTTGAAAATGAAGATTGCGGATTTCCAGTCTGGTAGTTATGCTTCTGTGTTTCCTGTAATGATCCATGTTACAAATATAATGTCTGTTGCCTCGCACTGGGTGCGCCTCATCTGTCATCATGAAATTGCATATATTTTATTATGCAATGCACAATAGCAATGCAGGTGCTTCACTGAGCAATTTTGTGTGTTGACGGACATTAGTACTCAATTATTAAGTGCTAAAATGTTCAAAGTAAATCTTCACTGGAGCAGAAAATAACACGTATACTAAAAATGATAATGTTCTCACACTCCCATAAATTAATTTTGTATTGTTGACTGAATATGTCTCCAGATTTTAATTTTCTAGCTTCCATTCGCTTTCAAGTGTTTTGTTGTGATAATTTTCAATATTCTGATTTCACCTAAATCTTTGCATCCACCGATGGAATTGAGCAGCTGTACCACAAACAAAACTGGAATTAACGAGGATGAAGAGGCGAAAGCATCATTGGCTGGTGTCATGCCTTGCACAAAGGATCATAGGTGTTGCTTTTTGGAAGTCCATCTTTAATGAAGTAAGGACAGAAAATGCTAGAAATAGTTAGCCAGTCAGACTGATGGTGAAACAGTTAATGTCTCAGGCTGGTGATCTTTTTTCAGAACCTGAAAGCAAACAGTTTTAAGTTAAAATGTTTGATTTATCACTTTTCCAAATTGTGATGAAGCATTGTCAACCAAACATTAACTGGGTTTCTCTGTGCAAATACTGGACGTGCTCAGCATGTCTGGCTGCATTTTCTGTTTTTATTTCTGCTTTCCGTCATCTGCTGTTTTTTGCCTTATCTTTCAAGACTCGAGGCATCACTGCAAGAATTTCTTATGACAGTGCTTGGGGTCTGATCATCTCCATCTGCTACACCAGTAATCATTCTTCCATCACTATGTTCCACCTAGGAGTGTTAGCAGATGATTGAGCAATGTTTAATTCCATTTGTATCTTAAAAATGTTGCAGTCCTATGGCAACATGGAGCTATTTGGAGACATGGTATCATGCCACATCAATTCCTGCCAATATCCATCTCCTATAAGACCGTGTTTCACCATCTACTCTTGATTCAGAATCATTGCCATCAACCAGCCCTGCAAGTTCAGGCCGCCATTGAGAATATAGCCACACAATTATTATGGCTGTAGGAGAAAGTCAACGGCTGGATCTTCTATGGCGATTGATTAATCTCAAGCTCACTAAAGCTGCCCAACTATCACAAAAATTGGATACCATCTTCCCTAGTTGAATGCAACACAATTTTCTCAACATTTTATATGTCGACCTCTCTGTTCCTCCATTAAGCCTCCAGTGTGTTATGGCTTCAAATTATGCTATTCAACGTCGTACGGCAGATACTGTTCTAGCTACTCCAATTTTACTCCAAAGCCAGTGGCATCTAATACCAAAAAGAATAAGTATAATGGGACAAAAAGCACAGCATAGGAACAGCCTCCTTGGCTCACAGTGTCTGTGTCGAATATGATGCTAAGATGAACTCTCATCTGCCTTCACATGATCCAATTCGCTCCATAAGAGAGAAGAAGGACAACATAAAGATGAGTGGGAAGCAAGACGATTGGGCAATGTTTAAAGAGCAACAGGAAAAAAACTAAAACGCCAATACAGGGAGAAAAGATGAGGTACAGAAGTAAGCTAGCTAAGAATATGAAGGAGGATAGTAAAAGCTTCTTTAGGTATGTTAAGAGGAAAAAAATAGTTAAGACCAAAGTTGGACCCTTGAAGACTGAAAAAGGTGAATTTATTATGGGGAACAAGGAAATGGCAGATGAGTTGAACAGGTACTTTGGATCCGTCTTCACATAAAGAGGACACAAACAATCTTCCTGATATACTGTTAAAGAAATAACTGCAGATGCTGGAGAATCGAAGCTACACAAAAGGCTGGAGAAACTCAGCGGGTGTAGCAGCATCTAAGGAGCGAAGGAGATGGATGACATTTCGGGTCGAGACCCTTCTTCAGACCCTTCTTCCTGATATACTAGTGGCCAGAGGATCTGGGGTGATGGAGGAACTGAAGGAAATCCACATTTGGCAGGAAATGGTGTTGGGTAGACTGATAAATCCCCAGGGCCTGATGGCCTCCATCCCAGGGTACTTAAGGAAGTGGCTCTAGTGATCGTGGATGCATCTGTGATAATTTTCCAATGTTCTATAGATTCAGGATCAGTTCCTGTGGATTGGAGGGTAGTTAATGATATCCCACTTTTTAAGAAAGGCGGGAGAGAGAAAACAGGGAATTATAGACCAGGTGGCCTGACATCGGTGGTGGGGAAGATGCTGGAGTCAATTATAAAGTTGAAATACATTTGGATAGTAGTAACAGAATCGGTCCAAGTCAGCATGGATTTACGAAGGAGAAATCATGCATGACTAATCTTCTGGAATTTTTTGAGGATGTAACTAGAAAAATGGACAAGGGAGAGCCAGTGGATGTAGTGTACCTGGACTTTCAGAAAGCATTTGATAAGGTCCCACATAGGAGATTAGTGGGCAAAATTAGGTATTGGCAGTAGAGTGCTGACATGGATAGAAATTTGGTTGGCAGACAGGAGACAAAGATTAGGGATTAACAGGTCCCTTTCAGAATGGCAGGCAGTGACTAGTGGGGTACTGCAAGGCTCGGTGCTGGATCCGCAGTTATTTACAATATACAATGATTTAGATGAAGGGATTCAAATTAACATTAGCAAATTTGCAGATGACACAAAGTTGGGTGGCAGTGTGAACTGTGAAGAGGATACTATGAAATTCGGGAAAACCATTAAATCAATAACTGGAAATAAAAATGTTATTGAGCTACCTCCATGCATTGTCAAAGACCCTATCCAAATTTATGAAAAGACCGACATTATTTATTGCATTGCCTCTGACTTATCTTTTTAATCTATCCCTGGAGACAAACAAAATTCCCCTTATTTGGAAATCTGCCTTTGTTCTCCCACTGTTTAAAGAGGGGGACCCCACTGTGTTAAACAACTATAGGCCCATCTCCAAACTGTCTGTTTTAAGTAAGGTGCTGGAATCTATTGTAAACCAACAACTGATGGACTTTTTTATCAACTAACAGTATTTTATCTGAATTTCAATCTGGTTTTAGGAAATAAATATAGTACGTCAACAGCTGCTTTAAAAGTAGTAAATTATTTTATTGAGTTTTTAGACAATAAGCAACACTGTGCAGCCCTTTTCGTTGACTTATCAAAGGCTTTCGATACTGTGGATCATGCCTTATTGTTACAAAGACTATGCAGCATCGGTTTGTCTGATCAAGCTGTCTGTTGGTTTAAAAACTATCTATCAGGCAGATCCCATTGTGTGCGAGCAGAAGGTATTACTTCTAGCTCTCTTAATGTATCCAAGGTTGTGCCACAGGGATCGGTTCTAGGACCTTTATTATTTACTATTTATATTAATAGTCTAGATCATAAAGCAACTAACGCAAATTTTCACTTTTATGCTGACGACACAGTGATATATTGCTCTGCGTCCACCCCAAATCAGGCTCTCTTGTCAGCTCCAAACTGCTTTTAACACTGCAACGAAACCTGTGTGATTTAAAACTTGTTTTAAATGCTGACAAGACAAAGCTCATGCTGTTCACTGAAGCTAAATCAAAGCCCTCAGACCTCCCTTCTATCACCACTTTGCAGGGCTCTGTGGTTGAATCTGTGCCTCAATATAAATATCTGGGAATTATAATTGATGATTCTCTCTCTTTTAAATCTCATATCCAGCAACGTGAAAAAACTAAAGATAAAATTAGGTTTTTACTTTAGAAACAAATCTTGTTTTTTTTTTAAACCAAAAAAAGACTTGTTGCTGCAACGTTTATGTCTGTGTTGGACTATGGTGATGTTTTATATATGAATGCATCTTCAAAATGCCTACAGTCTTTGGACACGGTCTACCACGGAGCATTGAGATTTGTTACTAATTTTAAAACCCTCACACACCACTGCTCTTTGTATGCTCAATTTGGATGGTTTGCCCTGTCCACCCACAGACTCCATCATTGGCATATTCTTATTTATAAGACTATCCTCGGTGTTCTTCCTTCATACCTGCAGAAGTATGTAATTCGAAAAAGCACAGGAACTTATCAACTCCGCTCTGAGGACTTGTTCTTACTAACTGTACCTAATGTCCGTACTGAACTGGGGAAAAGGGCATTTAGTTATGCTGCTCCCCTCGCATGGAACCAGCTGCAGAATGAACTGAAACTTAAGGAGACCAGGGACTAATCTATAAACAGATTTAAATCTCTTCTTAATTACGTTGAAGCGGGCTCTTCTGTCTGTACATGCTTTGTTTGATGATGTTATGACTGTGCCTCTATATGTTCTCTGTTGTTTTTAAATTATTGTCTGTAACTGGGAAACTGTGCTGCTGCCTGTCTTGGCCAGGACTCTCTTGTAAAAGAGATTTTTAATCTCAATGAGACTTCTCCTGGTTAAATAAAATAAAATTAAAAAAAATGAGAATGCAGGGTGACTTGGACAGATTGGGTGAGTGGGCAGATGCATGGCAGATGCAGTTTAATGTGGATAAATGTGAGGTTATCCACTTTGGTAGCAAAAACAGGAAGGCAGATTATTATCTAAATGGTGTCAAGTTGGGAAATGGGGAAGTACAACGCGATCTGGGGGTCCTTGTTCATCAGTCAATGAAAGTAAGCATGCAGGTACATCAGGAAGAAAGCGAATGGCATGTTGGCCTTTATAACAAGGGGAGTTGAGTATAGGAGCAAACAGGTCCTTCTGCAGTTGTATAGGGCCTAGTGAGACCACACCTGGAGTATTGTGTGTGGTTTTGGTCCCCTAATTTGAGGAAGGACATTCTTGCTATTGAGGGAGTGCAGCTTAGGTTACAAGGTTAATTCCCAGCATGGCGGGACTGTCATGTGCTGAGAGAATAGAGTGGCTGGGCTTGTATACTCTGGAGTTTAGAGGGATTTTATTGAAACATATAAGATTATTAAGGGTTTGGACAAGCTAGAGGCAGGAAACATGTTCCTGATGTTGAGGGAGTCCAGAACCAGGGACTACAGTTTAAGAATAAGAGTAAGCCATTTGGAACGGAGACGAGGAAACACTTTTTTCCACAGAAAGTTGTGAATCTGTGGAATTCTCTGCCTCAGAGGGCGGTGGAGGCCGGTTCTCTGGATACTTTCAAGAGAGAGCTAGATAGGACTCTTAAAGATAGCGGAGTCAGGAGATATGGGGAGAAGGCAGGAACGGGGTACTGATTGGGGATGATCAGCCATGATCACGTTGAATGGCGGTGCTGGCACGAAGGGTCGAATGACCTACTCCTGCACCTATTGTCTATTGTCATTCCCTGCGTATCCTTGTGCCTATCTAAAAGCATCTTAAACACTTGTGTAATCAATGGTGCAAGAATAATTGTGAATAAAAACAATGAGAAACTTGTTTTATGCAGTGATTTGGTTGAATTTAGCAACACATCAAATATTAGCGCTGGCGAAATAATTAGGCACATTTTTGAAGGTGGAAATGAGAAATCAGTTGTCTACATTTTAAGGCAATTACACTGTTTTACTGCATCTCTACTGTTTTCAGCAATTTAAAGTATTTCTCATCTGTGAGGACAACTTGCTTAAATTGCTTTTGGCTACTTTTCCCATTTTTGGGTCATTTACACATATTAAAAAATGTCTGACTCCAGAACAGTTACAGCATCGTGAATCACTCTGACACCATTGGTTACTACTTTCCACTTCAAAGAATATTAAATAGCTTCTGCTGTTTTAATGTTTACATCTGTGATATCATATTTATCTTTAATGTAATGCACTTTAAAGTGCAGAAGAAACTTTCATGATGACTTCAGAAAGAAAGTTATTTATTTAATTTTCAAAATGTTGGTGTTTAGTTAAAAGAAATCTATTCAAAGGTAGATAAATCAGATTGCTGAAAATGCCCAGCAGGTGAGACAAAGGGAAACAGTTGATGTTTTGGATCAAAAGCTCATCATGAGAACTGGGAAAGTTTTATAGAGGGATAGGCCAGGTTTGTTATGGTGGTTCAGCTATCTGTTAGCTGAATGAAGGCAAAGAACAAGAAAACAAATAAAAGGACATATGAAAATGGTGGACGGTGTTACAGGAAAGGCCCAGTGGATACAGAAAAAATGAGTAAATGTTGCAGAAAAATGTTACTTTAACAATTTGCTATAAATGTTATTTTTATACAGCTGTATATAATGCTTTGGTTAGCTCACATTTGGAGTATTGGAAGGGTGTGCAGGTTTTGCAGAGGGTTGCCAGGATGTTGCCTGAATTGGGGTACATGTGCCACACAAGGAAAGATTGGACAAACTTGGATTGTTGGCTCCAGAGCATCAGAGGCTGAGGGGCAACCTGATATGCATAGGATAGATAGTTGGTCTCTTTCTAGGAGGGAAGTGTCAATTGGTATTAAGTTTAAGTTCCTAAGTTTAAGGTGGGGAGGGATGGTGGAAAGTTTAAGAGGCATTTAGAAGGACACATGAATGTAAGTTCGAGGGAGTCCGAATAATATTCAAGCAGCTAGGATTAGTTTAGATTGGCATCAGGGTCAGCACAGGCATGGTGGGCCAAAGTCTCGGTGTGCTGTACTGTGTCCTATAACTTGCCAGTTCTAATGCAAATGAAGAAAGTAAGTTATCTGAAATTGTTGAATTTGATATTGATCCAGTGGTCTGCAATGTACCCAAGTAGAAAATAAGATGTTGTTCCTCAGGCTTATTTTGGACCACATTTGAACAGTGCACAGTTTGAGGCAAGACAGAGTGTGAATGGGCTGATGAATGAATTAAACTGGCAGGCAATAACAAATTGCCATAACACTATCACCTTCTTCCTATTTTTCTTGCTAATATGTTCATATATGCTCGTCTTAATTTCTGTCTTAATCCAAGATACATTTAGGCCAGTTTGGCATGTGGTCCCCATGGCAATATGCAATTTGAATCAAGAGGCATGGTTGTGAACTTCATGTTGGAACTTTAGTTAATTCACTTTGGAGATCTTGAAGTCGCTACTTTATGGGAGCTGCAATAGTAGAATGTACCCTGCTTTGTCATTGGGTTTTACTAATCTGGCCTTACCTGTGTAACAAGTTAATGCGATTTTAATGAAAAATAGGTGACGTGCATCAGTTGCTGGCAGCAAAAATCAACAAAGACTATGGTAACTAGAGCTCTCATTAGTATCAAAATGAGCTATTTTTGCACTTTCTTTGAAAAATTCCTTTAACATTAAAGGAGTCAATCAATGTGCTATATTTCTCGCTTGATAAAACAAGTATTTTACAAGTAGTTTATTTGCACATCATATTGATTTAGCACACTAGTTATATTGAAGAATTTATGAAGAAACCATAACAAATGCCTAGACTTTTCTGCAGGCTCAATTGAATTTAAAGATTTGATTTACTTTTAATTTGTCTTGCGTCAATTAAAAAAAAAACATTTACTGTGCCCGCCATAATGTTTGGGACAAAGACCCATCATTTATTTATTTGCCTCTGTACTCCACAATTTGCGATTTGTAATAGAAAAAAATCACATGTGGTAAAAGTGCACATTGTTAGAATGTATTAAGGGCCATTTTTATACATTTTGGTTTCACTATGTAGAAATTACAGCTGTGCTTATACATAGTCTTCCCATATCAGGGCACCATAATGTTTGGGACACATGGCTTCACAGGTGTTTGTAGTTGCTCAGGTGTGTTGAATTGCCTCCTTAATGCGGGTATAAGAGAGCTCTCAGCACCTAGTTTTTCCTCCAGTCTTTCCATCACCTTTGAAACTTTTATTGCTGTTTATCAACACGAGGACCAAAGTTGTGCCAATGAAAGTCAAAGAAGCAATTATGAGACTGAGAAACAAGAATAAAACTGTTAGAGACATCAGCCAAACCTTAGGCTTGCCAAAATCAACTGTTTGGAACATCATTAAGAAGAAAGAGAGCACTGGTGAGCTTACTAATCGCGAAGGGACTGGCAGGCCAAGGATGACATCAACAGCTGATGACAGTAGAATTCTCTCTATAATAAAGAAAAATCCTCAAACAACTGTCCGACAGTTCTGAAACACTCTTCAGATGTGGATTTGTCAATGACCACTGTCCGCAGAAGACCTCATGAACAGAGAAATACAGAGGCTACACTGCAAGATGCAAACCACTGGTTAGCTGCAAAAATAGGATGGCCAGGTTACAGTTTGCCAAGAAGTCCTTAAAAAAGCAACCACAGTTCTGGAAAAAAGGTCTTGTGGACAGATGAGACGAAGATTAACACATTAGAATGATGGCAAGAGCAAAGTATGGAGGAGAGAAGGAATTGCCCAAGATCCAAAGCATACCACCTCATCTGTGAAACACGGTGGTGGGGTGTGCTGTGGCCTGGGCATGTATGGCTGCTGAAGGTACTGGCTCACTTATCTCCATCGGTAGAGTTGCTGCCTTACAGCGAATGCATCGTCGGAGACCCGGGTTCAATCCCGACTACGGGTGCTGTCTGTTTGGAGTTTATACGTTCTCCCCGTGACCTGCGTGGGTTTTCTCTGAGATCTTCGGTTTCCTCCCACACTCCAAAGACGTACAGGTTTGTAGGTTAATTGGCTTGGTATAAAATGTAAAAAAATGTCCTAGTGGTTGTAGGATAGTGTTAATGTGCGGGGATCACTGGTCGGCGTGGACCTGGTCGGCCGAAAGGCCTGTTTCCGCGCCGTATCTCTAAAACTAAAACTTTAAAAAAACTGCTGATGGTACTAGTTTAATGAATTCTGAAGTGTATAGACACATCGTATCTGCTCAAGTTTAAACAACTGCCTCAAAACATATTGGCCGGTGGTTCATTCTACAGCGACAATGATCCCAAACATATTGCTGAAGCAACAAACGAGTTTTTCAAACCTAAAACATTGTCAATTATTGAGTGGCCAAGTCAATCACCCGATCTGAACCCAATTGAGCATGCCTTTTATATGCTGAAGAGAAAACTGAAGGGGACTAGCCGCCAAAACAAGCATAAGCTAAAGATGGCTGTAATACAGGCCTGGCAGAGCATCACCAGAGAAGACACCCAGCAACTGGTGATGTCCATGAATCGTGACTTCAAGCAGTCATTGCATGCAAAGGATATGCAACAAAATACTAAACATGACTACTTTCATTTACATGACATTGCTGAGGCCTGAACATTATGGTGCCCTGAAATGGGGGGGCTTGTATAACACAGCTGTAATTTCTACATGGTGAAACCAAAATGTATGAAAATGACATTTATTAAAATCTGACAATGCGCATATTTAACCACATGTAATTTATTTTCTATTACAAATCTCAAATTGTCGAGTACAGATGCAAATAAATAAATGATAGGTCTTTGTCCAAACATTATGGAGGGCACTGTAGGGGATTGGTCTTTATCCAAACATTATGGGGGCACAAGGGAATTTCACTAATATTTTTGTGCTTTTAGAATTTGTCAAAGATAAACCTCCTCTGTTGGGATTGTAGCGGTTCACCTAGTAAGAGCTGTTGCCTTGCAGCTCCAGCAACCCTGGTACAATCCTACCTTGCGATGCTGTCTGTAGGAAGTTTGCACATTTTCGCTTTTATCGCAAGAGGTTTCCTCTGTGTGCTCTTTTTTCCTACTATGTACAAAGAACATGTTGATTGCCAAGTTAATTGGCCATCCTAATGGTCCTAAAAGTATTGGTGAGTGGTAGAATCTCTGGAATTTGATGTTAATGTGAAAGAATAAAATGAATATATTATAGGATTAGTGTGAAATAGGTGCTTAATGGTGAGCTCAGATTGGGTTGTGGCCTTTTTTGCATGCTGTATAATCTACCGAATTCTCACTATGTTGTCCTAGTTTTCAGAATAAATGCAGCCTACATTTGCATTGTGTCTTTGCAGCGCACTGGAATTTTTGCTGAAGAGGGGGGAGCAAAAAAACAAAATAATAAAATGTGCTTTGTGCATAATGTGTCCGAAAATAAAACGTAGCCTTGGATTCTTTGTGCTCTAATCTTTATGGACAAGATAGACACAAAAAGCTGGAGTAACTAAGTGGGACAGGCAGCATCTCTGAAGAGAAGGAATGGGTGACGTTTGGGGTCGAGACCCTTCCCCATTCCTTTTGAGTTACTCCAGCTTTTTGTCTGCGGTTTAAACCAGCCTTTGCAGTTCCTTGTGACAAGGTCTTGCTGAAGTCCAAAGAGACTCCATATAGACTATCAGTCTGAAGAAGGGTCCCGACCCGAAACGGCAACCACCATTTTCTCCAGAGATGTTGCCTGACCCGCTGAGTTACTCCAGCACTTTGTGTCTATCTTTGATATAATCCAGCATCTGCAGTTCCTTTTTATTCCGTATAGACTGTCCATGTCAGTATATTTTGTTGCTCAATTAATTGAATTAAATTAATCAGACTACATCTCCCACCAGCAAATAGAGGCCAATTATCCCTCATCGACCTCTGCCTTTTCAAGTGTAGATTAATTCTGCCACTCAAGATTTTTTCCAGTAAATCGACTGCGGCAGATATGTTGAGGCAGGTACAATCACAATGTTTATGAAACATTTAGACAGGTACATGGATAAGACAGGTTTGGAGGGATACAGGTCAAATGCAGGCAGGTGGGACTAGTGTAGATGGGACATGTTGGCCGGTGTGAGCAATTTGAGCCGAAGGGCCTGTTTCCAAGCTGTAATGCTCTACGACTCTAAATCTATCCCCTTACACGTTCTACGTCCCTAATGGGTCTTGACGTCTACCTGAAGGGGACTAGCCCTATGTTTGACATCCTATGTTTAGCACTTTGGTCCTAAATTGTCACTATTTCTCTCCGAAGATTTAACCATGATGAATTGCTTCCAGTCTACATTTTCCAGGTCCTGTGTCGTGATATTGAAAGCAACCTTCCTCGAATTCAGGCCCTTCATTTCCAGATAATCTGCACCCTTTGGCAAATTGCCTTTGAAACTTAAATAATTGTGATCACTGTCCCTTAAATCGGCGAGTGATCCCAGGCTCCTGATGTTAAAGTCAGCGCCGCCGCCCGGCGATCATCATCCCTTCCAAACTTGTCATCAAACTCGGGGAACTGGGTCTCTGCTTGTCCCTGGGCAACTGGAGACGTGTGTCATCGGCAAAACTTGGTCATCGGCAAAACTCTATCAATACAATACACTCTCCTCAATGGCCATCTGCACTGGCGCACCTCAAGCCGAGATAATCTATGTATAGGGGGCACCAACGTTTATTAAATGTCTTGCCTGGTGTAGATGGGGCAGTTAATATTATTACCCTGTGATGTTCCTCAGTCAAGGGAGGCTGCGACTATCGCAAATTCCTCTTCCTTTCTGTGTAATGTTGATAAGGAAAATGTAAGGTTTGATATGTCCAGAGGGATACCTTGACTGTCCAAACTTGCATACACAATTGTGGCTCTTGCGTAATGTATTGGAGTGCCAGTGATTGGGGAACTGTTGCATGAGACGTACCTCAATTACTTATTACAAAGCAGAAGAAGGATATTCAGCCCATTTGGTTCACACTGGGTTCTGCAGACAATCTCATCAGTCCCTTTGCCCCTGTTAGGTGCCAATCAACATATTGATCCTTTGGCCATTTACTTGCACTTTGCGGATATTTTGAGTCACCAATTAATGTTCCAGCACGTCTTTGGCATGAGAGGAAAAGGGAGTCCCTGGGGAAACCCACATGGAGTATTTACAGATTCTAGGGTCAGGTTTGAACTTGGGAACCCCTGAGATATGAGGCGCTGCTCGATCTGCTTATCATTGTACCTTCACTAAACAAAAGACTAGGGGACGAAAAAGTTTACTGTAAACAGTTATTAGAATTTGTCATGAAACATTTTGATATTTTGAGCAATTGAGGAATGTTGTGTAAAGTAGCTGAATTACTAATTTGTTATAGTAAATGTTTGGCTTTTATATTTATTTTGTCACTCATCTGAAACTATCTTGTTTAACCCTGTAGGCGACTGTTGGAGTCCTCACTTATTTCTCTGTCCCGAAACGATGGTTCAGGATCAAGAGAGCACCCAATTTATCCGGATCCAGCCAGGTAAGGCTCACTATTGTATTACTGCACTTTTGTCAGAATTAATAGATAAATATATGAAAGCGGCAACAGTACATTTTATTTTTGGGCGGTCATTTTATCTGCCTTATATGGTCCTCAATTCATTTTTAAGTGGCTTTCATCTTTTTGGATGGATGGTGTCTCTACCCTGAAAGAGTTTGAGTTCCATTAATTATATATCAACTTTCTTTTAACCCTAATTGCTGTAGTTTGTGTGCAGAAACAAAATTATCAAATCTTCCCAATGCAACTAAAGTAGCTATTATATGTGGTACGATGTCAATGCTGTCTGAAAGAACATTCCATTCATATTGAATCATAGAGATTGACTGGAGAAAATAAATCAAGGCTCTGTGTGCATTTTCTATTTTGGGAGATCTTTCTGATTTTGGTAGCATTTTCAGGGTTTTTGTGTTCTGGAACAAGAAAGATGAATTGGAAATGTTGAATGCCACAACTTTTGCATGTGATTTTTGCCAATCTTGTTTGTTTTTGTCTGACTGGTGTTATTGTATTCCTGAGTGTGAACAAAGATCTTTCAGTTAACATTTTAAGATGGTGCTTTGCCTGTTAATGGTGTTATCATTCTCTTGATCTATGTGAAATTTACAACTGCCCATAGAGCTTCTTTCTTAATTTTTTTTTTAGTTTAGTTTTTTCTCATTTTAATAATTTATATGAACCAAAATAGTTGGAAGAATTCTGCTTGAATAGGATCCAAGACAGAGACTTGGGTTCCAAATGTTTAGGTGGTTGTTATAAGAATACATATTAATAACTTGAAAGCTTCTTGACAGAATTTTTCTTTAATTTTTTGGCTAATGCTATTGATGGCTTGATCACTTTTTGGTGTCTGTTTGCATTTAAGTGGTGATGGACCAACTTCAGCTGAGTGGTGTGCTCTTCCATTTCAGAGGGCAGGTCATAGTTAATCACATCTGTAGGCCTGGAATCACATGTGAACTAAACTGGGTAAAGATAGATTTTCTTCCCAAAGGGCATGTTAAGATCCAGATTGTTTCACGGGATATGAAAACTCAGAATGTTGAAATAAATTTTTTGATGCGCTGAGTCATCCTAAATGAGCACCATTGAATTGGTTGAGCAAAAACAAAGCACTGAAGGAACTCAACAGGTCAGGCAGCATCTGTGGAAGGAATAGACCAACAACGTTTCTGGCTGGGACCCTTCTTCAGACTGACTTGAAACATACTGCATGACCTACTGAGTTCCTCCAGCACTATTTTGTTCAAAATTCCACCATGGCTGAGGCAGCTTGAATCTAACTAACTCACACCACTCTACCACCCCCAGCCACCTTGGCATCTCCTAGCCTGTTTCTTTCAAGTCCATGAACTAGTTGGTGTAGTGAAACCATTTCTTTGATGTTTAACTATTTCCACTGCAACAATGTTTTGATGGGGAAAGAACCCTTGAGCTCATCAGCACTCTCACAAGTGGGGTTTAAGTTGTCGAAGATTGTATTATTCATCACGTTCATAGGGCATTTCACGTGAGTATTAAATTATAAATCTTGTTGAAGGTCACACAATGGGGTTCAGAGAAGTTTAGTTCAGAGATACAACACGGAAACACGCCAAATCTGCACCGACCAGTGATCCCCGTACACTAGCGCTATCCTACACGCTCGAGACAATTTAGGATTTTTACAGAAGCCAAATTAACCTACGAATTCATACGTCTTTGGAATGTGGGAGGAAATCAGAGCACCCGGAGAAAACATGTGGTCATGGGGAGAATATACAAACTCCGTACAGACAGCACCCATAGTCAGGATTAAACCCGGGTCTCCGGCACTGTTAGGTAGCATCTCTAGTGCTGTGCCACCGTGCCGCCCCAGAAAAAGATAGAAAATATTTATATATTAAATTCCAACTGCGTCCTTTGTGTGTTTATATGCACAATTTCAACATTTCCTTTCAACTTGCAGCTTGTTTTGAAAATGCATTTGTCCCTTTGCTTTCTCATGCAGGATAGAAATATAGGATAGGCTAAGATAGAAATGTTGGGCAATTTTTAGTCCATGTTAGTTTACCATGAATTGAAGTTTCATGCTGGAGACCAACTACTAATCAGACAGATAAAGTAGGTATAAGTTTAGGAGGAAAATATACTATACATAATGTAACTTTAGCTGTTTGCGTGCAAAATCCTTTATTTTAATTAATTTGTTCTTCACCCACTCAATTGGGAGTATTAAATGTTCCCTATGTTGGGGGAGTCCAGAATGAGATGAGGAAAAACGTTTTCACCCAGAGTGTTGTAAATCTGTGGAATTCTCTGCCCCAGAAGGCAGTGGAGGCCAATTCACTGGATGTTTTCAAGAAAGAGTTATATTCAGCTCTTGGGGCTAAAGGGATCAAGGGATGTGGGGAAAAAGCAGGAACGGGATACTGATTTTGGATGACCCGCCATGATAATATTGAATGGCGGTGCTAGCTCGAAGGGCCGAATGGCCTACTCCTGTACCTATTATCTATGTTTCCATATTTCTAAATATATAGTCTTCAGTAGTACTGAAAAGACATCAGAGTTTCTGACCATCAGAAGCCTTAGGAATGACCTAAAATGAATTAAACTGACAATGTCACCTGTCAGCTGCATATTTGGGAAGTAAGTTCTTGATGTTATAACTTTCAAGATATTAATTTTAGTTATCCATTGGTATTCCGGTTGTGGAATTGAGAGACAGTGTAAGTCAACAGGAGAGGGATTTTTGATTTGAAGAGATTTGAATGAACTTTGTCATGTGTTGCCACTGTTGTAATGTAATGTAGCAGCCAGTTATGCATTTGGCAAACACCATGTGATGACTAGTTTACCTGTGCATTTAACAGCATGTGGTGATGACTAGTTTATTTTCTGCCATTCCAGCTTGAGCCAAAGAAACTTTAACTTTTATTGGAGACAGCAGGTCTCATCTCTGTTTACTCGTCGATTCTGAAAGTTGATACCTCTGGAGCATTTTGTCTGAAAAGCAGCATTATATTCAAACTTTCATCACCATCATTTGTTGTAAGTTAAGAGTGTGCAACTTCTGACACCAGTGTGCCTTCCATAATGTTTGGGACAAAGACCCATTTATTTATTTGCCTCTGTACACCACAATTTTAGATTTGTAATAGAAAAAAAATCACATGTGATTGAAGTGCACATTGTCAGATTTTAATAAAGGCCGTTTTTAAACATTTTGGTTTCACCATGTAGAAATTACAGCAGTGTTTATACATAGTCTCCTCATTTCAGGGCACCATAATGTTTGGGACACAGCAATGTCATGTAAATGAAAGTAGTCGTGTTTATTATTTTGTTGCATATCTGGAAAAGCTGGAGAAACTCAGCGGGTGCAGCAGCATCTAAGGAGCGAAGGAAATAGGCGACGTTTCGGGTCGAGACCCTTCTTCAGACTGGTCAGGGATCAGGGAAACGCGAGATATAGACGGTGATGTGGAGAGATAAAGAACAATGAATGAAAGATATGCAAAAAAGTATCGATGATAAAGGGAACAAGCCACTGTAAGCTGTTTGTGGTGTGAAAATGAGAAGCTAGTGCGACTAGGGTGGGGGAGGGAGATAGAGATAGAGGGAATGCTAAGGGAGTCGCGGAGGGAGCGGTCTTTGCGGAAGGCAGACAGGGGGGGAGATGGGAAGATGTGGCGGGTGGAGGGGTCACGTTGCATCCGCTGCTCCAGATGCCAGATGATCTATATCGGTGAGACCAAGCGGAGGCTTGGCGATCGTTTCGCCGAACACCTCCACTCGGTTCGCAAAAACCAACCCGACCTCTCGGTCGCTCAGCACTTCAACTCCCCCCCCCCCCCATTCCGTATCCGACCTCTCGGTCCTGGGCCTCCTCCATGGCCAGAGTGAGCAACACCGCAAGTTGGAGGAACAGCACCTCATATTCCGCTTGGGGAGTCTGCATCCTTTGGGCTTGAACATTGAATTTTCTCAATTCTGTTAACCCCTGCTGTCTCCTCCCCTTCCCACCTCTCCCTCAGCCTCGGGCCCTGGCATTCCCTCTCTCTCTATCTCCCTCCCCCACCCTAGTCGCACTAGCTTCTCATTTTCACACCACAAACAGCTTACAATGGCTTGTTCCCTTTATCATTGATACTTTTTTGCATATCTTTCATTCATTGTTCTTTATCTCTCCACATCACCGTCTATATCTCTCGTTTCCCTGATCCCTGACCAGTCTGAAGAAGGGTCTCGACCCGAAACGTCGCCTATCTCCTTCGCTCCTTAGATGCTGCTGCACCCGCTGAGTTTCTCCAGCTTTTTGTGTAACCCTCGATTCTCCAGCATCTGCAGTTTCTTCGTTAACACGAGCTTGACTCTTTGCTAGGTTGTTAACCTGTGTGGAGACTCCTGCTCATTAAACGTACGTTTAAAGTGACCCCGGTGCCTGGTCGATTATTGTCGAAACAACCGATGTGAGAGAAAAACGTGAATCAACAACACCTGAGCAATTACAAACGCCCATGAAGCCACATGTCCCAAACATTATGGTGCCCTGAAATGGGGGGACTATGTATAAATACTGCTGTAATTTCTGCATGGTGAAACCAAAATGTTTAAAAATGGCCTTTATTAAATTCTGACAATGTGTACTTTAACCACATGTGATTGTTTTCTATTACAAATCTCAAATTGTGGAGTACAGAGGCAAATAAATAAATGATGGGTCTTTGTCCCAAACATCATGGAGGGCACTGTAGTTTACTTTAATGGGCAGTGAATGTAGTTGTAGAAACGAAAATCGGGCAATGCTGCGAGTACTCTGTGAATGATGGCATTATTGCCTCGCATAAAGGTTAAAAGGGAAATATTCAGTATTCCCATTTCTTGTCGTTAGGTGGATGATGCTAGGGTATAGACATCTAATGGGCCAGACTGGGCTTGAGTGCCACCGCCTGCCCGGTGTGTTTGCTGTAGCTGCACCAACCATGGGCAGCATTGTGGTATGTGCCTCGCCTCTGCTGCTGTTCCACCGGCTGGAGAGGGTCACGAGCAGCGACTAGGCCTGATGGTGAGAAAGGATGTTTAGGGTTTTAGGTGTTTCTAATCATGGAAAAATAAACAAAAACTCAGCTTGTCCTTTTTAATGAGGATTGGTAACTTGGTGGACCATGGCTGATGACTGTTAAGAATCCATTGCATGGGTGGGTCTGCAGTCTGGGAGAGAATGGTGGTATCCTTCCCTGAAAGATGTTACACTTCTGACTGACATTCCCTTTCTGCTGATAGACATAGGATCTTTTCCCTTATTAGTGTGCTGGTAACATCCAGCTCTAATTCCGTACCCACTCCTTTCAAGGTTTCCACTGCTACTGCGATGTCGACTGTTTGACACCACTGTTGGATGAAATGGAAATTATTCCAACCCGAAGGCTCTAGTCTTCGATCTTCCATGTCGTGGCACCCAATTGACATCCTGTACATCTTGTTAAGTGACCTGAAAAAGTTAACACTTTGTTTGGTGTCCCTTTAAAAAAATATATTGTAATGTCTGGTGATCGACTTTTCAATATTATATACTTTATAAATTCTACTACTTGATTTATTTAAGATAATTCCTAATGGAAACATTTGTGGAATTAAAATTATCTTTGGTGCTGCTCCGATTTTTGTAAATCGAAAGAAAATAATTTGGTGCATTTCACTTTAAATAGTGGGAGTATCATGTGAGAGCTGCATGTGTCCTGTATACATGGAAATGGTTCTGACAGTTCGGGGACGCTGTGTGATTGCCATATATGTGCGTGGGAGAATTTTTTTTTCCTTTTTCTGCAGAATCGAATTACATACCTTAGTGTTTTTTTGAAAGCTGTAACATTAATGCCAAGACCCTAGGACTTAATTTGGAGCTAAAAATTCCACACGTCCTGTGAAATTATTTTGTCTCTGACTTGAACATTTAAAAGGGACAAGATTCTCAAAGGAGAAGCTTCTGGCACCAGTTGCAGGTCATTGATGTGTGGGTGGATGGAAGGGTGTTGAAGGTGAGCTGAGAGTACCGTTTTAGCAGCTGCATAATCATCACTGAGCTGTTTGAGCAGGACTCTGATACAATCAAAATTCATGAAACCTCACTGTATGTCATTTGGAGTTAGAGTTTGATACTTATTCAGTGCATGCAGTTAAAAACATGGCCTTGCCCAAAGCCTGGTGAGGTGGTGTTCATGCGCAACATGACTGGCTGTTCTGCTTGACTGTAATTTGGATTGTGGTAGTCAAGAGAGTCAAGAGTATTTAATTGTCATATGTACAGAAAACACAACAGTTAAGTTCTGATTTGCAGCAGCATAACAGTTCTGTAAATGCAGTGCACATAGATAACATTACAAACAAACTCTTAAATAAATTAAAGACCCCAATATCAGTGCATATCAAAAGCCCAAACTCTGTAGTGCAACCTAGACCGTTAATAGTTCAGATGGTGTTTGTGGTGTTCAAGAGTCTGATGGTTGTTGGGAAGAAGCTGTTCTTGTACCCGGAGGTCATGTTTTATTACCTTCCTTACGACAGCAGGAGTGAAATTAAAGCATGGCCAAGGTGGTGTGGGTTCTTGAATGCACCAGCTGCCTTGTCGAGGCTGGGTCTCCTATATGCCCTTCGATGGTGGGGGCTTCAGTGCGAGCGATGAGCCGGGTGGTGTCCACTGCTTTTTGTAAGCTTCTTCGCACCTGGGCGTTTAAGTTGCCAAAACCAGGCCGTGATGCAACCATTCAATATGCTTTTGACCGTCCACCTGTAGAGGTTCAAAAGAATAGCCGTCAACATACAAAATCTCCTCAATTTTCCAAGGAGGTGGATTATGTCCATCAGTTAATGTACAGGAGAAATTGCTGTGGTGTGATCAAATATAATCTAAGGAATGGAAGAGGTGAAGATTGAGCCTTTTCTGGTTGAGTGTGAATATCTTTGAGTTGAGTAGTGTCCCTCAAAGAAGTAATGCGTTGTGGTTAAAGGCAAACAGGTGGATGTGACGTACTTCAATTTCCAGGAGTCATTTCATCATGTGGAACTTCAAAGATTGTTGTAGAAATTTGAAACCCATGGTGTAAGAGGTAGCAGAAGATAAACCAAAAATTGCAGATGTTGCTTTACAAAAAAAACAGTGCACAGTGTTTACAGTGTTGAGGTAACTCAACAAGTGAGGCAGCATCTCTGGGGAACATGGATAGGTGATATCTGTTTTGGGTTGGGTCTCTTCTTCAATCTGATTGTGGTTTGAGTGGGTGAATCGAAAGCTGGAAGTGAGGGGGGGACTAGACCACGCCCAGCAAGTGATAGTGGGTACAGGTGAGGGAGGGGGGGGTGTGTTGATAGGTGCATGGTTGGACAAAGGCCAGAGATGAAATGACAAAGTGCGAGAAGGATAGAAGAAGTACAAATTATGAAAAGCTGAAAGAAGAGAGGGATGGGAAAAATAGGTGCGTTGCCAGGTGGGGCAAAGGAAAGAGTGGGGGAAAGAAAAAGTAGTTGTTGTCAGTTGGTTACCTAAAATTGGAGAAGTCAATGTGCATACCATTAGGTTGTAAGCTACCCTATGAGGTGCTGTTCCTCCAGTTTGTGTGTGGCCTCACCCTAGCAATGTATGAGGCCCAGGACAAAGGGCAGTATTGGAGGGGGAGTTGAAATGGTAACAACTGGGTGGCGCCAGCATTGCTGCCACGCCAACAGTCTGTCTCGTCCCTTTGTTGTTTTTTTTAATATGTGTTAAAAATATGTTTGAGTGTTCTTTAGCTTCTTTTATGTGTTGGGGGGGGTGGGTGCGTTGGGGGAAACTTTTTATAAATCTCATACCTTGACGGAGATGCAATTTAATTCCCATATCATATATCCATCCGCACTGCGGCCTAACATCGTGGAGCTAGCGGGCTCTGCTGGAGATCGGCTTCTGGAGCTCCAACTGTGGGAGCCTGCGGACATTAACATCGGGAAGCTGGCGATCCCTTTGACAGGAATTGACCTCGGAGCTCCAACCGTGGAAGCCTGCAGGCTTTAACATCCCTGGTCTCTGGTTAGAGGCCGACTTCGGGAGCTCCAAGCCATAGGAGAGTCGACCGCCCCAACGCTTCGACCCCCCCCGACTGCGGATGGGTCGACTGCCCTGACCGCGGGAGAATAAAGAGGAAGAAGTTTGGACTTTATTGCCTTGCATCACGGTGAGGAATGTGGGAATCCTCTGTGGTGGATGTTTATGTTAACTTTTATGTAGTTGTGTGCCTTGTTGCTTTTTTTAGTATGGCTGCATGGTCATTCAGGTTTCAGTGTGCCTTAATAAGCGAGTTCGGTTTTCCGAAAAATGCAAGGAATAATGGGATTTGTCAAAGGTCATTCGCCATACAGAAAAAGCGGGCTGTTACAGACTGTGTTTTAATTCTTACCTTTATTCATAATTTATGTGTAAAAATATATTTAATCTGAGGAACAGGGGTGCCAGGTAGTGGGAGAGCGGGTGTGAGCGGGTGACGGGGAGAGACATTCTCGGTTGCTGTGCGCACACAGACCCGCGCCTCATCCGCAGCCAGGATTGAACATGGGTCCCCAGCGCCGTAAGCGCTGCCGAACCGCCACAAGGCCGGGGACCGCCAGCCGCAACTCCCCCCCCCCCCCCCCCCCCGGCACTGGTGAAAGCAGAGCACCAGCCATCATCGGGGATACACACAAAACGCTGCAGCAACTCAGCTGGACAGGCAGCATCCCCGGAGAAAAGGAATGGATGACGTTTCGGGTCTAGACCCTTCTCCAGACATGTTGCCTGACCCGCCAAGCCACCGTAGCACCCCGTGTACATCCACACCGATGACCAGTGCTCGGCCCCCGACGGCACTGAGGGGGCCAACCGGGCAAGGAGCGACACGCAGCCGATGGTCCACTGGGGAACGTCCTCCCCAGGAGCCGGAGCAGAGCCGAGCTGGAGTCAGCGCCTGGGGCTGCCGCGCCCCGCCAGCCCAGGGCCACACCGGACAGGGACGGGACATCCAGGAGGGGATGGGTCGGCCCAGCGGCAAGTCAACAGCGCCTGCAGCACCGGAGACCCAACCCTGACCCCGGACGAAACCCAAGCAGCAGTACGACCTCGCTCACTCATCGAAGCATAAAGCAATATAAACTACAAAATTATCATAGCTTTGTACAAAGGAGCATTAAATACAACTAATTCATAGTTTGAAAGCAGTATTTTCTTACCTAGAAGAATCAAAGCTGGAAAATACGGATGAAACAAAGGTCTGTATGTACACAGCTGCTCACCTACCAACAATGTTTATGGCGAGTTAACTATGACCTGCATGCGCAGTCGGAATACTGAACTCGCTTATTGGTACACGTGACAATAAACTAACCTTTTGAACCTTTGAACTGGGATATCCAGCATGCCTTTGGGTAAGAATTTGGCATGGTGAGAAGATTGGTTGCCTGACAGGAAACTGAGTTGGTATAACAGGAATTGGTGCAGGGTTCACCGTTTGACAATTTACGTCTACAATTTGGATCAAGGCACTGAAAAAATAGTTACTTAATTTGCTATGAGGATAGATAAGAAAGTAAGATGTGAGCATGAAGCTAAAATGGAGACACAAGACTCTGCAGATGCTGAGATCTTGATCAAAAATCAAAAATCAGATGTAGGAACTCAATGGGTCAGGCAACATCTTTGAGAGGAATGGGCATGTTTGAGTTTCTCCAGCATTTTTTTTTGTCTGGGACATGAAGGTCTGGTACATTTCTCTTGTGAGAAAATATTAAATTATTTGCTGACAAAAAGCAAGGATGCTGGACTGTGAGGCTCGAAAATGCAGACTGATCTGGGCAAACAAAGAACTAAGGTATATCAAGTAATTAGGAAAGCAAAATAATGTGATGGTTTTGTAATGAGGAGAATTGAATACGAAAAGAAATTTATTCTTCAGTTACGTGGGCCTTTGAGACCACATCTGGAATGGTGTGTCGTATATTTCTGCTTAAGGAGTAATGCTTTGGAAGCTGCTCAGAGAAGACTCACTGGAATTGGAAGGTTTTAAGACACCAGGCTTGTATCCACTAATTTAGGAGAAGAACTTGATTTCATATGTAAGATCTTTTGCCAGGGTTTCCTCTTGTGGGAGAACCTGAAATCAGGTGTCACCGTTTTATTTGAGGGTCATGTTTTATTTGAGGGTCATGAGTCTTTTGAACTTTCTTCAAAGAGTGTGGAAGCAAAATACTTGAATATTTTTCAGGTAGTAAATAGATGATTGGGAAGCAACAGAGTGAAAGGTCAGCGGGTGAGAGCTGCAGAGTTGAGCGTTAGTTATTAAATTGAACAAGCTTGAAAGGCCATTTGGTTTGATCTTGCCTCTTATGCATGTTTGTTTGTTCGACTATTCATGGGTCATTAGTTCCAGATGCAACCCTGCTCTGAGCCTGGAACAAGCTGACTAAGAGACGTTGTCGCTGGACACCCTTGGAGTTCAGCTCTGAAGGGCAGTCATGTAGGGTTTACCAGAATTATGCTGAGGGTTTGTCCATGTAATCCTTTCCTGTCCAGACCTGGCATTTCAATGGAGATTTGTCCTGGCGATGAGCAAGGAAAAGTTGCCTTCACTTATCTAAATCATAAAATTATTTAAAAAGGTGATATTTGAATGAGTAATCTTAAGTTTTGTAACTGTACATCACAGATTTTTTTTTAATTCTACTAGCCTCAGTCATTGTCAGAAAGTAAGGGAATTCCACTTTTAACTTGTTTTTAGTCGTGCAGTGTCAGAGGTTTGATTACTTCTGGGATTGCGCTATATCTCTGAATATATAACGAGATTTTGCTTTATGCTCTCTGTACCTCTGACTGTGGCCAGATGTGGTTCCAATGTTATATTTAAGTTTGCCAACAATACCACCATGTTGGATGAAGAATAAATAACAACGAGTCAGAATATAGAAGGGAGACCAGTAATCTGTTTGGTGTCCGTGTACCCTCTTTACAAGTGGTGGCAGAATAAGTCTTGTGCTCAATGCTACCAAGACCAAAGTGCTGATTGACTGTAGGAAAACAATGTTGAGGAACCATACACCTATCTTTGTTGGCAGGATGGCAATGGAGAAAATCAATAGCTTCAAGTTTCTAGGCAAGTACATTTTTGATGGTCTGTCCAGGGCCCAGTGTATTGATGAAATTATAAAGAAAGCTCACCAAAGCCTACACTTGCTCAGAAGTGTGAGGCGTTCAACATGTTAACAAATGTTTACGAGTGAACAGTGGCGAGCATACTGACTGGTTACATCATGGCCTGGATCAGAAGTTTGAAAGCACAAAAATAGAAGGTACAGTAAGTGGTGGACATTGCCCGGTCCATCATGGGTACTGACCTCTCCACAAAGGGGTCTAGAGGATGCTTTGCCTTTAAGAAGACAGCTATTAGCATTAAAGACCCACACCACATTGGCTTCATAGTCTTCTCGCTGCTGCTATTGGAAAGAGAATACAGGAGCCTGAAAATCATTGCCCCCATGTTCATGAACTGTTTCCACCCTATACAATCCTCCCTTCACAAAACAAATTGCAATGGACAAATTTCATTTGTTTTTCTAGTTCATTTCATCTGGCCATCATGTAACAGAACAATGCACAGTGTTGTTAAATTGTGGCCTCTTAATGCAAGCCAGAAGTCATTTTTTAGGAATGTAAGGCCTTTTAAAGGAACACTATCAATATGAATGTTATTTATATTGTTGTTACTTTCTACCCAAATCTAATTATTTATCTGTTGATCTTTGTAGAAAGGTAACAGGAGAAAATGTTTGTTTATTTTTATAAATGACTGGATGGTTCTGTGCAGGATGTGATTTATTGCCTGCACAATAGTCACCAATATATAATTTAGGCCTAGAGCAAGGGAACCTTTCTTTGTGAAAATGTCCTTTCTACACGAAAACTGTCCACATTTTTTCTTTATCATTCTATTTCACGATTATATTGTGCCTTTTCTGGATATTTTGAGCAGCTTATCTGCATTTAATTTTGCATTGCTAACTTATTTTCTTCCTTCAGTTACTTCATACTGGAACAAACTTTGATGAGCCAATCAACAGAAGTGCATGAATTCTTTTTTTCCTTAAAGATAGATTTTGGTTTAGTCTAGTTCTCTGTGATGAGTCATTTGAGATTTCTAATTTAGAGAATTGTACTTGTGAATCACCTCATTCCATCCTCAATATCAAAGCCTGAAATGTGCTACTTTAACTAGAATTTATTTGCGACTCTCAAAAGAATAGAAGCATGAAGAAGGTGACCACTGCCATTCAGTAAGATCACAGCTAATCTTTACCTCAGTACCACTTTCCTGCACCAGACGTATATCCTTTAATATAATATGGATATAATATATGAATAGTTAATATAACATGAGTGAAGAAATGTCCTGACCAAAATTTTTTCCAGAGATATGCAGCCTGACCCGTTGAGACCCTCCTGAAATATTTAACTATCTGTTCAATAGAAAATGTTACTGACTTTGCAGATGATCAGCTTTTTCTTGTGTTCTGGATGGAACTGTCAATCAGTATGCAATTGGGGTTAAATCCATGTTTAGTGGCACAACGTGTATATATTGTATCACAGTTAAATGTGGATGGATAGTATTTATATTTAAAACAATTAAATACTGAGTTTATTTGATTCATCCCTTGATTGAAACTTACTTTAAGGATTCACGTCATATACTGGACCCTTAGAATATCACACAACCAAGATCATAAATTCATAACCCTTAATTCCATTTCAGTTTGGAAAGAATAAAACAATGGAATCTGATGGACTAAACACTTGAGTACAGTGCTTACAGATCTGTTTATCTTCATATAATTTGACATAAGAAAGATATTTGTTGGTTGGAAGGCCTTTTCAAAATGTCAGTAAGTTAAAATAATGGCGGCCCGTACAGGACTTGAACTTATCTGAAAGCCTGCTCCATCAGCCAAACGTCAAACAGTTTTAGTTTTTAAAAGGCTTTTAAGTCTCTAGTGTAGATGTTTACTTTTCATTTTTCAATCCATTGTTTCAGATGTTGCTCACTTTTTCCAAATGAAAAGTGATTTGTACTGGACAGAAACCTCCCTGTGAGTAAATGTTAGAAGGATTTAGCAATAGTCAGTTGAGGTTTGTAGGCTGCTCTGTCCCAGACTTTATTATTGTGGACAACTAGGTGACTTCTGAAGGCAATTGGTTGCACTGGATTTTATTTAGAGGTATCAGAGTAAAGGGGGCTGAATACTTTTGCACGCCACACTTTTCAGTTTTTTATTTGTAAAAAAATTTGAAAACCATGTATCATTTTCCTTCCACTTCACAATTATGTGCCACTTTGTGTTGGTCTATCACATAAAATCCCAATAAAATACATTTACGTTTGTGGTTGTAACGTGACAAAATGTGGAAAAGTTTAAGGGGTATGAAAACTTTTGCAAGCCACTGTATTTAGTTTTCATTCCATGATCCGAAGACCGATTATTTGGGATTTCCGCATTTCTATTTGTGTGATATTGCTATGTACAATTTAATTCTTGCATTTCCTACATCACATCATTAGCTATACTTGAAAAATACTTCATTGAAAATAAAGTACTCTTAGCCTGAAAGGGATTTAAGTGTGGTTAAGGTGTCTTTTCAAAAAACAAGAAAATGTTAGACCACATTGCATCATTCAATAATTTAGAGGCATTATGACCTGTGGCAGCAAAGTAAAAGTATTCATAAAAATCATTTAAAATATTTTTTTAAAAAAAGCTCCAACAACTAATCCCAATAAAAGCTGAGTAATTTATCCAGTAAAACGATAAGTTAAATGCAAGTTTTCTGCATAAAATGAAGCTTTGGCTACAAAGCTTGATTGCCAGAGGAATCATCCAATTATGCCTACTTTGTCAGGCAGTTATGCTCGCATGATAAGCGAATTAGTAACAGTGAAACTTAAATCTGTGTAAAACATTTTATTCATGGACTTTTTCCAAATGGCAAAAGAAGCAATGTGAATTCCAGTAACTCGCCCAAATTGTGTAATGTGTGTGGATTTTTATAAAGTTGTATTTTGCATATCAACTTCACAGAAATAGTTAGTTGCCCATAGACACAGATTAAGCAAGTTTACTCAAAGGATGTGATATTTTTTTAATGCTATTTTTGAACTGTGGTGCGGGTGGTGGGTGGGGGGGGGGGGGGGGGGATTTATAGAGGAAGTTCAAGGAAGTTGAGGGCTTTACATTGACCATACAAGAGAAGGAAATATCAAGGATAAGAGGAATTTGTTAGAAAGGTAAGTGGTGGGGAAACTGCTGAGACATTATATAGTACAGTGGAGAATATATCATGTACAATATAATTTTGCTTAAGTTCATAATTCTCCTATTATTCTGGAAAATGGAGGTTGCTTGAAACTTAGGTATATTTCATTAGACGGTGTTCATCTGGATAGCAGCACTGAATTAAACCTTTATTGTACTTTTGTATGCCGGTTAAAAGCATTCTGATGGTATACTTGGTAAATACATTTGCAATGTAATCAATTCATGAGATGTAAAACTGTGTCCAGCTCTGTTGTGTGTGAATCAATTGAAAGTATGATACATTTATCTTCATTTCAATTAAGCCTTGTAAGTCTGGAAGTCTGCATTGCATCTCACATTGCATTAACCAGAAGATTGCTCCACCCCATAGTTTTTATTTGCTCTAAAGCGAGTTTAAAATTAGAAAAGAAATGCCAATTTATAACATCATATGTAACAGATTTGCAATTTGGATTTTATGATTTTGTTTAATATTCAAAATATTTAGTTGTTACCGTTATGGAACCAGAATAATAGAATAGAAGTTGGTGCTTACATCAGAATTGAAAATTTATAATTTAACTTTAACCTAATTTATTTCTATAATACTAGACCCAAAGAAGCCGTGGGTGATTGAATAGTTCTGGAGGTTAAAACATGATACAGCCGTGGCTTGATCATTGACATCTGGGCATGTTTTGAATGAATTATGCCATCTATTCTGTTGTGTATTTTAGGAAGACATGATCATTGCAGAATTCCAACCCCCTGTGTCATTTTTTTGGAACCCCAGATAAATTGGAAAATGGCTCATGACTTTAGTACAGGACTATGCCAGTGATGTGAGCTGCAACACACTGAGTACCCTTGACCTGACTGCCTGTTTCTCTCAAGATGAATTGCCAATGTCGCCTTCCTAATTTATGCCTCACTTTGATAAAATCTTTAATTTGTTTTTTGAAGCTTATCCTAACCCCTCTGAACCATTAACCGAGAACCTCTGGATACTCTGAAGCAATAGTGAAGGGGACAAAGGATTACCTAGTCCATTGCCTAGTCTCACTGCCTGAGATTTATCCTGATCCTTCCAAGGCTTATTCATGTTGGTAACAGATATGGCTGTGACATCATGTGTAGGAAAATGAACAACGAGTGCCTACATTGGCTGGGTTAGGACACATTTAGACAGATACATGTGGATGAGACAGGTTTAGAGGAATGTATGTTAAGGTTCACTTCTTAAAACAGACAACTCACAATGGGTTAGGTAAACCAACTCAAGCTTTACTGATCATCAGCCGGCGAGAGTGTCAGGGATACAGAATCAAGTATGCAACAGATACTTGACTCTCCTGAGCCACCCCTCCAATGAATGAAGACATACGGCATCTTTTATAGTGTTTTGGAAACGTGGTCATATGCTTATATAGAGTTGCAGCAATGACATTCAACACAATACTCGAATCAATCTGGCTGAACCCATTCAAAGCATACTTGTCACAATACAATACACTTGTCATACTGTGGTTAAAACAATCACAAACTTTAGTTTCAAACCCTAAACAACAGGAACTTAGTCAAAAGCCCAACATTTGCAATTCCTTCTTAAACAATGTAAGGATCATTATCAGCAACACCACAGAAAATTTCTGTTTACAGAAATTCCCGAGTCCCCAGGGAACACATCCTCTCCCACTATTGTTAATGGTCTTTTGCTTGGGCATAACAGGAAGCACTATTGGAAAAGCTTGGTATGCAGACCTCTAGCTTCCTGAACCCCATAGTTCCTCTAATATGGTACAGAATTATAAAACTTCAGTTTATTCAGAACCCAAAAAAGTCAAGCTAATCTTTTACTTAATACAATATTTTACGCTACAATTTATTACATAACCAGGATATTCTCATGTAGGATTAGTGTAGATGGGACATGTTGGTGGATGAGGGCAATTTGGGTTGAAGGGCCTGTTTCCATGCTGTAAGACTCTATGATTCTACTCCCAGTGAATGCATAATAATGACAATAAATTGTAAACTGAGAAAAGAAATACAGTCACATGTAAACAAGATTATTTTCTGTGAATTCCATTAAAAAGCGCTGTCACCATGTACATTGTCAACTTCTCAATTCCAAGTTATTCAAACAAACATCCATCAACTTGACCTCCAAATAGGTAATCATATTACTGTGTAGCACAGATTTGGCAGTGATCTTCTTGCTAGGTATAAGGGAGAACTGAACAGACTTGTTTGATGATCACCTCAGAGTTATAGAACCGACCGTGAGGGATACCAACAGGCGAATGGAGTATTAACATAAGTCATAACATCATAGAAACATAGAGCACAGAAATAGGCCCTTCAGCCCAAATAATCCATGCTGATCATTTTGGCCATCTACACTAATTTGATTTACCATCATTAGGTATGTATCCTATAACTTGCCTGGTCTAGTGCCTAGTGTCAAAACAGGAATTAGAATGGGAGGAAGTAAAGTCAAGACAATTGTGGGTGTCTCTAGGCGTAGTTTGGTGACAAACATCTATTGCATCTCCAGAGATGGAGGCAGATCCAGAAAGGGAAGAAGTCAGAGAAAGACCATGCAAAGATGAAAGTAGGGTGGATATGATTAGCAAAATTAATGTTTTATTTAGTTGCGTGTGATAGCAGGGAGTGTCAATAGAGTCTTCAGTGTATCAAAAACGATTTCAGGAAGAGGACCTCAGTAGGACTGGAAGAAAATTGTTTCACGTATCTATTCACGACTAGTTCAGGGCCATGTATTCCTATGGGTACACGCATGATCTGGAGAAAGTGTAATTGAGGGAAAGTTGTTTAACTGCAAATCAGTTTAGCCAGGTGAATGAGTTGAAGCAATGCAATCTAATCACATTTAGATAGATTTCTTAATTTTTTACTAATAAACTGGATAATTACATATTTTCCATTCCATTTGCTACTCGTTCGACCTATTATCCCTTTGTCATTTTCTTATGTGAATTGTTTTCTGCTCTTTTCATTTTTCTCTTTTGATGCTCTTCATCTTGCATTCTGACAGGCTGCTAGTTAGTAGACACGACCAATGTTTCCAGCAGATCAGTGGTAATTTGGTCCCCAGAATCTTGCACATTGTGGCCTATAAATTGTATCTTTACATGTTTTTGGAAGTGAATTGGACAGCATTGTTCTAGGCTGTGGCACAAAAATGAAAACCTTGTATTGTACAGCCTGGACATAGGAGAGCATCGTTATATTGTGATGTGAGCCACCGCCTTTAGGCTACTGATCAGAACTTCCATTGAAGATCTTTTGGAAGATGTGGCATAACCATATTTCATTTTGCTTCAGGAAGCAGGCTATGTCAGACCATTTAACCGAAATACTTGGGTCAACAGATAATCAAGGTCAGTAATGTTAATTCAAAACTTTGTATTAGACTAATGTGATTAGAAGCTGGAATGGACACAACTTTTTTTTTTTGCTTTTTTACCTTTTTTGTGATAGTAATTTTCTATTTGACTGTGGCAGCTTTATTTTATTCATGTTGCACGATATATGCCACCATTATTTATCACTCATCCTGAATTCGCCACAAATGTTAACTGTCAAGTGAGGATGCTGTGTGACTTGGAGAACAACTAGCAGGTGGTGATATTTCCACTTCTGGAAGGTTCTGCCCTAGCTGGGGGAGATGGTATGCTTGAGAGATGCTGTTGAAGTAGCTTAGGCAAGTAATTACACCCCTATAAACAGGGATACCTTTTTACAAGGAGCATACTGCAGCCATGTCGTACTGGTAATGGATCAGGGACCAATTTGTTGAGCTTCTCGAGTGTTCTGGGAGCTGCACTCTTTAAGACAGTAAAGAAAATCTGAACTTTTTGTTACATTGATTGGTAAGATATGGGATATTTATGCATTTTGATTAATTGTGAGAATTGATCAGAAGCTGCTATGAAGCAGAGAAGCTGACATGTTTAATTAACCAGTATGAAAAAATAAGTTTACTTTCATATCACACCTTTCATATCCGTGCTTTGCGCCAAAGCAATTCATTGCCAGTGAAAATTTTTAAAAAAACTGCAGATGCTGGAAATCTGAAATAAAAGAGGAAAATGCTGGAAACGCTCAGCAGAGCAGGCCACAGGGAAGAGAAACAAAGCTGACCTTTCAGTTCAACGACCCTTTGAGCTGGGAAGGAGACAAGGAAAGGGCTGATGGGGCAGCGCCAGTGTCCCTTCTCGGATAAAACCAGCATTGACATAGGATATAAACTGTAAATTAGCATACCATGCCAATGTGTGAATAGGACCAGTTAGAGAGAGAACCTGGGCAAAACAACATAGAAGTTGTGAAATCCACAGCAGGGATAAATGCCAGGCTGGGCATGTCCTCCACTCCACCGAGAGTGGAAAAGAATGGGAGGAAATGGAACCAACAAGCTTAGCCAAAGATAGACACAAATAGCTGGAGTAGCAGTGGGTTAGACAGCATCTCTGGAGAAAAGGAATAGGTGACATTTCGGGTCGAGACCCTCCTTCACTCTGAAGGAGGGACTTGACCCGAAGCATCACCTATTCCTTTTCTCCAGAGATGCTGTCTGACCCGCTGAGTTACTCTAGCTTTTTGTGTCTATGGTTTAAACCAGCATCTGTAGGGTCGTCGAACCAGTTCCTTCCTAAACAAGCTGAGCTGATGAACTAATTGGCAGTGGACTAATTTTGACATGTCCTACAGTTGCATTGTAGATAAGTATGGCAACAAAATTACATGCAGGGTGTTTAGAGGAGACACAAGAGACTGTTGATGTGGAATCTTCAACAGAGTCTGAAGAACAGTCCGTTTGTCCATTTCTCTCCCCAGATGAGGTCCTCAGTTTTGTTTTTTTGCTGAGAGAAATTGGCTGGGTTGGCAAAAAATGAAAGTGAAAATCAACAAGTCCTTTGTAGAGTTTTATTCATGCATGTAGTAGAAAGTATTCATCCTCCACTTCACAAACTGGAGAATGTTAGTTCATTGCAGAATACCCAGATATTATGTAAATTATTTTAATTTTAATCAATTTTTGGTTTAATTATTTTGAGTAGTTTTTTTGAAACTTAGAAAACACAAGAACTGAAGGAAATAAATGTTGGAATAGCCAAATAGTGCTTCTTTGTATAGCAGAGAACTGGTTGTTGAATTTGGCAGCTCTTGTGAAGTAAATGTTATTGGTTCTTTGCTACATTTCTTCCCATCCATCTTGTTGAAGAAGAGGTGATAGAAATTCAGAACATGATGGTGATGATGAATGGGTGATGATGATGAATGGGTGATGATGATGAATGGGTGATGATGATGATGAATGAATAATGATAATGATGATACTTTTTTGCCACATGCACCTAGGTATGGTGTAATGGTTTGTTTTGCATACAACCCTGTAATGTCACGCAACAGACCTCGCCTCGGCAGTTCACAAGTGTCGTCAGGTTTTCTATTGAAAATCTGCCTGATTCTGCAGTCAGTTAGAACCATTGAGGGCTTGTTCCCGCTCTCGCAGTGCAGATTATTTTTCTTTCTCTGCAGCCAGCTCAATGGGACGTCCAGCTTCTCGCTGCACTCGGGAGCCTTGATTATAACTTGGTATAATTAATTTAGTAGCCTTGATTGTACTGCTAACCTCAATCATTCTAATTGACTGAAGAATCGGGGATTTGCAAGAAGCAGCTCTTCTGAATACTCCATGACTCTTCCACCCAAGCATCTTGAGCAGCAGGAACTCACTCTAATAAAACCTGGTTTTATCCAGATCCCAGATAGGTTCAACATTTCTAAATGAAAATAATTCAAATAGAGCAGAGAAGGCAGGCACGGGTTATTGATTGGGGACGATCAGCCATGATCACAATGAATGGCGGTGCTGGCTCGAAGGGCCGAATGGCCTCCTCCTGCACCTGTTTTCTATGTTTCTATGTAAGAAGGTGTGTCATATCTAAATAACTTTTTTAAGGAACTAGGAAAGAAGAACAATCCCATTTTCCAACAATTTCAGCTACCTTCTGTTGGTGTGCAATTTTGAATAATGTCCACATCATAGCACTTAACTTTTTTGATAATTTATTCAAATATATACAATCCATGGGCAGATACTTTGAATGTTTTCTCTGGTCTTCTTGGGCATATCTTTTAGTTTTAGATAGCACATCTTGGTATTATTATTTATGCAGATGAAATCACTGACTATATAATTATAGAATACCCCTTGTTGCAAAATCTTTATATTTTCTCAATTAATTTACTGACTGAAATTGTTTAAGTATAGTGATTTATTTTCCTTTCTGTGTTTGCGAGATGTTACTCAGAAAATAACGAAACTTTCTGAAATTTCTATTTGTTACGAAAAAACAAAACTCTTCACTCAAACATTCTCAGCTTCTGTGTAAACACCTGTAACCGTTGATGCTTACAAAGCTGCATTTTTCTTATCCATTCCATCTCCTATTGGTGGAAAGAAAATAGATATTCTCAATGTAGATTCCAACAGGGCGGAGGGAGAAAACTTAATGATAGAATATAATGGAGCCATTATAGACCTGAATATTATGGAGGTGTTTGCATTAGAAAAGCTACATTAATGCAGTGGATCATTGCCATTATTATAATTTGGGTATTTTTCAGGACCTTAATGTAAATGACTTCGGCAATGCAGCCAAGTGGGTGTACTTGATGCTGTTTCTCGGCAAAGGTGGGTCTAGAAGCACATGGTGAATTAAATGTCTGAGGGCACTCTGTGCTTCATTTAACTGAGTATATCTTCTGGCCTGAAGTGCATTCTCATGAGTTTCCTGTGTCCTGACATTTCTGTTGAAATGCACAATTGGGCGATCCTAAAATTATGATTTTAAGATGCTGCCGTCATCAATGTTGCAAACTACTGGAGTTATAGCTGTTACAGGAAATGTGGCTTGGGAAACTATGAACATGAGTGTGTCCCAAGCCTTGGCTTGTCAGGTTGATTGTGGTAACTAAAATGTAAAGGAATCTGAAAGCGTGCCTCGCGATTTTCCTTACATTTGTTTTCCTTACGAGTGTACGTGAACTGTTTTTGAATTAATTAACTGTACTGAATAGCTTCTGTGTTTGTGTAAACCTTTGAGATTATTTTAATCTTGCGATGTGTTTCAAGCTTGATATTGCATCCAACTCTACCACTACAATTGAAACCGAACTGAGCTTGGTGAGCGAGAACTGATTCCGCAGCCAAGTTCAAAAGTAGCATACTTTTACATGAAAAGTAGTAATAACCTTAACACTTGTAAACAAATTAAATACGTGTCACCATAAAGCACAAAAAAATTGTACTTAATTATCAGCTAACAGAATATCAGTCGATCCACTGGGTGTTTTTCAGCTTCAACTCCTGAGGTTTGACCAGCTTTGAAAACCAGCAGAACATAAAATCACTTTTGCATGGTAGTTTGGTGGGCATTAGATGTATGTTATAATGTAAATCCACAATTGAAACTATACTATGTCCTAGTTATTGGCAAGGGTTAGGGTAATATACTTCTCATGGGCACCACAAACATGGAAACCACTAACAAGGCCCCTAAGGTTGCAAAGATGTCGAGCACTCCATTTCTCCGTGAATCCAAAGGGGCTGTCCCACCTGGGCGACATTATCCGCGAGTTCTGGCGAGTTTGCCCTCGACTCATACTTGCAGCATGGTCAACACGAGGTCGTAGGAGGTGTTTGTGCTCATGCTCCTTCATGCTCGAGAGTAGTCCCCGTGTACTCGAGGCCTCAGCTAGGTCGCGGCGCATTTTTCAACACATGTTGAAAAATGCCCGCGAGTTTAAAAAAAAGGTCGCCGTGGAAAAACTTTTTTTTACCCGTAGGTTTAGTCATGGTAGGTCGGCATGTTACTTGTAGGTAATCGAGGGGAGTCGAAGGTAATCAAAGGTAGTTGAAGTTAGTCGTAGATAGTCTTCATCATAGTCGAAGGGACGTCGAAGGAGGTCGTCTTCACTCTCCACTATTCGGTATGTCCAATTTTCCCGAAGTTAGTTGTAGCTAGTCGAAGCTAGTCTTCAACATGGTCGAGGGAGGTCTTCAACATGACATTTTTTTCAAACTCTTCTAAACTCGCCAATTAGGTCGCCCAAGTGGGACAGCCCCTTAAGATTGCACATAAATATCAGCTTGTTTGTAAACTTACCCAAATTCTTGAGCCCCAGTGTTCTTCCTCTGAC